>CP092864.1:103957874-104254870 GCA_030710605.1 Cordylochernes scorpioides
TGCGGTCCCCCCTGGACCCTTGGAATATTTGACCAAATTCTGATTCGTCTCCATACGTGGATGACGTTTCAATAGCTTCAGCATTCTGCAAAACCGTAACAGCCACTGACTAGCATGTCGATGGTCTTACACTCCGAGGTTTTGCTTCCAGAGATCCAGTTTCCTCAAAACCTTTAATCAATCGCTTTAGAGAGTAGCAACTCATTGGTCCTTCACCGCTTCGAATATCTTTAAAGGAACGAAACGCTCGTAAAGCTTCAGTGGCAGATTCTAAATCACAATTTAAAAAATTCACCAATAGTGCTTTATCCTGTAGTGACGGCATTCCAGGGGGAAGGGGAGAAGTCCGACCACTACTCCTTGCGGTCCCCCCTGGACCCTTGGAATATTTGACCAAATTCTGATTCGTCTCCATACGTGGATGACGTTTCAATAGCTTCAGCATTCTGCAAAACCGTAACAGCCACTGACTAGCATGTCGATGGTCTTACACTCCGAGGTTTTGCTTCCAGAGATCCAGTTTCCTCAAAACTTTTAATCAATCGCTTTAGAGTAGCAACTCATTGGTCCTTTACCGCTTCGAATATCTTTAAAGGAACGAAACGCTCGTAAAGCTTCAGTGGCAGATTCTGAATCACAATTTAAAAATTTCACCAACAGTGCTTTATCCTGTAGTGACGGCATTCCAGGGGGAAGGGGAGAAGTCCGACCACTACCTCCTTGCGGTCCCCCCTGGACCCTTGGAATATTTGACCAAATTCTGATTCGTCTCCATACGTGGATGACGTTTCAATAGCTTCAGCATTCTGCAAAACTGTAACAGCCACTGACTAGCATGACGATGGTCTTACACTCCGAGATTTTGCTTCCAGAGATCCAGTTTCCTCAAAACCTTTAATCAATCGCTTTAGAGAGTAGCAACTCATTGGTCCTTTACCGCTTCGAATATCTTTAAAGGAACGAAACGCTCGTAAAGCTTCAGTGGCAGATTCTAAATCACAATTTAAAAAATTCACCAAGAGTGCTTTATCCTGTAGTGACGGCATTCCAGGGGGAAGGGGAGAAGTCCGACCACTACTCCTTGCGGTCCCCCCTGGACCCTTGGAATATTTGACCAAATTCTGATTCGTCTCCATACGTGGATGACGTTTCAATAGCTTCAGCATTCTGCAAAACCGTAACAGCCACTGACTAGCATGTCGATGGTCTTACACTCCGAGGTTTTGCTTCTAGAGATCCAGTTTCCTCAAAACTTTTAATCAATCGCTTTAGAGTAGCAACTCATTGGTCCTTTACCGCTTCGAATATCTTTAAAGGAACGAAACGCTCGTAAAGCTTCAGTGGCAGATTCTGAATCACAATTTAAAAAATTCACCAACAGTGCTTTATCCTGTAGTGACGGCATTCCAGGGGGAAGGGGAGAAGTCCGACCACTACTCCTTGCGGTCCCCCGTGGACCCTTGGAATATTTGACCAAATTCTGATTCGTCTCCATACGTGGATGACGTTTCAATAGCTTCAGCATTCTGCAAAACCGTAAATGCCACTAACTAGCATGTCGATGGTCTTACACTCCGAGGTTTTGCTTCCAGAGATCCAGTTTCCTCAAAACTTTTAATCAATCGCTTTAGAGTAGCAACTCATTGGTCCTTTACCGCTTCTAATATCTTTAAATGAACGAAACGCTCGTAAAGCTTCAGTGGCAGATTCTGAATCACAATTTAAAGAAATAACCAAGAGTGCTTTATCCTGTAGTGACGGCATTCCAGGGGAAAGGGGAGAAGTCCGACCACACCTCCTTGCGGTCCCCCCTGGACCCTTGGAATATTTTACCAAAATCTGATTCGTCTCCATACGTGGATGACGTTTCAATAGCTTCAGCCTTCTGCAAAACCTAACAGCCACTGACTAGCATGTCGATGGTGTTACACTCCGAGGTTTTGCTTCTAGAGATCCAGTTTCCTAAAAACTTTTAATCAATCGCTTTAGAGTAGCTACTCATTGGTCCTTTACCGCTTCGAATATCTTAAAGGAACGAAACGCTCGTAAAGTTCAGTGGCATATTCTAAATCACAATTTTAAAAATTCACCAAGAGTGCTTTATCCTGTAGTGACGGCATTCCAGGGGGAAGGGGAGAAGTCCGACCACTACTCCTTGCGGTCCCCCCTGGACCCTTGGAATATTTGACCAAATTCTGATTCGTCTCCATACGTGGATAACGTTTCAATAGCTTCAGCATTCTGCAAAACCGTAACAGCCACTGACTTGCATGTCGATGGCTTCACGCTCCGAGGTTTTGCTTCTAGAGATCCAGTTTCCTCAAAACTTTTAATCAATCGCTTTAGAGTAGCAACTCATTGGTCCTTTACCGCTTCGAATATCTTTAAAGGAACGAAACGCTCGTAAAGCTTCAGTGGCAGATTCTGAATCACAATTTAAAAAATTCACCAACAGTGCTTTATCCTGTAGTGACGGCATTCCAGGGAGAAGGGGAGAAGTCCGACCACTACTCCTTGCGGTCCCCCCTGGACCCTTGGAATATTTGACCAAATTCTGATTCATCTCCATACGTGGATGACGTTTCAATAGCTTCAGCATTCTGCAAAACCGTAACAGCCACTGACTTGCATGTCGATGGTCTCACGCTCCGAGGTTTTTCTTCCAGAGATCCAGTTTTCTCAAAACTTTTAATCAACCGCTTTAGAGTAGCAACTCATTGGTCCTTTACCGCTTCGAATATCTTTAAAGGAACGAAACGCTCGTAAAGCTTCAGTGGCAGATTCTGAATCACAATTTAAAAAATTCACCAACAGTGCTTTATCCTATAGTGACGGCATTCCAGGGGGAAGCGGAGAAGTACGACCACTACTCCTTGCGGTCCCCCCTGGACCCTTGGAATATTTGACCATATTCTGATTCGTCTCCATACGTGGATGACGTTTCAATAGCTTCAGCCTTCTGCAAAACCTAACAGCCACTGACTAGCATGTCGATGGTGTTACACTCCGAGGTTTTTACTTCTAGAGATCCAGTTTCCTAAAAACTTTTAATCAATCGCTTTAGAGTAGCTACTCATTGGTCCTTTACCGCTTCGAATATCTTAAAGGAACGAAACGCTCGTAAAGCTTCAGTGGCAGATTCTGAATCACAATATAAAAAATTCACCAACAGTGCATTATCCTGTAGTGACAGAATTCCATGGGGGAGGGGAGAATTCCGACCACTACTCCTTGCTGTCCCCCCTGGTCCCTTGGAATATTTGACCAAATTCTGATTCGTCTCCATACGTGGATGACGTTTCAATAGCTTCAGCATTCTGCAAAACCGTAACAGCCACTGACTTGCATGTCGATGGTCTCACACTCCGAGGTTTTGCTTCCAGAGATCCAGTTTCCTCGAAACTTTTAATCAATCGCTTTAGAGTAGAAACTCATTGGTCCTTTACCGCTTCGAATATCTTTAAAGGAACGAAACGCTCGTAAAGCTTTAGTGGCAGATTCTGAATCACAATTTAAAAAATTCACCAAGAGTGCTTTATCCTGTAGTGACGGCATTCCAGGGGGAAGGGGAGAGGTCCGACCACACCTCCTTGCGGTCTCCCCTGGACCCTTGGAATATTTGACCAAATTCTGATTCGTCTCCATACGTGGATGACGTTTCAATAGCTTCAGCATTCTGCAAAACCGTAACAACCACTGACTTGCATGTCGATGGTCTTACACTCCGAGGGTTTGCTTCCAGAGATCCACTTTCCTCAAAACCATTAATCAATCGCTTTAGAGAGTAGCAACTCATTGGTCCTTTACCGCCAGAATATCTTTAAAGGAACGAAACGCTCGTAAAGCTTCAGTGGCAGATTCTAAATCACAATTTAAAAAATTCACCAAGAGTGCTTTATCCTGGAGTGACGGCATTCCAGGGGGAAGGGGAGAAGTCCGACCACTACTCCTTGCGGTCCCCCCTGGACCCTTGGAATATTTGACCAAATTCTGATTTGTCTCTTTACGTGGATGACGTTTCAATAGCTTCAGCATTCTGCAAAACCGTAACAACCACTGACTTGCATGTCGATGGTCTTACACTCCGAGGTTTCGCTTCCAGAGATTCACTTTCCTCAAAACCATTAATCAATCGCTTTAGAGAGTAGCAACTCATTGGTCCTTTACCGCTAGTATATCTTTAAAGGAACGAAACGCTCGTAAAGCTTCAGTGGCAGATTCTAAATCACAATTTAAAAAATTCACCAAGAGTGCTTTTTCCTGGAGTGACGGCATTCCAGGGGGAAGGGGAGAAGTCCGACCACTACTCCTTGCGGTCCCCCCTGGACCCTTGGAATATTTGACCAAATTCTGATTTGTCTCCTTACGTGGATGACGTTTCAATAGCTTCAGCATCTGCAAAACGATAACAGCCACTGACTAGCATGTCGATGGTCTTACACTCCGAGGTTTTGCTTCCAGAGATCCAGTTTCCTCAAAACCTTTAATCAATCGCTTTAGAGAGTAGCAACTCATTGGTCCTTTATCGCTTCGAATATCTTTAAAGGAACGAAACGCTCGTAAAGCTTCAGTGGCAGATTCTATATCACAATTAAAAAAATTCACCAAGAGTGCTTTATCCAGTAGTAACGGCATTCCAGGGGGAGGGGGGGAGGAGTCCGACCACTACTCCTTGCGGTCCCCCCTGGACCCTTGGAATATTTGACCAAATTCTGATTCGTCTCCATACGTGGATGACGTTTCAATAGCTTCAGCATTCTGCAAAACCGTAACAGCCACTGACTAGCATGTCGATGGTCTTAAACTCCGAGGTTTTGCTTCCAGAGATCCAGTTTCCTCAAAACCTTTAATCAATCGCTTTAGAGAGTAGCAACTCATTGGTCCTTCACCGCTTGGAATATCTTTAAAGGAACGAAACGCTCGTAAAGCTTCAGTGGCAGATTCTAAATCACAATTTAAAAATTTCACCAAGAGTGCTTTATCCTGTAGTGACGGCATTCCAGCGGGAAGAAGAGAAGTCCGACCACTACTCCTTGCGGTCCCCCCTGGACCCTTGAAATATTTGACCAAATTCTGATTCGACTCCATACGTGGATGTCGTTTTAATAGCTTCAGCATTCTGCAAAACCGTAACAGCCACTGACTAGCATGTCGATGGTCTTACACTCCGAGGTTTTGCTTCCAGATATCCAGTTTCCTCAAAACCTTTAATCAATCGCTTTAGAGAGTAGCAACTCATTGGTCCTTTACCGCTTCGAATATCTTTAAAGGAACGAAACGCTCGTAAAGCTTCAGTGGCAGATTCTAAATCACAATTTAAAAAATTCACCAAGAGTGCTTTATCCTGTAGTGACGGCATTCCAGGGGGAAGGGGAGAAGTCCGACCACTACTCCTTGCGGTCCCCCCTGGACCCTTGGAATATTTGACCAAATTCTGATTCGTCTCCATACGTGGATGACGTTTCAATAGCTTCAGCATTCTGCAAAACCGTAACAGCCACTGACTAGCATGTCGATGGTCTTACACTCCGAGGTTTTGCTTCCAGAGATCCAGTTTCCTCAAAACCTTTAATCAATCGCTTTAGAGAGTAGCAACTCATTGGTCCTTCACCGCTTGGAATATCTTTAAAGGAACGAAACGCTCGTAAAGCTTCAGTGGCAGATTCTAAATCACAATTTAAAAAATTCACCAATAGTGCTTTATCCTATAGTGACGGCCTTCCAGGGGGAAGGGGAGAAGTCCGACCACTACTCCTTGCGTTCCCCCCTGGACCCTTGGAATATTTGACCAAATTCTGATTCGTCTCCATACGTGGATGACGTTTCAATAGCTTCAGCATTCTGCAAAACCGTAACAGCCACTGACTAGCATGTCGATGGTCTTACACTCCGAGGTTTTGCTTCCAGAGAGATCCAGTTTCCTCAAAACTTTTAATCAATCGCTTTAGAGTAGCAACTCATTGGTCCTTTACCGCTTCGAATATTTTTAAAGGAACGAAACGCTCGTAAAGCTTCAGTGGCAGATTCTGAATCACAATTTAAAAATTTCACCAACAGTGTTTTATCCTGTAGTGACGTCATTCCAGGGGGAAGGGGAGAAGTCCGACCACACCTCCTTGCGGTCCCCCCTGGACCATTGGAATATTTGACCAAATTCTGATTCGTCTCCATACGTGGATGACGTTTCAATAGCTTCAGCATTCTGCAAAACCGTAACAGCCACTGACTAGCATGTCGATGGTCTTACACTCCGAGGTTTTGCTTCCAGAGATCCAGTTTCCTCAAAACCTTTAATCAATCGCTTTAGAGAGTAGCAACTCATTGGTCCTTCACCGCTTGGAATATCTTTAAAGGAACGAAACGCTCGTAAAGCTTCAGTGGCAGATTCTAAATCACAATTTAAAAAATTCACCAATAGTGCTTTATCCTATAGTGACGGCCTTCCAGGGGGAAGGGGAGAAGTCCGACCACTACTCCTTGCGGTCCCCCCTGGACCCTTGGAATATTTGACCAAATTCTGATTCGTCTCCATACGTGGATGACGTTTCAATAGCTTCAGCATTCTGCAAAACCGTAACAGCCACTGACTAGCATGTCGATGGTCTTACACTCCGAGGTTTTGCTTCCAGAGATCCAGTTTCCTCAAAACTTTTAATCAATCGCTTTAGAGTAGCAACTCATTGGTCCTTTACCGCTTCGAATATTTTTAAAGGAACGAAACGCTCGTAAAGCTTCAGTGGCAGATTCTGAATCACAATTTAAAAATTTCAACAACAGTGTTTTATCCTGTAGTGACGGCATTCCAGGGGGAAGGGGAGAAGTCCGACCACACCTCCTTGCGGTCCCCCCTGGACCATTGGAATATTTGACCAAATTCTGATTCGTCTCCATACGTGGATGACATTTCAATAGCTTCAGCATTCTGCAAAACTGTAAATGCCACTAACTAGCATGACGATGGTCTTACACTCCGAGATTTTGCTTCCAGAGATCCAGTTTCCTCAAAACCTTTAATCAATCGCTTTAGAGAGTAGCAACTTATTGGTCCTTTACCGCTTCGAATATCTTTAAAGGAACGAAACGCTCGTAAAGCTTCAGTGGCAGATTCTAAATCACAATTTAAAAATTCACCAAGAGTGCTTTATCCAGTAGTCACGGCATTCCAGGGGGAAGGGGAGAAGTCCGACCACTACTCCTTGCGGTCCCCCCTGGACCCTTGGAATATTTGACCAAATTCTGATTCGACTCCATACGTGGATGACGTTTCAATAGCTTCAGCATTCTGCAAAATCGTAACAGCCACTGAATAGCATGTCGATGGTCTTACACTCCGAGGTTCTTCTTCTAGAGATACAGTTTCCTCAAAACTTTTAATCAATCGCTTTAGAGTAGCAACTCATTGGTCCTTTACAGCTTCGAATATCTTTAAAGGAATGAAACGCTCGTAAAGCTTCAGTGGCAGATTCTGAATCACAATTTAAAAAATTCACCAACAGTGCTTTATCCTGTAGTGACGGCATTCCAGGGGGAAGGGGAGAAGTCCGACCACACCTCCTATCGGTCCCCCGTGGACCCTTGGAATATTTGACCAAATTCTGATTCGTCTCCATACGTGGATGACGTTTCAAGAGCTTCAGCATTCTGCAAAACCGTAAATGCCACTAACTAGCATGTCGATGGTCTTACAATCCGAGGTTTTGCTTCCAGAGATCCAGTTTCCTCAAAACTTTTAATCAATCGCTTTAGAGTAGCAACTCATTGGTCCTTTACCGCTTCTAATATCTTTAAATGAACGAAACGCTCGTAAAGCTTCATTGGCAGATTCTGAATCACAATTTAAAGAAATAACCAAGAGTGCTTTATCCTGTAGTGACGGCATTCCAGGGGGAAGGGGTGAAGTCCGACCACACCTCCTCGTGGGATCTCCCTGGACCCTTGGAATATTTGACCAAATTTGATTCGTCTTCATACCTGGATGACGTTTCAATAGCTTCAGCATTCTGCAAAACCTTAACAGCCACTGACTAGCATGTCGATGGTCTTACACTCCGAGGATTTGCTTCCAGAGATCCAGTTTCCTCAAAACCTTTAATCAATCGCTTTAGAGAGTAGCAACTCATTGGTCCTTTACCGCTTCGAATATTTTAAAGGAACGAAACGCTCGTAAAGCTTTAGTGGCAGATTCTAAATCACAATTTAAAAAATTCACCAAGAGTGCTTTATCCTGTAGTGACGGCATTCCAGGGGGAAGGGGAGAAGTCCGACCACTACTCCTTGCGGTCCCCCCTGGACCCTTGGAATATTTGACCAAATTTTGGTTCGTTTCCAAGATGACTAACGTTGCAACGGCACCCCTTTTCAAATGAAGAGGTGTTATGTATTTATATTTACATAGAGATTATTTATCATCATTATTTGCTGTATAAATACTTTGTTTTTAATTAAAATGAGTGGTATGCAAAAATAACTTGCGTTGCGTTTATTATTTTAAATTAGATACATAATAGTTGGCGACGAAGGTAAATCTTTTATTGTACTAAGTTAAAGCTTAGGTAAGTTGAATTTTATTTTTAAAATGGCGAATTTTGGAAATATAGAATCTTTTGATCCTAAAAATCCAGAGAAATGGATAACGTACTTGGAAAGAATGAATTTTTTTCTTCCTGGCTATTGATATTGTAAAGGTTGAAAGACGAAAGGCTATATTTCTTACCTTAATAGGGGCTGAAACTTATGCTATAGCAAGATCGTTGGCCTCGCCAAAAGAATTATCTTACGTGTGGAATATGATGACTTAATTAAATTATTGACGGATCATTTTTGTCCTAAGCCAAATATAATATTCCGAAGATTTTTGTTCAATAAAAGAAATCTGGGTAATGAATCAGTTAGGGCCTATGTTGCAGAGCTAAGAAAGTTAAGTGAAGATTGTGAATTTATGGATTTGGAGAATCGGTTGAGAGATAGACTGGTGTGTGGATTGAGAAAAGAATCAATAGTGAAAAGATTAATATTTGAAAGTAATTTAACTTTTGAAAAGGCTTAAAACATTGCTATATGTGGTGAATCGGCTAGTGTAGACGCCAGTGTTTTGCAAGAGAGGATTACAGAAGTAAATATGATGAAAAAAGTTAGCAAAACTGAACCACCTAAATTTAAATCGGGCAAAGTTCATTTTAAGGAATTCAAGAAAATGAATAATAAAATAATAATTTGCATACGTTGTAAAGGAAATCATATGCCAAATATATGTAAATTCCGAAATGCTAATTGTTTTAAATGTGGAAGATTGGTCATGTACAAAAAGCTTGCTTAACATATGTTGGTAAATCTGGAAACCTATATAGGGCTAATAGTAATCCAACTTTATGTTGCCTGAGAAGGGAAGAGATAAGCAATCCTTATTATATAATATATAATATAATACGATGTACACATGTTAATTGACCTGGGAAGTGCATACTCATTATTAAATAAAGAAACTTTTCTTGAATAATGGAAATTGACGCAACTTAAAAAATCTGAGATACTTCTAAATACATGGTCATCCAGTCAAGTAAAAATTCTTGGGAAACTCTATGTTAAAGCAAGACTATCCCATGGTAGTAGAAGTTTACCAATTTTAGTGGCTGATGGATTAGGTCCCAACATTCTGGGAAGGCAATGGTTTTTTCAGCTTTTCGCCTGAAGTTAAACTTTTTAAATTCATTGGAAACTAATCTTATTTCACCTGATATCGAGGAATTGTTTAAGAAGGAAATTGATGTCTTTAATGGGCCATTAATTCACATTGATATTCCTGATAATGCTGAGCCCAAATTTGTGAAGGCCAGAACCGTGCCGTTTGCTCTACGAAATTTAGTGGATGAAAAATTGAAAGTACTAGAGGAACAAGGTGTTATCGAACCGGTAAAATTTACTAAATGGGCTTCTCCAATTGTTACGGTTCTGAAGAATGATGGCTCCTCAAGAATTTGCCACGATTATAAATCAACAGTTAATTTGTATTCTAATTCTGATAAATATCCGTTGCCTACAATTCCGCAACTATTGGATAAGTTGAGAGGAGGCAAATTGTTTACTAAAGTAGATATGGCTCAAGCGTACCAGCAGTTGAAAGTTTATGAGAAATCTTCAGAAATCCTGGCTATTAATACAAATAGAGGC
Source organism: Cordylochernes scorpioides (assembly GCA_030710605.1). Lineage (NCBI taxonomy): Eukaryota > Metazoa > Arthropoda > Arachnida > Pseudoscorpiones > Chernetidae > Cordylochernes > Cordylochernes scorpioides. The sequence goes on from CP092864.1 coordinate 103,968,042, forward strand.
TTATATAAGATGAAACGTCTACCTTTTGGTTTGAATTCTGCCGTTGGAACTTTCCAGAGGTTTATGGACACTCTTTTGAGTGGAATTGATGGAGTAGCGGCATATTTGGATGATGTCCTTAACGCAGGAAGTAATTGTGAAAACTTAAAAAAGAAAACTGAAAAAGTTATTTTGCGCTTCAAAGAAGCAGGACTTCGGCTTAAAAGAGACAAATGCAAATTCTTCGTGTCCGAAATCGATTTTTTAGGACTAAAAATTGACTATAGAGGAGTTCATCCATCTGATGAAAAGCTAAGAGCTATTGAAGACGCTAGACCGCCATGTAATAAAAAATAGTTAATGTGTTTCCTTGGACTTTTGAATTACTATGAAAGGTTTTTTAAAAAACAAGTCCACAGTGGTTGAACCGCTTCATAGACTGTTGGATAGTAATTCACCTTGGAAATGGAGAAGAGAACACCAAAGATCTTTTGATAAGGCTAAATATTTGATTAGTTCTGAATCGGTGTTGGCTCTTTTTGATGACAATAAAACCGAAAGAAGATATGCAGTAATTGATAAAGAGGCATTAGCGGTTATTTTTGGTGTATCAAAATATTCACAGTATCTTCTAGGGAGAAAATTAAAATATAAACGATCATAAGCCCCTAGTTGGAATATTCAACCCAAAAAAGCCGATACCTCAAGTGCTATCGCCGCGCATGTTGAGATGGTGTTTGACTCTGGCTGCGTATACTTATACTATAGAGTATAAACCGGGAAAAGTAAATTGTAATGCCAATGCATTAAGTAGACTTCCTTTAAATGAATGTCCAAGTGTAGTTCCGAACCCTTCAGAGGTGTTTTTTTTATAGAATCGGAGCATACTGCAATTAATTCTTCGGAAGTGGCAAAACTAACTAGTAAAGATCCAATCCTTTCTAAGATTAAATTCTGGGCAATGAATGGGTGGCCTGAAAGGAGAGTTGATGATAAATTTGAAGATTTTGTCTCCAAATCTAAAGAAATATCAGTTCATAAAGATTGTTTATTGTGGGGGAGCAAGGTGATTATACCTGAAAGATTAAGAAAAGATATTTTAAATCTGTTACATGATACTCATATTGGCATAGTGGGGACAAAAGCGCTAGCTCGAGGATTATGCTGGTGGCCCGGGATGGATAGAGATATTGAGCGGGTGATATACAGTTGTGCAGTTTGTTTGTCGTGTAGTCACGATCCGCCAATAACTGACGTATATCCTTGGATTTGGCCATCAAGACCTTGGTCGAGACTACATATTGATCATGCGGGTCCTTTTCAAGGAAAACCTTTTCTGGTTGTAGTAGATGCGGGTTGCCGGATGTGATAGTTTCAGATAATGGTACGTCCTTCACATCGGAACTTTCAAGACTTTCTTGAAAAGAAATGGCGTAAGGCACATCTTGTGTGCGCCTTATCATGCAGCGTCAAATGGGCAGGTGGAGAGAGCTATTCAGATGCTTAAAAATCTGCTAAGAAAGAACAGCTCGGGAAATTGGACGACTAGGTTATCTAGATCTTTGTTATCGATGAGAATAGCGATAAACAGCACGACGCAAAAATCCCCAGCTCAGTTGTTGATGAACAGAAACCTGAAGTCTCATAAATAAATTTTCATCCTGAAAGTGTGTCGGAGGGAAGGATGCGACAGGAAGACAGGTTTATAAGAAATTGGAAACCCCATAGTGTAGTAAATGAAGGACAGGCAGTTATAGCACGAGGGTACCATGGCCCCAGATGGCTACCAGGTGTAGTGCAAGAATAAACTGGTCCTGTTTCTATTAAGGTAGAGACAGATGACGGAGAAATTTTAAACCGGCATTTAGATCAAGTCAGAGGTTGTGGGGAAAGTGAAGCAACTCCGTCTACATCGTCAACTCCACAAGAGTCAACTAAAATTGAAGACCCCCAAGCTGGTCAGGAAATAGATCCTACTGGTGAAGCGTCGAGTTCTATTTTGAGAAGGTCCTCAGGATTAAGAAGGCCTTCGGAGTTTTTTGAAATATAAATTTTTGTTGTGGGGACAAGTTGTTATGTATTCATATTTTCATAGAGATTATTTATCATTATCATTTGCTGTATAAATACTTTGTTTTTAATTAAAATGAGTGGTATGCAAAAATAACTTGCGTTGCGTTTAATATTTTAAATTAGATACATAATAAGAGCAAAACTGATATCTCCAGTAATGCTACCGCGTCCGGGGTAACCGCCGCGTCAGGAGCTGCAGCTCGAGCTCATGATGAGAAATCTACTACGAGGACACAATTCAATCTACTACAACTCAATATAAATGGTACCCAGAGGAAAATAAAGAGCTGACTTATCTTCTCTGTGACAACAATGTACATATTACGAGGACACAATTCAATCTACTACAACTCAATATAAATGGTACCCAGAGGAAAATAAAGAGCTGACTTGTCTTCTCTGTGACAACAATGTACATATTACTTGCCTCAGGAGACAAAATTGAATCAGAATCTGAGATTCAATATCAAAGATTATACAACACTACGAATGGACAGACCGGGAAAATTCGGAGGAGGACTTGCCGTTTTGATTAAAACTCTGGAAATCAAATTTAAGGAAATCGCCTATAATCAGAGTAAGCCTAGAGAAGGCACGACAGAAGCTCAGGCAATAGAAATCTATCTTACAGATAAAACAATTCCAATCATAAATGTTTATCACCACGATAATTCTAGCATCAATACAGGCCTGATAGAGACATTAAGTGAAGCGTCTTCGGATATCGCAATCATACTTGGTGATTTTAACGCCGAAAGACCAACTTGGGGATCACCTGTCCAGGATAACAAAGGTCAGCAGGTTGAGGACATGCTAACCGACCTCGGCCCTACGCCGTTAAATAACGAAAAGAACACCTATCTATCCAAGTCCACAGGCACAGAATCCGCAATAGGCGTCACAGCGATAAATTACAACATTGCACCCACAACACAATGGAAAATTCTGGAAAGTGCAATCAGTGACCACAGACCAATTTTAACAACCCTAAAATTCAAAATTGAGAATTTCCAACAGAATAAAAGAACACTGGAAAAAAATCCACAGAAAAGCTTGAAGAACTGTGCGCCGAAGAATTAAATCACAGAACGATTGACAAAAAAATTGGAAAAATTCTCTTCGAACATATCCAAAGCTGCAAAAGTATCGATACCTAGAGGTAGACGTAAAGACCTGTGAATACTTTACTGGAAGGACCACAATATCGAGGCAATGATTGCAGAGAGAGACAATATCAATGAATTTCTTAAAACAAATAAAACAGAAGAAATCATAAAGGAACTCATTGAAATTAGTGACAAAATAGAACAAGAAATTTGGATATTCAAAAAGGAGAGAGAGAGAAAAATGGGCAGAATTCTGCGAAAAAAAAAAGGATCCAAAAAAGGAAAGCCATCACTGGAATATAATTGGTGTTATAAAACAATCAAAACCAACAATAATCCTCCAATACTCTAACCGATATGAAAAGCGAGAACGAACAAACAGATGGCTGAAATTATTGCTGAATATCTTTCAAGCACTTGCAGACTCAGCTATACGAATGAAGACAGGACTCTAAAAAATAATGTAAACACGTTAGTTAAACATGCAAGAAATTACCATCAACTCGAGAGTCTTGACACTGAATGAGCTAAACTCATCAATAGGAAAGTTAAATCCAAGATGTCACCTGGAGATGCTCTAATCTTTGGTCAAATGATTAAACACTTTGGAGACGAAGCTAAAAATCAACTCCTACGAATACTGAAGATTTCATGGCAAACTGGAAAACTACCAAAGAATTGGAAGATATCAATTATAGTGCCAATACTGAAACCAAACAAAGATGCCAAGGAATGCAAGAACTATCGGCCAATTGCTCTTACCAGCATACTTTGTAAAATAACAGAATGAATTATCCACTCTAGGCTCATAGTCTGGTTCACTAACAATGATAAAATAAACTTCTACCAAACTGCCTATAGATCCAGACACTGTACAACTGATAAACTGTTCTACTTCTGTCAATCAATAATATATTTCTAGGAAAAACCGCCAAAGAAGACAACGGCCGAATTCCTGGATATAACCTCAGATTTTGATCGAGTGTAGATATTATTTGGAAAGCTGCACAACATCAGAGTAAGAGGAATAACCTTAATCTGGATTGCAGACTTCTTAAGGGGAAGAAGGATAAAGGTTCGGGTCAATGGAACATTTTCCAAGGACCGAAGAACATGGGCTGGTGTACCTCAGGGATCTGTGCTCAGTCCTCTATACTCTTCTCGCTAGATATTAACTGTTGTTTATGTAAATAGACAAATATTATTTGTATTATTTAAAGCCTCATTATGTAAAAATATATGTATATGTGATAAGGTGAAGTTCTGGTAGCTCTTGTTGAATCCTGTCGACTAACTTTGTGGTGATGAAGTGTTGACTCTCGCTATACGGGGTTGACCGAGAGGAACAGTCAGGATGGGAGCTTTCCAGTACCTCTCTGCACCTTGGAAGACCTTTAAAAGTTCTCACAGAGTACAGGCAGTCGTGGTCGAGGCAGAGTGGAAAGCTTGGGGATGTCCACACACAAAAAAAAAACAAAAACAAAGAGAGACAGTCGTAGTAGGAAAGTTCCATGAACAGATAAAAGTCGAGCTAAGAGCAAGATGGAGTTAGAAGATATCTTACTGATTTACATGGCGATGAGGTGGTCCTGGCTAAGACCGACAAGGGCTCGCGCCGACGGTGAAGTGACTGTGTGTTTTGTTAAGTCGGGGAAGGCTTTATATATATCTCCTCCGACAAAAGAAGTATTGCATAACAGCACGTGTGAGAGGGCGCGGATCGCCTGTCGAAACTGGACACTGGCGCCGTCCTGACAGCTCCCAATCTATCTTTAGAAGTTGCTTTGTGGCTTCCATCTATCTCGAATTTAGACGTGTTTGACTTTTCAATATTGCTTTAACTTAGCTCTTAATCTATTACATTAGTTTCATTTATTCATCCTCAGTTTGTACAAAGTACATTACATATGGTGATGCAATGAAACATGCCAATCATGCGCATAATTATTTATAGATGTGTTTCTATATAAAACATGACAATCTTGTTATAAGTATTATACAATATAGGGTTGTTGGTTTAAATTACCATAGATGGGCCCCGGGAGTGAAAGGGTTTATCCGGGTTTAAGCGGGTAAAGCCTCTCTAACACAGGTAAGTAATTAAAATTTCTTTTAATTAATTTAAACTGTGAGGGCAAAAAGGGCTATAACAAGATGAATTGTTTGGCTATATAAAAGTGAAATAAAAATGACATTTTTGTTTGATTTTTAAAAATGATGATTAAAATAAAATGATGACATAAAAATTCACATTATAAGAGAATATTGGCGGGCGCTGGAAAGGGTTGAAGAATATGCAATTGTAAGGAGTGCACATGTAAACCAAATACTTAGATCGTGCACATGTAAACCAAATACTTAGATCCAGGTGCAAAGCGAGGAAATATACTTGAGCGTCTTCCTAGGCAATGTTTCACTTGCGATCCTATATAAGGGTTACTGTGCTTTGTCACAATTTTAGGGTTATTGGGTTAAAATTTGTTGAAGAAAAGTTGCTTATTAATATGATTGAAAGAGGTGGTAGAGCCATGCGATAAGTAGAATTGTTGAAGCGACAGTAGGTGATCTGACGACTTGAAATCAAAGGTTGATTGTGGTCCGCTAGAGCTGAAAAAAAAATGAAAGTTGAAAAAAGTGAACGCTTTGTGCATGCGTTGGTGATGTGCTCTGCGGATGATTGAAATAAACTCTTGAAGCGTGTTCAGACCAGAAGTTGAGATTTGTAAATCTACAACTGTTTTCAAAGAGTTTGTTGAAATACGAAATCAAAAAGAAAAATTGTCAAGCAGTACTGTCGTTTCTACGATGGTTTGAAGCAATGGCTGAAAAGATAGTGATGATAAAGTTTAGGGAATTGTGTGTGGTTAAATAATATGATTGCTGAAAACGATTGTTGTAGATACCCGATAGTTGATGATAAACATTGTCATATAATAAAGTTATTTAAGCAAATATAAAATATAGTGAATAAAAAGATAGAAATATGATTGCGGATAAAAAAGTGTAAGTGGCCAAAATTGAACATGTAATATATAAAAGATATAATAATGAATTAAAAATGATTATTGCCACAATTAAATGTTTTACCATACTAAAATAATATCATGAAAAATAAAAGTAATTTTAATTAAAGTTTTTTTTTTTAACATAATGTTGGAATAAAAATTTGATTATATAATTGAAAAGTAAGAAAAAAATAAAAATAATTATTCAAGATTTTATTCAAAAATTATAATATAATTAAAGGTGATTAATGATTAGATAAATGTTAAGTAGTGAAAATTTGAACAAAAATTGTCTCTTTGAAGAAAGGTTACAACTGTGGTGTGTAACTAGATCATTTCCCTTTTGTAAACATCGGTGTTTCTATGACTTTCTGAAACTAGGAATACGTGGACTGACATGTTCATGGTGATATGTAGAGAATGATTTCTCTTTTGCGTCATAAAGTCTATATAAGACTTGACCAAGTTGTTTTAATTGGTGATATCAATGAACATGTAAAATGTTTAATGTATGTTGTGTGTGTGTGTGTTGTGTTTAAGGTGTTGGTGAGATATGTAAGAAAACCTAAATGGTTAGTTTGAAACGTGTGTTTAAAATGGCGATCATGAAAGGTGAGATGTAACTGAAAAAGATTCGACTTTGGGGAGTGACGCCTATTACTAGGGTCACTCCTCCTGTTTTTCACGGGAATTGCCGGGTTCTATTTCTGGGATGGTCACACATGGGGAATGGTTTGCTATGTTTGAGATTTACTTGAAACTGACTTTCTTCTTTGTTGAGGTTGTCAATATTAAATGAAAATAATAATCTAATTAAAATAATTATATCTGAAAATAGACAATCTTGAGGTTTAAAAATGTTTAAATATGTTCAAAAAAAAAAATCAACTTATGTTTAAAAAGTTGAAGTTGCAAAGGTTTTTTTTTAATTCCACATATGAAGACAGATAAAAAATTCGAATAATAATAATATAAATGATTGATATGATGTGTGTGGTTGAATATTCTAAGATATAATGACTAATGATAATAATTAAAATTTATATAATAATGGTGGCTTGGATGGTTTATAATGGCTGAGTGTGCTGGGGTATAGAAAAACAAAGACATATAGCATACAAATATAAAATAAATGATAACTTGATTGATTTTTAAAAATGAATGGCATTGACGAAGATGATTGTAATAAATAACAATAAAGGGTTAACATTATATAAAAGATGGCGTTCTAGTTTAGAAAATATATTCCACACTGGGCGTGAAAATAATGTAAAAGTTGTAAAACACACAATGATAATTAAAGATATAAAGTTTTATGATATTTCAATATTAAAATTCAAATTAATAAGTAAATTGGGTAATGATTGGTAAGATAATTAGTTTATAATAGACAGGTTATTTGGTGGACACGAAAGTCTAGCATAGCGGTGTGCCAATATCTTATAGTTATAGGTGCTGTAATCTCTCCGTCCTGCGAGTTGGACCACGTGTTTCAGGTACAGGAGTACTGGGATTATCGGTAGTGGTAAACTGAAACTGGAGATGTCAACATGGCTGCCGTAATTGTTTTTCTTCCCTCGGCCGTCCCGAGTTGGGTTATGTTTTCTGATTTGGCGCTTACACAAAGTAACAGGACATTTTAGGTTATTTAATTGGTTATTTGTATTTTAATTTTAAAAATCTCGGAGTTTCAAAACTTTTGCAGTTTGTGAAAAAAAAAAAAGGTTAAGGGACAAATGATTAGAGGTTCTGAATACATGGGAACTAGGGTCATATCAGTTATACTAAAAAGGTCGTAACTTAAATGCTAAAATGGTTCTATATCTTTAACTTTATTTTTCTAGTTGGGGTGGCACGTTTAGTGGCGACGATATGGAGCTTGTGTGGCTCGAGGTTGATTTGTTGCTAAGTGGCGCGCTAATAGATGGTGGCCAGTTGGAGAAAGTGATGGGGGAGTGTGTTGAAGTTTGTTGAGAGAGATGTGTGGATGATTAATAATTATGCATGTAAAAGGAAAAGACGAGGGAGTGAAACTTTGTTGGATTTTTAACTTGTTTTGGGGAAGGACAGTTACTCTTCTAGTTGTGATTTTGAAGATATTGTATCTTTCGATTTTTGCAATTTAAAAAAAATGCGTTTTATCTATGTTTATTAAAATTTGAATATATCGTTGATTATGGCAGTGCGAAAATTATCCTTGTAAAAGGGCAATGGCATGATAGTGACTTATAATTTGAATGGGGCGTGTACATAAATAGTGAACATAACAATGATTTTTGCAAAGTTTGGAGTATTTGATTAAGAAATTGGTGTTTTGCTAAAAAATAAGATATTAGGAAAAACACACAAATAAGTTTAGAAAATATGATTCGAGTAATTAAAATATAATATGATTTTTTATGTAAAATTGAAAGTAATGAATTAAAATTTAAAAGTTGCTTAAAATAAAGTAAAAATTGATAAATGAGAGTGTACAAGATTTAAAATTTGAATTGAAATGCTATAAAAATGGTAAAATTTGATTTAAAATGATTACAATGAAAATAAACATTAAATTTATGGAGAAACAAGTTGTGAGCATGAGGAGAAAGTTACATAGGTTCTAAAAACTCACAGTTTTGAGGATTGTTCAGTCAGGAGACTTGGTCTTTAGTTGTTGTCCTGCTGATGGGGAAGGCGTTTCAAGTAGAGCTTGTAGAAGCTTGTAACTTCTGTTGGGTGACGGCGGCATGTCGCCTGGAAGATGGTTGCGTTGTAAGGCCGAAGGTGGGGAACTTCTCACCGGCTTATTTTGCGGGATTTTCGGCTGTGTCGTTGGGGGGAGATTGCTTGGTCGTTTTGTTGGACTGGCGGGCTTGTTCCTCCATCTTTGCTCTTCGTCGCTTCTATCTGGACAGGCTTCTTGCCTTCTTCGTTGTGGTCTCCTTCGTTGTGGTCATCCTGTCGACTAACTTTGTAATAAGGTGAAGTTCTGGTAGCTCTTGTAGAATCCTGTCGACTAACTTTGTGGTGATGAAGTGTTGACTCTCGCTATACTGTGTTGATCGAGAGGAACAGTCAGGATGGGAGTTTTCCAGTACCTCTCTGCACCTTGGAAGACCTTTAAAAGTTCTCACAGAGTACAGGCAGTCGTGGTCGAGGCAGAGTGAAGCTTGGGGATGTCCACGAACAAAAAAAAAAAAAAACGAAGAGACACAGTCGAGTAGGAAAGTTCCATGAACAGATAAAAGTCGAGCTAAGAGCAAGATGGAGTTAGAAGATATCTTACTGATTTACATGGCGATGAGGTGGTCCTGGCTAAGACCGACAAGGGTTCGCGCCGACGGTGAAGTGACTGTGTGTTTTGTTAAGCCAGGGAAGGCTTTATATATATCTCCTCCGACAAAAGAAGTATTGCATTACAGCACGTGTGAGAGGGCGCGGATCGTCTGTCGAAACTGGACACTGGCGCCGTCCTGACAGCTCCCAATCTATTTTTAGAAGTTGCTTTGTGGTTTCCATCTATCTCGAATTTAGACGTGTTGGACTTCTCAATCTTGCTTTAACTCAGCTCTTAATCTATTACATAGTTTTATTTATTCATCCTCAGTTTGTACAAAGTACATTATATATGGTGATGCAATGACACATGTCAATCATGCGCATAATTATTTATAGATGTGTTTCTATATAAAACATGACAATCTTGTTATAAGTATTATACAATATAGGGTTGTTGGTTTAAATCACCATATATATATATAAATTGAACATTTTTTGTTGGCCATGGTCAAGTTTGAGCTATTGTTCTTCTAATTACGACACAACAAAAGTGGCGACGAGGATGCGCGATCTACAGAGCCAGTAAAAAGCTGAGGAAAACGGCGTCTATGCAAGTATAACAACTACATCTTTCAAACTATCTGGATCAAGAAAACAAAGGAGTGTAAAAGATCAGCATGACAAGTTCAAAGTTAATAGTACCTTTTAGATGCTATAGCCCAGTGGAGGACACTTCGATCTTTTTTTTTATACAAAAATTTGAGGCTTTCTTTTTGGCATCTGAAGGAGGAGATTAAAGTGCTGATTTTTACCTCGCTACCAGATTCTGAAACTTTGAAGCAGTGAAACGACATTTTCTTCCTGGTCTAATGAAAGATCAACCCTATGATACTATCATTCAAAGAATTAAGCTGAATTTGGATACAAAGAAGAAAGTGATACCACAGCGATGCAGATTTTTGAAGAGAATTCAACAGGAAGGATAATCAATTTCGGAATATCTTAGAGAATTGAAACATTTAGCAATAAATTGTAATTTCGGCGATATGCTGGGAACCATAATGCGAGACCGTTTTGTGGCTGGAATCAAGTTGGAAAGCCTGCAAAAGAAGCTACTACAAGAAAACGACGATGTCACCCTGGATAAAGTTTTGCAGTGGCGATCTCGTTCGAACTGGCAGAGATAAATACAAGAGAATTACAAGATAAATTAGTGGCCAAGATATCCCCAGTGAATGGAAAAGATAAAAAGGGTGAGTACAATAATAGTATGGTGCAGCATAGGCCTTTCAGGCGAAGAGGAGAAATAATGTGTTATAGATGTGGTGAAAGACATTCACACGTGGCCTCTGTTTGCCCTCATAGAACAAATACTTTTTTTTAAATGTAAAAAACTGGGTCATTTAAGTAGGGTCTGCAAAGCTAGTAAAAAAATGTGGGGGTGTAAATTTGTACAAGAGGACTCTATATATTCTGTACAGGGCGAAACTGATGCCACAATAAATTAAACAGTAGATGATTATTCTTTGTGCTTCGCAATAGATACAGGAAGTCCAGTTACGTTAATACCTAAAGATATTTATAAGATTTATTGGCAAGGCAAACAATTATTTCCAACAAATTTAAGATTAAAATCCTTTTGTGGTAAATCAATAGAGATTATAGGGCAAAGGAATGTTTTTGTAAAAGAAGCCAACAAATATTTACGATTAATAGTTGTAAATGAAAATTCCAGGTGATTTTGTTAGAAAGAGAATGGCTTAAACAGCTCAAACTTGATTATTCTAGATTTTTTAGCATTAAAAATTTAAATAATGAATCTAATAGAAATAGTTTTATTGATAGATATGCAGATTTGTTTAACAAAGATTTGGGCTGTCTAAAGGATGTTAAAATAAATTCTAATTTAAAAAAGGATGTGACTCCTGTGTTTTGTAAGGCCAGAAGTTTACCTTTCTCTCTAAAAAACAAAGTAGAGAATGAAATTTATCGTTTAGTGAATTCTTGCATTTTATAACCTATAGTTCATGCATATTGGACCGCTGCATTAGTACCAGTATTGAAAAAGGATGGGAGAGAGTGTAAGTATATGTGGTGATTTTAGATGTACAGCTAAGAAAGCAATAGAATTAGATAGGTATCCCATTCCATCGATCGGTGAGATCTTTTCAAAATTATCTCCAAGCACCGTACTTTCGACTCTAAACCTATTACAGGCTTACTTACAAGTAATGTTTGCGGAAGAAGTAAAAGCTGTTGTTATTATAAACACAACAAAGATGTTGTTTTCTTATAAAAGACTACCATATGACGTAGCGGTAGCACCAAATAAATTTCAGAGGATTATGGAAGGTCAATTTGCTGTTTTGCCAGGTGTGGCCTGCTACATAGATGATATTTTGGTTGCAGGAGAAAACTTTGAAGATCATGAACAAAAGTTGGATCGAGTGTTTAGATGATTGCTATAAAAAGGTTTAAAGTTGAACAGATATAAATGTTAATTTAAAAAGAAATCGGTGGAATATTTAGGGTTTAAAATGGATAAATATGGACTGCATCCCTTAGAAAATGAAATTAAAGCAGTGATAGAGGCGCCTGAACCTAAAGAATGTTTCGCAATTAGGATCTTTCATAGGACTTTTAATTTATTATTTCAGATTCATAAAGAATATAGCAAACATTTTAGCGCTATTCTATCAACTTTTGAATAAAAATTGTAGATGTAATTGGACGAAAGAATATCGAATGTTATTTAAAAAATGTAAATCATTATTAATGGACTATGGATTAGGCGTAATTCTGAGTCATAGAAATGATAGAAAGGAAGAATGCCCTATAGCTTTAGCTTCTAGAACATTAACTGAAGCGGAAAAACGTTTCTCTCAACTAGAAAGGAAAGCGCTGAGCATAACTTTTGGCGTTGAGAAATTCAGACAATACTTACTGGGACGAAAATTTGTATTGGTCACAGACAACCGACCCTTAAATCATATATTTTCACCTCATAAACCAATTCCCATATGTGCATCATCCAGAATTAAAAATGGTCCTTAAAATTTGCTGCATTTAATTATACTGTGGAATTTCGAAAAACTAGTGAAAATTCCAATGTTGACGCATTGTCACGTCTTCCTTTAGAATCGAGTGTCAGGGAGTCTCTTGATGAAGACCAGGTTCTTCTTCTCAGGAAGTTGAATGAGGTACCGTTCTATTTTATGGAGGTGGCATATGAGACGCCCCAAGATAAAATACTGTCTATAGTATTAAGGAATTTTAGAGAAGGCAACTGTGTGTGTGGAAATTCACAAGGGTACCGAGAGAAAACCCACTAGCTCCTCATTATAAGATCAATGAGGAATTAAGTTTGGAGTTTGGTTGTCTTCAATGGCGTGAAAGAGTGGTAATTCCCCAAAAATTAAGATCTTTAATTTTAAATGACTTGCATGAAATACACATGGGGATTGTTAAAATGAAGATGATTGCCAGACGGTATTTTCTGGTGGCCAGGCATAGACAGTAACATCGAGAAGTTAACTAGTGAATGTAGAGTATGCCAAGAATCGGCAAGCATGCCCCCGGCTACCATCTCGGAATGGACTTGGCCCGAAAAACCGTGGCATCGACTTCATCTTGATCTAGCGGGTCCGTTCATGGGATAACGGAAGACAGTTTGTCTCCGGTGAATTCGAGCAATTTACCAATATGAATGGTATACGGCACACTAAGACCAGTCCGTATAATCCTACTACAAATGGTTTAGCTGAGAGATATGTAAGAGAGTTTAAAAACCTTTTGAGAAAGAATAATGGGAAGGAGATGATTTAGAGACGAATCTACAAAGATTCCTATTTGCTTATAGAGCATTCCCCCAAACTGTAATAAAGAAATTCCCCCGCGGAACTGCTAATGAAGAGAAGTTTAAGATCAAGATTCTCGAAATTAATACCAAGATGGGAAATCCGCGAGAGGTATTTCATGAGGCCGTAAGAAGGCAGGAGCAGTTTACTACAGGTTGCGAGGTTTATTTCCGCAACTATGCAACTGGACCTAAACGGTGAAAAGGCACCATTTTGAAATTATTGAGCTACCGTCATACCTTATAAGTTGCGAGGGCGTCGTGTATAAGAGGCATATCAATCAATTGCGACCTGTGAGAAAGAAACAAGTGGAGACAAGAAATTTGATACTTCCTCGAACATCAGGAGAGAAGCCTGTAGGTGGAAGTCAGAAATAAAGTGAAGAGGAGGTTCCAGAGGTTACATCAGAAAACAAGGAGGAGACTGCTTCTGTGCACATACCCTCTTGCACTCCTAGACCAGGGCCTGTTGCTGTGCACGTGCCCTCTTGCACTCCTAAACCGGAGCCTGCCGCTGTGCAAGTGCCCGTCCGCAGTCCTAGACCTCAGAGAGCCAGGAAACCCCCAGACCGACTGGAGTATTATTAAGGGGGGAGATGTGTTGTGTATGTAAATAGATGAAGATTATTTGCATTCTTTAAAGTCTCATTATGTAAGAATATATGTGTATATAAATTGGACATTTTTTGTTGGCCAAACGAAAATAATAAGAGCTAAAAAAAGAGTCATGGTTAAGTTTGAGTTGTTGTACATATAATTACGACACAACCTTAACAACATCCATCCTCACTGAGACACAAAAGTTGCCTGTTGTTCAGATTATATAGCCATATGGCACACAAGTAGCAGTATATAAATATCAGAAAAATACTGAATACATCAATGAGAGGACTGGATAAGTGGGCGATAACTCAAAATGACAATAAACCCAATAAACACAAACCTATAGGTCTCCTTCACTGACAGGAAAAAAGGCATGAATTTAACTCCAAAATAAGCATAAATAACCATATAATTGATAAAATTTGATATCCAAATTACCTAGGTGTGATACTTGATGAGGAATTGCGATTTACAGAACACATAATTAGCACCTCAAATAGAGCTACCAGAAACCTAAACATTCTGAGAAGGCTATGTAGAACAAATTGGGGAGCAAAACCCAAAATTCTCAGAACAACATATATCACCTTAATAAGGCCAATGATGGAATATGTAACACCTGTTTGAGCTCCATCAAGTTAATCACTAAAATGAAGACTAGACAGTGTTCAAGCAAAAGCGGCCAAATTAATCACTGGTTCTGTTTCAAATACCAACAATTAGAAAATTCAGAGAGAATGTGGTCTAGACCTACTTGAAAGCAGAAGACAATTAAAAACAATAAAATTCACAAATAGCTTAAAAACTAAATAAACCGAACACATATTCCATAGAACCTATTTAAACTGGACACAAAAAGAAAGGCCTAAAAGATCTTCAACACTTCAGTACGACAACAATATTAGACAGATCATGAATATGAGACATAATGAATTTAAAATTCGAGAATAACCAATATTTCCTACCCCATTGCCATCAAATGTAATCATGAATCTTAACCTGAACGAACCCTGCAATAAAAAAAAAGAGAACAAAAACTTACTTAAAAAGCATATACAGATGGATCATCAGACCTTACCATAAGTAATGGAGGGGCTGGAATTAACATAATACTGCAAGATGGAACATACATCAAAATCAAAGAAGGAGCAAGAAAGATTTCGTCAAACTTCACTTGTGAACTGACAGCTATCTGGAAAGCTCTTGATGTATGCCTTAACCAACCATCCCTGCATCAAGCAGAAGGAATTATAATATACCGTACAACGACTTCATATCCGATCTAGAAGCAATTCAGAAGGGCAATACTATTATCACACAGAAAATACATTCGTTACTTACTCAACTGATATCAGTTGTTCTGATATCAAAGTTTACACGCGTTCTGGAAGAAAAGTCAAGTTACCGATTAGGTTTAAGTGAAGTTTGAGAGAAAATTTAATCATAAAACATTCTGTTAGATTTGAGATAATTCCTTCTTTGTTTTTTTTTAAATTAATATTGACCTTATAGCAAAGTTCAAAAGGTCAAGGTGGGAGAGTGACGCGACCATAGGTACTTTTGGGCCAACCGAGCGCTGGCAACACTGCACCCGCTGCCCCCCGCGCATGCGCGAGCAAAAAAGAATACCCCGCATCTCCGGTAAACAAAGCTGTCTCGACGCCAACGTTTGGTTTTGACAGGCCTGAAAAATAACTATCTCTCATAAATTTTAATAATTGGTTTTGAATAATATTCATATTAATATTAATTTGTGTGATTTTTAGATAAATATTTCTTTCAATAAGTATTAAATTATTCATCACTGTTTTCTACTTTAGGCTTCGCCATCCAGCGTTGTGACTCAATTCTTCTGATCACTGCAACAAAGATATTGATTTATCAATTTATAATTTTTCAAGTCAGTTTCCAGCATTACTGTAAGCTAGGAGCTTTTAGTTCAGGTTAAGCCATCGGGACCTTGTATTGTCTTTTTTTTTCAAATTTAAGACAAGACAACATTTTGATCCTGTCGACTGCGCCAAAATGTTGTCTTGTCTTAAATTTGAAAAAAAAAAGACAATACAAGGTCCCGATGGCTTAACCTGAACTAAAAGCTCCTGGCTTTACAGTAATGCTGGAAACTGACTTGAAAATTATAAATTGATAAATCAATACCCCCGCATCTCCGGTAAACAAAGCTGTCTCGACGCCAACGTTTGGTTTTGACAGGCCTTAAAAAGAACTATCTCTCCATAAATATTAATAATTGGTTTTGAATAATATTTGTATTAATATTAATTTGTGTGATTTATAAATAAATATTTCTTTCAATAAGTATTAAATTATGCATCACTGTTTTCAACTTTAGGCCTCGCCATCCAGCGTTGTGACTCAATTCTTCTGATCACTGCAACAAAGATATTGATTTATCAATTTATAAGTTTAGAGCCCCAAGTAGGATGCTTACATTGGAGGTCACTGGCCACAATAGTTAGTGTATTGTTTGATGAAATACTTTTATTGTCATCTTCTTTTAGATTTATGTTCGGTGATTTTAGGCTCTTTTCATGGATATAACAGTTATTTACAAACTGAAAGTATTTGTTTTGTGAATGTGGTCTGATGTGGTGTGTGTGTGAAGGAAGTAAAAAAGGCGTTGTATAAAGAAAGCGGTGTATTGTATTGTACAAAAGCGAGGCTCTAGCGAGAAGCTAGCTTGGGGAAGATCTGCTGCAGAAGTTCGTCCACCTGGGGGGACATCTTGTCGAACTTGTGGAGGTCGGGACCCAGCATTGCAGCAAGGGAGGGCACCTAAACACAATGTTGACCATAGGACTGTCGCCGAATATTTGAATGTAATAAATAGAGAAATTCAAGAATATATGATTATCCACTACTACTACAACAACAACAACAACAAAAGCCTTTATTTAGGGCATTCCGCCCCATACGGATTCGCCGTCTTTACACGTCAACAAGAGGAGAGGGAAGAGGAAATATTTACAACAAAATAAGGTTTGTCTCACATTCAGTTTACAGATAGTTCATCCTCCAGTATCCTTTGCCCTGCATTCTTTCTCATGCGCCCAGCTTCTGTGCATAACTTAAAGTATCGAACAATCAGTACTTCATCATTCAGAGCTGAAGAGAGAAGTTGACATATGCGATGGTATCTAAATTGACCAGAGGTAGGCCTTGGTAAAATTTCAGTACGTTTTTCTGTTAAGAGAGGCATTGGAAGAAATAGTGAACCAAATTATCATCCATGAGATCCTTACAAAGTAAACAGTTCCGGCCATTTTCTTCCCAGAAGTCTTTTCTTTCTTCCCTGAAAAATTGCCATAAAACTCTATGTTGTGCAACTAGTCTTTTGTTGGGAAGCGATATATTTAATCGTAGGTACTCCTCTGTCATGAATGATTCACTCAAAAATTTGTAGTGAGCAAAGTGGGTTGAATCAATGATTTTCATCTGATCGTTTTGAATTAGTTGGTCTGTGGTGGTTCTAATTATGCCTGGCAATTCTTTCTGTATGGCTAAGTAGTCTTCGCAGCCCTTAAGAAAGGAATATCCCTTAGAGTCTAGAATTTTTATTAAATTTTGAGTAAAACTGTTTTCTATTTCCTTTTTCGCGGTGACTTTCCAGAGATAGTTTAAGCAAGCATGTGGTAATCTGCTCGTCTCCATTTTTAAAATCCTGACCCAAAACTTTAATGTGAGTTTTACAGCATTAAGATCAGTTGATATTCTTCCACATTCTCTTCTGAGGACATATCCTGGTGTGAAGTTTGGTAAGTCTAAGAGACGACGAAGAAATGCATCTTGGGTATTATTGACTGTCTTCAGCTGGTTAATTGCCCACATTGGTGCCGCATATAGTAAAGTAGGAAGAACAATAGTGTCAAGAAGTTTCATCACTGAGGTAAAGGACTTTATTCGCGCCTTTGTAAGGATTCTCCAAAGTGCATTAATTACATTCAGTGCTTTGTTTCTAAAGTATTGGGAAGCATATTGGGTCGAGATTTTTGTAGTCAGAGGGTAACCCAGATATGTATACTTAGCTACTATTGTCAGGGGTTGCTGACCCCAAAACCATGTCTCGGAACGAGCTGTTCTTCCACCGTTTCTAAACACCATTATTTTAGATTTATTTTGATTTAACGTTAGGCAGTTCTCTTCTAAGTACTTTTTAAGTAAGTTAATCTTCAATTGCAAATTTATTTACGATTCTCCTAAGATCACTATGTCGTCTGCATACAGTAAAAGGTGTATAGTTCCATAATTCTCAAGATTTATGCATGGCAATTCTGATTCATCGAACAGGGGTACCAGATCGTTTAGGAAGAGAATGAATAAATAAGGTGACAACGGCTCCCCCTGCAATACTCCCGCTTGTATTTTGATAGCCTCCGTGAAGGAACCCCGCCATCTGACTCTTGCCGTCATTTGGGTATAATAGTTCTTAATTAGTTTAATAAATCGACAGCTCAGACCATTTAATGCTAATTTTTTCCAAAGTAAATGGTGCGGTACAGTATCAAAGGCCTTCCTTAGGTCAATGAAGAAGGCATATAACTTTCCCCTTCTACGGCTAAGGGTAATTTGAATTAATGATACGAGCGTGAAAATGTGGTCCTGACAAGAGTAGCCTTTTCTAAAACCAGCCTGATTTTCTGCCAAAATTGACTTTCTCTCCATCCAATCATTCAATCTTGTCTTCAAGATAGATGTAAATAATTTCGATAGGTTAGAAATCAGGGATATTCCTCTGTAATTTGACGGGTTGTCCGGATCTCCATTTTTAAATATTGGGTGGATTATCGTTTTTGTCCATTGTTGAGGAACTTGGGATGTCCCTAAGATTTTATTAAATAAGTTCCTGAGATAAATTGTATGTTCTTCTAATAAATATTTAATCGCTTCGTTAGGAATCTCATCAAGTCCTGTAGCCTTATTTTTACCCAATTTGGAAATTTCCGTGGTGACCTCAGTTAGAGATATTTCGCAATCTAATTCGGGGTCAATGTCCAATATCTCAAGTGGTAACTGTACAACTTTTGTTAAATTTGAACCAAGTAACTCCCGATAGAAGACCTGCCAGTCTGCAGTAGAAATTTCACCTTGTAGGTTTTTCCTATATTTAAGTGAATTAATAGTCTTCCAAAATTGGGAAGGATCTTTTACATTACTGAGGATAACTTGAATTTTGTCAGTATATTCCCTTTTTTTCGAGCTTTAGGATAGCTGAATATTTCTTCTTACTCGACAAGTATGCAGTTTTATCGGCCGAGATATTATGTTTTACGTATAATTTAAGATTTTGTTTCATTTCCTTTTTAGCCAAATAACAATCTTTGTCGAACCATGGCTTAGATTTTATATTTTTTGTTTTTGCCTCCATCCGCGTCCCCGAGCGTAACATTGCTGTTTGAATTAAACCAGTAAAATCCTCAGCCTGAGTATCAATTGTGGAGTCAGCTGGATGTTCGGGAGTTAATTATTTTAAAGTTTCTATATATGTTGGGATTTTATCTACTGACCAGGAAAATTTAATTTTGGCCCTAGGCTCCATGTAACAATTTTCAGTTTTATTATTAGGGCCGATAAACTTTAAAATTATTGGTAAGTGATCCGAATATGGCATACAACCAATTTCAAAATCTGCTATGTGTTCAAGCACCGCAGGTGAGGCAATCGCCAGATCTAACACAGAAGAGCCTCTTCCGGAGATGAATGTAAATTTACCACTTTTATGGATCTACCATTTATTATAGTTAAGTGATATTTATCAAGAAAGTCAATAAATATTTCCGCTTTGTCAGATTTTGTTAGATCACAGGAATTTCGGGCGGTTGAAATAAGGTTTGAAATTATGGTAACCCCCCAGATTGCCAATACGAACATTCAGGTCGCCGACCAGTATTATTTCAAACCCGTTATATATCTTATTTTCCATCAAATGAAATAGTCGTCCAAGTTTTGTAGCATGCGTATCGTTTGGGGGTAGATATACGAATATTACACAGATCCCTGGTGAGTCATTGACTAAACTTGGATTGAGTGTGACTGCAATCCAAGAGGTTTCGATTTCAACATTGTCAATTTGGGGCTGTAGTTGTTTATTTATGCCGAGAATTATACCTCCGGAGCCTCTCCCTTTATCTGATGACTTTACAGCAGGTGATTGATACATTCCGAAGTTCGCCAGGTTCAAGTCGATATTGAAGTGGCACCAGGTTTCTGTAAGCGAGAACATGTCAAATTGTTTCAAATATTCGAACAGTGGAAAGAGAGAATTTATCCTAAAAAAAGCCGTTTATATTCCAATACATGAATCGTTCGTTTTTAGCTATGTCAACCATTGGTTTTATTTTTTCGATCTTAGTTTTATTATGTTTCAGATTTGTGCCCTTAGGTTGACTTTCTTTAATAGTATGAGTCTTGCTATGTGAAATATGAGGAGTTCCTGTGAGTTGAGTTTTGTTTCTAGATTGTACATCTTCATTTGTATGTATTTTATTACCTGAATATTTACATCTATTTACAGAGATCCGCTGGTGTGTCTCTAGCTATATTAGTTCTCCTTTGGCATTCACCACCTGTCCCTCCACTACCATGTAGTTGATGCCGTTTAGGAGAAGTTTATTATCCCTCAACTTCGATCCTATACCTTTCTTGTAAAGTTCCCTTCTCTTTTCTATCAAGATTTTTCTCTGCTCTCTAATCTGGGGGCTGTAATCCCTGCTCATAAAAATATTGATTATTCGAAGTTTGGATGAGTTCTTTATGAGACTTATTCTGGACTCGTGATCAGAAACTTCAATCAGAATAGGCGCCTTTGGTCCCCTGCCCAGGCGACGACATTCGGCAATTACCACATCATCAGTAATCTGCATATCTTACGCCATTAACTTCTTGACCTTTTGTAGCAGCAGTTCCCGACTGTCAGTCTCTGCTGATTCAATGCCATATATTATTAAGTTGTTTTCTCGGGCTCGTCTCTCCAAAGCCTCCGCGCGTTCTTCCAGATTCCTTATTTTGATTATCCACTACTACTTGCGTTACCAATTTTGACTACGGTTAGATTTTCTATTTTTATAGGTCTGTCAGACCGCATCTCGGTGTTTATTCATAATTGAATATTAGTTTTTCAGAGGGCAGATATTCTAAATGACTTGGTACTTCGAACATTTCGTTGCATGGGGTTTCAGATCAAATAAAATTTATATTACCTCGATTGAACCGAAATGATATTTATTTTTCCCCTAATCTAATTGAGAATAATGAATAATAGAAATCAAATTCTATCTCGATAAATATGTGCAGAAACCTTAACATACAATTTCTATAAACAACTTATATCCTTGAAGGTAATGCAATTTGGTTATTTTTTTTATTAAATAGTGAAAAATCACTTAATTTTGTATGAATTTGTATGTATATAGAGTTTTCGAAAAATAAGTGATTATCATTTTTATATTCCCTATAGTCAAAAGTCGCGCGCACACACAAGCTGATATCTTCTAATCAATTACTCAAATCATTTCTATAATTATGATAATAATAGATTTTTTTAAAAGGGTTCCTTTGTAACTCACTTCGATGTTTATGTAAGGAAAAGATCCACAAGGTATATAATGGCTAAATATGGCAGTGTAGACACATTTACACTGTTATCAATAAGACTGTGTGGGTGCCTTCACAGTGTTATCAAATTTACAATGTATGCACATAGTCTTGGGACCTTGAAAATTTATCCATAAATGCAGTGTTGGCAAATCAACTGGATAGGCCACAGATATAGCTGTAGGGGCCAAGATGTTTCTATAGATTAGTAAAGGTAATGCATCATTTAGAAAACAAAATGTATGAATTTTAAATTATTATTAAACCAATATGCGTGTTATATATTAAGCATTTGTCCACACATAACGGCCTGGTAGAGATGAATATTCCTGGGCTTACCTCGCTGAAGCTAATGGACATGAACCGAAGGAGGGCTGTGAGGCACTGAAATGCTGCACATTACAGGTTACTGCGCTGCTGTTATATTACCAGATTGTCGCACATCACAGATTAATATACTAGGGTTATGTGAGCAATAGTTACCTAGGAATTAATTTAAAAGGTGGAAAATAATATAATTCGGGTGAAATGTTTCTTTCATTTTAGATTTTTGCAAGCTTTCGAGCAAATATTTGCTCTTCAACAAGCGAATACATTTGTGCACAATATCAAAATGGACTTTCTACAAAAATAATTGAAAAAATTTTATTGGCATTTCCTCTCGCGGGCGTGCATCAGACTGTTTACAGCTGACATATAAATATATCCTAATATTTAGTAAATTAAATTTAATTGCCATCTATCGTTAAAATTTTACACAAATAAATTTACTGGCAATGCGTTTCTTTTAAATATCATCAAATATTATCTCTACAGACCTTACTGCAATGATATGAGTTATTGAATGAGAGGGCTTGGCTCATCAGTAGTGAACCCTCTCAGCGGTTTCGCCAAATTAATCTCTAGACCGCTCTACTATTGTATTGGACTGGTTTTGTCATATACCCTGCATACCTTGAAATTATATGTATGTACCTCTACAGACCTATAAGCTTATGTCCATAGTTCACTAAACACCCCTAAGCTGCCTTCCATAGAAAATGCAGGGTATATGACAAAACCAGTCCAATACAATAGTAGAGCGGTCTAGAGATTAATTTGGCGAAACCGCTGAGAGGGTTCACTACTGATGAGCCAAGCCCTCTCATTCAATAACTCATATCATTGCAGTAAGGTCTGTAGAGATAATATTTGATGATATTTAAAAGAAACGCATTGCCAGTAAATGTATTTGTGTAAAATATCCTAATATTGCTGAATATATATACACATAAACAATTATATAGATATTTAGTCAGGGATATTGTGGTATTGTGTAGGGAGGTCTATTTTTCTATTGATGCATTTTATTTTTGATGATACCAGTGCTTCCAAGAATAATCGTTGTTACTTGTTTTTTATGTCGTGGTAATGAGCTATTGCTTGTTTGAGATTGAATGCGTGTCCAGTGGTGCAGTGCGTTGATAAATTAAAGATCTATTGTCTTTGTATCTTATGTTTCTCTCGTGTTCTCTTAGTGTGGTTTCTATTGCCCTACTGGTTTATCCTACATATGTGGCATTACATTGGTCACATTTAACAGAATATATCGCATTTGATTTAGATAGGGGATTGGAAGTTGTTAATCCATATCTAAATATAATATATCCTATCTAAATAAATATAATATAATTTGGGCTAAAATATATTTAATATACGCTTTTGGGATTTGCAAAAGAATATGAGGGTCGATGTTTTTGTCCAATGATTCCATCGAAAAGGCTTAGGAAAGAAGTTTTGATATTTAAAATATGCAAAGGTATATGGTACTTTATAAGATAAATAATATAGATATCAATTATATAACCTTTCAGACAATATAATAGTAACAATATAACCCTAACGCCACCTGCAATGTAAAATAGTAATTTAAATATGAAAATATATGTAACAATATTTAATATCCTAATATCCTTAGTACAACTTTAATCAGGTGAAAATATTGATGTAGATATTAAAATAAAATTATGGCACATATTTTAATTTTTCTTTAATTATATTTAAAAAAACTAAATTACTCTATGAAATGTAAATAAAAAATGAGCAAATGTTTTGAATAGGAATCATACTATATATGTCTTGCTTGCTATAGTTTTGCATGGTTGAAAAAGAATAAGTAATTTGCATGTACATAAATTAATAAATAAACGTTTCTTTTAACCAACGGTGAATACATTTCTGATTCTGTATCCCTGATAACACTTACAAAACTCACATCAATATGTCATTTATCCTATAATATGTATTTTTATAAATTTAATGCTAATACTATGCTTATCCTATAATTGCTCACATTATAATAAGAGGTCAATATTAAAAAGAGATTAACTTTTTATAAAACTCCCCATCTGTATAAAAAAGTTATCCGCTGCATAATTTTATAATAAACCCTTCAATTGATAAACTTAATGTCAAATGCTAAACATAACAATTATATTTCTAAATATCCAAAACGCAATTTATAAATCAAAGTAATTTTGTGTCAACAATCAAAAGGCATTTGCATATGTATATACGAGTATTTATATATATTTTTTCAATATCTAGCGAGAACTCATTTCTAATGATTTCTTATCAATATTTAAAAGATTTAAGTTAGAGTGAGGTAGAGCGAGAAACAACTTACCTTGTTCTTCGGACAGGTCTCCGTGAAGGTATTGCAGAATTGCCATGGCCAGCTCCGAGGCAGAATCATCGAAAAGCTACCACATCTTATATCAGTTTGCATTGCATATATCTTAATTTATCATCCTTATGTTTTAAAATGAAATTCGAATCCGTTGTGAAGGCTGTTTAAAAAGGTACATATAGCATTAAACTATGATTTTCATAGAAAAGGAAAGGAAATTCATAGATTATATTCATTATATTTATATTCATTTATATTCATTATATTCATATATATATATATGGAAAATCTATGAATCTAATGCCTAAAAGATATAATTCATTTTCGCCATAACAAAACTCTCTATGAATCTGTACAAAATAAACGTGGGAGCCAGCGCGCGCTCACGAGTGTGGAACAAATTATTTTTCGAAGCATAAACGCACAACGGTCGCGCCCTTCCATTCGACCACGACGGATACGACATATATTTATATATGTGTGCGTGTGAAAAAAATAATAAAAATATAAAAATCTCATGTGAGCGGTAAGGATATGCCTATTATGCAATTATATAAATTATATATACAGGGTGATCCAAAAGTCTTGCATAACTTTAAAAATTAATAACTCTACGAATATTTGCGCTATAGCAATGCGGTAAACACTATTGTGTTCAGGATGCAATGGGAATATTTAGGGCAAATAATGAAAAATTGGAAATTGATTTTAGTTACAATTTTATTTGCTAGATGACGCTCTACCAGAATCAGAGATTCAGCGGCCAAATTGTTTCCCGATTCCCATCTCTGGACACTTTATTTTTCCATTTATCATTACTGTTCACAATTTATCCTTTTATACTTCATCCCTACGGTTAGAAATAATCGTTATTTCTCCTTAAAATAAATTTCGAGTTTTCTTTCAAAAGAAACACATGCGGGATAATTTTCAAATGTTGTTCTACAATCATAAGTTGCATTATATTGTATAATAATAATACATTATTGTTTTACCGGTCTCTATCGCGTGAATATTGCTTCATATTTCACCTGCTGTCTCTGAACATTGTTTTAGAGTAAAACGAAAATTTCAATTATACCGCGAATGTTTCTTTTTAAACAAAAATCGAAATATATTTTAAAGAAATATTTAATCGAAATATATTTTAAACGATTATTTCTAACTTTAAGGATGAAGTATGATAGGATGAATTGTGAAGAGTAATGACAAACGGAAAAATAAAAGTGTCCAGGGGCGGGAATCGATATTATTATAAGTTACTTTAAATATTATTTACGAACGAAAAATACGTCCAGGGTAGCCTAGTGAACATGGCACCTGCCCGGTAAGCAGAAGGTTGTGGGTTCGATTCCCGCCCCTGGACACTTTTATTTTTCCGTTTGTCATTACTCTTCACAATTCATCCTATCATACTTCATCCTTAAAGTTAGAAATAATCGTTATTTCTCTTTAAAATATATTTCGATTTTTGTTTAAAAAGAAATATTCGCGGTATAATTGAAATTTTCGTTTTACAATCATCAGCCGCGTTATATTGTATTTTAAATGTATTATAAGTTACTTTAAATATTATTTACGAACGAAAAATACGTCCAGGGTAGCCTAGTGGACATGGCACCTGCCCGGTAAGCAGAAGGTTGTGGGTTCGATTCCCGCCCCTGGACACTTTTATTTTTCCGTTTGTCATTACTCTTCACAATTCATCCTATCATACTTCATCCTTAAAGTTAGAAATATTCGTTATTTCTCTTTAAAATATATTTCGATTTTTGTTTAAAAAGAAACATTCGCGGTATAATTGAAATTTTCATTTTACAATCATCAGCCGCGTTATATTGTATTTTAATTGTTTTAGAGTGTATGTAAGATTGTTTTTGTCTAGCTATTAAAGGTTAGTAGCATTTTCCCCAAGTGATTGGGAATTTTCTATGGAAAATGAAAAAATGAGCTAGCCCAGATCTGTAAGATGGGCAGATACGAGTCTAAGAGTACATTAGGGTAGATGAATGTCAAAAAAGTAGTAGATGGGGACAATATAAGAGAATTAGCCCGAGTATGATAGAGTTATGAAAAGAAGAGATTAGAGGAGAATGTAGTGAGGAGAATGGACTGACCTCCTTGAGGGAGAGGTTGAACATGAGTGCGGAGCCGACTGCTTGCAGCGAGTCACTCAGAAGACAATGCACGGCCACTCGCACTGTCACACGGGCGTTGCTGCAGGACCTCGCCGAAGACTCCCACTCTGAGATGTACATCAGCCAATCGAAGCTGTTGGCGCCCTGGCACAGGTTGCACACCTGGACAACATGACTTAGTTATTAGATACTGCCTCGTGTTATACCTCAGGTGTATTCTTAATGCTTGAACTCAAAGTCTTTCACGCCTAGGCACGCCGTATATTCAGTGGCTGCCACAGATTAAGAAAATCTCTATTTTAGATCTCAGTTATTGAGTGCGTGCATTAATTTTAAAGGTATATTTTTGGTGAGGTAAATGGTTTCTAATATATATGTAGGTAGTTGGCGACTTCTGTACGCTCCAGGAACCTGGGTTACTCAAAAAATATATAAATATATATGTGTAGTATTTTTCATGGCTAGCATATATATTAATTTCCCTTGTCTTTTAGGCAATAGGTGGATTTCACGTCGCAAAAAGACTCATATTTTGAGCCTATCTACGAAGTGACCCAAATTTTGAATTCTATTTTTAAAACAAATGCTATTCTCGGATAGACCATGCGTTATCGGTTATAAAGGGTGTGGTAATATTATATATAAAATTTAATAATAAAAATATAAAAATAAGAATAAATATTTCTTAGTAGATATTTTTCAGTGTGTATGTGTGTGGAATTCGTTTGATCGATCCTCATTTCATGATTTTGAAATGGTTTCTTCAGTTAGCAAAGTATTGTACAGGTTATTATTATACTTCTGGATCTTCGATTTTTATCGGCTAATCTGAATGTTCTTTTGTATACTGTGTCAAAATTCCTTATAAAAGCGTCGAAAAATGTAATAACTTTTGAAGATGGAATAAAATTACCATACTTGGGACAGAAGCGCTTTTCTAATTACAAATGAAAATAAGGCTTTCTAAAAATTATTTTTTAAATAAAATTTTAAACATATCAAATCCTTAAAAACAAAGTTTTTTAAGCTTTCTCAAAATCACCTATTCAAAATAAAATGAGAATATATCAGTATAATGAATTTATCAAAAAAATACCCAATGCGGTGAATTACTTATAGAACCTTATTCTGATAATACCTTGAGAATTTGGGCACACATCGAATAATACACTGGTGCGCAAAACCTATGGAAAATACATAAAAATGACGATTATTTTTAAATTACCGAAAAATAATAAAAGAAATGTTCATATTATTACATATATCAAGCTAGTGATATGTCAACACAGAAAGAAATTACAACGTTAAATTGTATGCTTAATAATATTTTTTGTACAATCACATACATGTATAAATAAGACCTAAAAAGGAACATTGAAGCTTCATTAATATGGAATCAATCGTTTGAATTTTTAAAATCCATTAAATCCATTCTGTTCCTTAACGTTTGTAAATCGGTGTATGAAGTCTTAGAACTCACCAACTTTCCCACGGCATCCTGCATTTCCACGGGCAGAGACTCGATGGAGTTAAAGAAAGACATGAGGATGTGGTCGCGGCGGTCCTGGTGCAGGAGCAAGATGATGTCCTCCTTCAGTACGGCGGCTTGCAGAAAGCGCAGGGTGAGGAGGGGGAGCTCAGGGGGCAGGTTGGTGTCCTGCAGTAGGCGGCCTAAGACCGACCCCACACTATCGTGAAATGCATCAAAAATAACATATATATATATAAAGAGACAAGGATCGCCTCTCCCGTCAAAATAGACGTCTAAAACCAGACGCCATCTATTGACCGTCGCCGCAACTAGCGGCCTCGGGTCGGTGACAAAGCGACAACACCAGCTTAGGCAAACTGAAAAGCGTCCACCTATAGACCACGGTTTCGGGCTAATGGCCCTCGTCAGTCTAGGGCGGACTTTATTTCATGAGAGAGAGAGAAATAAGGATAACCCAGGCCCCTGGAGCGCAAGAATTATTCCATGAGATCCACACGGGATCTAATGGAATCTTGACAATCTGCCAAAGAGGTGTTTAACTGGCAAAGTGGCTGGGCCATAGCTATGGCTAAAATATAGATAAAATTTTGCCGGGAGGAAATTGATCTAAAGAGACAAGGGTCGCCTCTCCCGTCAAAATAGACGTCTAAAACCAGACGCCATCTATTGACCGTCGCCGCAACTAGCGGTCTCGATTATCAATTCATAAAAGTTCATTGAACTTCATTATAAATTATTTAATTTCCTGAACTACTTTAATCATGTACATTTTCATAGTATTTATCATATTTATCCTTTTTTTTTAAACCGCCATATATTTTATCTTACCATGTCTTCATATCTTGAAGATAGAGTTTGCCTTGCCGGCATTTATATTTCCGTAAAAAAATAAGACACGTCGGCCAGTTAGAGTTTTATTTTCCCAACGTTCCAAAAAATATATTTTGTCTTCGTCAGGAGAAATAAATAAAAATAAAGCATTTGGCTAGGCGTTAAAAATTATTCTGAGGTTGCAAAGGCGTTCTCAGAACAATATTTAACGCCTTACCAAATGCTTTATTTTTATTTATTTCTCCTGACAAAGACAAAAGATTTTTGATAACCCCCCTCAAGAAAATAAAACTCTAACTGACCGAATTGTCTTATTTTTTCAGAAATATGTCTTCATACGTTCACCCTATTAGCTAAGAAAAGACATTCCCGAATGCTGATGTAATGTCTTTTTAATAAAAAATTGAGGAGTCGCCTATGTAATGTGGCATATTTTCAAACAGATTATTGAAGATTACCTTAGTTACGTGTTGTGGATTGTTAATTAATGATTTTATACTCTGTTTTTTTTTTTATCATCACCCACGTTGTAATCAAAACAAGTTTCGATAAACTTATTGTGTGTAAATAAATGTCGTTAATTTAAATATAAAGACATAACAATTTCGGCGACGAGGATGTCGATTCTTAATTAAATATGTAAGTAAATTTTATATATGAAATTTTTAGAATTTTAAGTAATATTTTTTTTTTATATAATGGCGAGTTTTGGCAAGCTTGAAATATTTGATTTATCTAATCCTGAAGGGTGAATTGCATATCTGGAAAGAATTAATTTTTATTTCGTGGCAAATGGCATTGAAAATATTAAACTAAAGAAGGAATAATTTTAACTATAATAGGTCCAGAATCTTTTTATTTGGCAAGATCATCGGCCGCACCTAAACCTTTAATTGATGTTGATTATTGTGAATTGATCAAGCTAATAACTGGCCATTTCTGCCCTAAACCAAACGTAATTGTACAATGATATACTTTCAATAAAAGAAATCAATTCGCAGAATCTGTATCCATGTGTCTGAACTATGAAAATTTAAGCGGAAACTGTGAATTTATTTAGATGATCGCTTAAGAGATAGACTGATGTGTGGCCTGAGAAATGAATCTCTGGTTTGAAGATTATTGTCTGAAAAAGATTTAACCTTTGAAAAAGCTGTGAATTTGGCACTGTGTGATGAATCGGCTAGTACAGATGTAAGTATTCTACGGGAAAAAATGCCAGAATTAAATGTGATAGGTAAATTGAATAAATTTGAATCGCCTATGTTTAAAATAAATAAAATCGAATCCAATAGATTAAGAAAAAGTGTAAACAAATTATTTTGCATTCGTTGCAAAGGAAACCACTTGTCAAAAGTGTGTGAATTTCTAAATGCAAAATTTTTCAAGCGTGGTAAAATGGGCCATTTACAAAAGGCTTGTTTAACCAAAATGTATAACCTTTCATATTTGCATAAAAATAATAGATTTAGTGATCCGTCATTGTATAGCTTCAAAACAGAAGATGAAATTTGTACATTTTATATTACAGAAAATTTAGATGGAAATGATATAGCAATTCTAATAGATTCCGGTAGTTCGTATTAATTACTGAATAAAGAAACCTATTTAAAGTACTGGAAAATGACGCAACTTAGTAAATCTGATGTTTCTTTAAGAACATGGGCATCAGATCAAGTAAACATTTTAGAAAAACTCAATGTGATGGCTAAAGTCGCAAATTGCACAAAAAGTATGCCAATTTTGGTGGCTGATGGACTGGTCTTAATATTCTAGGAAAGCAATGGTTCGGAGCTTTCCGTTTAAAAATAAAATTCTTGAATTTAATTGAAAGTAATCCGATATCTCCTGAATTCGAAGAATTGTTCAAGAAAGAAATAGATGCTTACAATGGCTCTTTAATTGACATTGATTTTCCTGAAAATGCTGTTGCAAAATTTGTAAAGGCCAGGGCAGTTTCTTTTGCTCTAAGAGAGTTAGTGGATAAAAAGCTGAATTCCTGGAAGAACAAGGTATTATTGAACCTACACAATTTTCTAAATGTGCATCACCGATTTTTACTGTTCTGAAAAATGATAGTACAATAAGGTTTTTTATAATTACAAAACAACAGTTAACCTATATACCAACCCTGATAAATATTCACTGCGCCCACAATTCCAAAATTCCTAAATTAGATATGGCCCAAGCCTATAAACAATTAAAGGGGGATTATAAATCTTTTGAAATCCTTATCATTAATACGCATAGAGGAATTTATAGAGATAAGCCTATTTCTTTTGGATTGAATTCCGCTGTGGGAACCTTCTAAAGATTTATGGACAATCTTCTAATTGGGATTGATGGAGTAGCAGTTTATTTGGACGATCTCCTTATATCAGGAATAAATTGTGATGACATTAAGAAAAATACTGAAAAAGTTCTTTTACGTTTCAAGGAAGCAGGGCTCCGTCTTGAAAGAGACAAATGTAAATTTTATGTTCCAGAAATTGAAATTTTAGGAATGAAAATTGACAATAAAATAATTCATTCATCCGAAGAAAATGGCATTAGATTATGGCATTAGAGCCATATTGTCCCAAGTAGATCATGGAGTTGAAAGACCAATTGTATTCGCCTTCCGAACCTTGAATAAAACTGAAAGAAGATATGCTGTGATCGATAGAGAAGCATTGGCAGTAATATTTGCTGTATCTAAATTTTAACAGTATCTTCTGGGGAGGAAATTCAAAATTTTGACAGATCATAAACCGCTAGTTGGCCTTTTCAACCCGATTAAACCAATACCTCAAATTTTATCACCTCGCATGTTTAAATGGTGCCTAACTCCGTCTGCATATTCATACTCTATAGAATATAAACCAGGAAGATCAAATGGAAATGTAGATGCACTTAGTAAGACTTCCATTGAATGAATCACCAACTGAAGTTCCAAACCCACCCGAAGTACACTTGGTTCTTTTTTTATGCGGTAGATGCGTTCCAGGGGAATCCGCATAAAAAAAATCGCACAAAAAATGACATATATTTATATGTAAAATGATGGATACGTTCCATTTATTAAAAAAATCGCATAAAACCTAAATAATGTTTTAAAATGCACCAGAAATCGCATAAAAAAGATTTATAAATAATAAGATTTAATTTTTTTCTCATCATATTTTAATAAATGGCACATATGTGTGTTAATAACAAAAACAAAACTTAATATGTAAAAAAAAAAACATAAACAAAACTTTATTTAAAATCATATTAAGAATGTGTTCATCATTATTGCTGTCTGATAATGTGCGAACCCGTTTGTGGATTGGTGCAAGATCACTTTCATCACTTGAAGATAAAATTACGTCATCAGATCTACATGGTAATGCTTCTTTAGGAACTTCAGTGATTTTTTTTTCTTTGACAAGGTAGTCAGTAATCAAACGCTGTGATGGCTTGACTAGTTCTTTGTAGAGTTCTCTGTAGCCAGACATACAAAATTTCAGATCACGTTGGAATTTTAAGGCGCGTTCTACATCATTATCATTTTGAATAAAAAAAATTTCCAATTTACCGGAAAGTTGAAGGCCTTCCCGAAGTAATTTTTCGTCCAGTGGAGTAACATCTTCCAGTTCGCTATCTACTGTTTCGAAATCTTTAGTAGTATCTACCATACTTTCCAAAATATCATCATCATTTAGGGCTTCGTCCACAAGCAATTCTTCTATATCATGCTCGCCAAAATCATTAAAACCTTCCCCACCTATTTCCTTAGCAATTGAAATAATATCTTATGTAACTTTGTTGTTCTATTTGATTCATTTCTCTTTGATACGCATTCAGGCCAAGCAGCTTTCCAACATGCATTTAAAGTTTGTGATTTTATCTCGGCAATTGCTAACGCAACATGATCTACACAGTTCAAGATATTAAATTGTTTCCAAACTTCAGTAACTGTTATTGTATCGGATTCCAGTTTATCGAAAATGAATTGGAAAGTGAATTTTACATAATATTTTTTAAATGTTGAAATAATTCCCTGATCTAATGGTTGAATTAGGCTCGTTGTGTTTGGAGGGAAAAAAACTACCTTTATATTTGGATGTTCTAAGTTTGGATGACCTGGTGCATTGTCAAGAATTAATAAGATCTTAAATTCGAGACCCATCTCTTTCATATAATTTTATACTTCGGGTACGAAGCATTTATTGAACCATTCAGTGAAAATAGCCGTTGTTACCCAGGCCTTCTTGTTTGCCATCCAATGTAAGGGCAGTGTATTTAAGTCTTTTCCTTTTAATGCACGTGGTTTTAAAGATCGATTTACAAGCAGCGGTTTTAACATTCGATCGCTAGATGCATTGCTGCACAGCAATAAAGTAACTCGATCTTTAGCAGCTTTAAAACCACTGGCATTTTTTTCGGACTTTGCAATGTAAGTACGGGTTGGCATTTTTTTTCCAAAACAATCCTGTTTCATCAGCATTGAAGAATTGATGGGCACAATATCCTCCATCTTTAATAATTTTAGCCAACTTTTCAGGATATTTTCTAGCAGCTTCTTCATCTGCAGAAGCCACCTCACCTTTTATTTTTAGATTATGAAAAGAATGTCTTTTTATAAAACCAGTTAACCACCCTGTGCTGGCAGAGAATTGTGGATTAATTTCACGTGAAGATGTAGATGGCTCTGATTCTTTTAACTCCTTGTAAAATTTAAGGGCTTTCATCTTGATTAAATGTCCATCTAACGGAATTATTTTTTGAGTTAAATCTTTAATCCAAATTACGAGAACCTTTTCTATTTTTTCTATTAAAGTGCCTCTTGAATATGATGAAATTTTAGAACTCAAATTTGTACCAGATCTGACTGATCTTCTTATTGCCGCTTCATTTTTTTTATTGCTCATATAGTAGATTCGCCTAAATTATAACGTTTACCTATTGCTGTTGATCTTTCTCCTTTCGCCAAGCAATCGAGAATTATAATTTTGGTTTCTAGCGAAATTGCACTTCTTTTTTGTTTTTTATTATTGTCACACATTTTCTTTAAGAGGACTAAAAATTATAGAAAAAACTTAATGTACAATTACGCACTAAAATTATTCAAAAAAACTTACAATTCACTTGAGTAAATTTATCTTCCGGTTTTCGGTAGTAACCTTCTTTCACAAAGTTTTATTTTCTAATGCTTTCCAATATGCAGGCTTTTTTAATTAGTTTCATACAAAAACAAAATGCAGCATAAAAACACGCAATTTTAACGAGGTATTTTTGTTTTTGTCTCTTTTGTTTTTAAGAACAAATCAAGAGAAAACATGTCAATAAAAGAAAAAATAAATTTGTAACGGCAGCTGGCACGCCGGCGGGTTTTCAGTTTTGATTTCGGTTTTGCACGAGTTGTGTAAGACACCGGCAGGCGCGGAATAAAAGACATTGGAACTTCCCCTCTACTGTTTGTTGGATAACTTAACATACAACCAGGACGTTACAAAATTCTTTCTTTGTATTGATTGCGTAATAGTAGAGTTGTAGTTGTTATTCTTATTCGTTTTCATAAAAAGTGAATCACCAAAAAAAAAATTTTCGAAATTCGAATATTTTTTTTTTCTTGCACCGCATAACTCTAAAACCGCATAAAAAGAGAACGAAGTGTATTTCTCATTGAGTCGGAACATATTGCTATTAGTTTTTTCTTCTAAATTTGCAAGATTAACTAATAGGGATCCTATTCTATCTAGAATAAAAAAAATTTGGGCAATGAATGGGTGGCCTGATCAGAGGTATGAGGAGAAATTTAAAGATTTTTGCAGCAAGTCTAGTGAGATTTCAGTTCACAAAGATTGCTTGCTGTAGGAGAGCAGAGTCATAATTCCAGAAATTCTGAAAATAGACATCTTAAATTTCTTGCCTGACACCCATGTTGGTATAGTAGGAACTAAGGCATTAGCTCGACGATTATGCTAGTGGCCTAATATGGACAAGGTCATTGATAGAATGATATATAATTGCAGAATCTGTTTATCTTGTATGCATGGTCCACCAAAGACTAGTTTATACCCGTGTATTTGACCTTCCAGACCTTGGTCAAGATTGCACATCGACCATGCTGGTCCTTTTCAAGGAAAGTTATTTTTAGTAGCAGTTGATGCTTTGTCAAAATGAACAGAAGCAAAAATCGTGCCATCAACCTCTGCTGAAACTACAGTTAAGGTATTAAGAGAATTGTTTGCAACTCATGGTTTGCCGGATGTTAATGTTTCAGATAACGGAACTTCTTTTACTTCGGATCAATTTCAGACATTCTAAAAAAAAACAATATGAGACAAATTTGTATGTGCTTACATATCATATGCTGCATCTAATGGCCAGGTAGAGAGAACCATACAAACCTTGAAAAATCTAAGGAAAAACGACAAAGGTTATTGGTCAACCAGGTTAGCTAGATCTCTTTGACAATGAGAATAACTGTAAACAAACAACTCAAAAATCTCCAGCTCAGCTCCTGATGAATAGAAATTCGTAATGTCTTCTGAATAAATTTCATCCAGAAATTGCCTCTGAGGAGAGGAGTAAACAAGAAGAGAGATTCATGAGAACATGGAGACCCCATAGAGAGGTGGAGGAAGGACAGGAGATTGTTGTTAGGAATTACCATGGTCCTAAATGGCTACCTGGGGTTGTCTTTAAAAAAACAGGCCACGTTTCAGTTAAAGTGGAAACTGATGATAGAAGAGTTATTAATCGACATTTGGATCAGGTGAGGAGTTGTGGAGAAAATGAATCTTTGCCTTCTATATCGTCGACTCCCCAAGTGCCACCTGGAAGCGAAGTTGAAGGAATCCAAGCTAGAATCTCCCGCAGTGACTCCGAAGCCTGTCTTGAGGAGTTCCTCAAGAATAAGGAAGCCTACAAAGCTTTTTGACATTTGATTGGTGTTTGAATTAATGGGGAGGATTTGTTGTTTATTGTTTATCATTGATTTTTTATTTACTGTTTTTTATCACCATCCACGTTGTAATCAAAACATGTTTCGAAAATAAATTGCTTTTGTTATTGTGTGTTAACAAATGTCATTCATTTAAATATAAAGACATAACATTATGTATAGGATTTCTTCACAAAGTTATTCGTTAAATTTATACAAGCATTAAATGCGCGGTGGGTACATGCGGTAGGTATACGATGAAAATATGTTAATCATATATATTTTGCTTATGTACTTATTCCTTACCGAGCCTTTAATGACATCGTGTATTAAAATAGGCTCATTCACATGTTTATATAACCCTTAAGAGAATTATAATTACATAACGGCAGAGTGAATATATTTTAATGTTATAATGAATATTTCATCACAGTTATTTAAGTTCCTTGAAAACTACAAAACCAATGTATATATACATTTATATATAGAGAGAAAAAAATTGAATAAACCTGTTGATTTATATTTCTTCACACGAATATCTTAAGATACTTTGTAGACTCCCTGTGCCTTTCAAAACCATATGCTATCACTCTGATGATATTTCACATCTCTCAAAAATATCTCATTTTTTGAAGTTTGAAGAGTGATGTAAGGGCGACCTGCAGAAGTTAAAAACCAACTCTGAAATGACGGATCTATAAAGGTAATTGAAATAATTATAGGATTTTTTTTTTCAAATTTGGAGTTGTAAAACACTACGCAACTAAGAAAATAGAATTGGAGGGATTGCATATTATGGCTGAAATATCAAATAATTTTTATCTTCCTTTTATCCGGATCATGACAGTTTCATGCTAGTGTCAAGTTCGGGTATAATATTAGATTTTAAAAGGTGTTGATACAGAATGTTGAAGATGTTTAATTCAAACAGTATTTCGGCTACTTTAGAATAATGTACCTAGAAGATCGAGGTGGTTATTTCCCAGGGCCCAGGCTCCATTCTCCGTTTCCACGTACTCCCGAAGATCTGCTAGCGCCTGACTCTCCTCGGCCTTGAGCTTGTCTTGGACACAGTCGCAGATTTTGTGGATCATCACTACGCCCTGCTCCACACAGTAGTTTCTCTCAGAACAGTTGCAGATTTGGTGAAATATCACTACGCCCTGCTTCACACACTCTTTAGTGTATAAGATTGTCGATTCTGTGATTTATCACCACACCCTGCCGTTAAAATCAGCTTAGTTGGTCACAGATCTTGTGATGAATCACAATATCCTGCCGCACAAACCAACTTATCTTATAAAGAGATCTTGTGGATCATCATCATGCCTTGTTTCACACTCAGATTTAATACAAAATTAATTTCCATATTAAACAAAATGAAACACTTGTTCTCAAGGCAGAATGAAATGAGGTTACCCGTTGCTTTCACCTCTAGAATATTTTTATTCAGTATACGTATAAGCATTGCAACTAATTTGCATAAAAATAATAATATTGAGTAGTTAATTTATATCTTCAGCACTTCAAGTTATACATTTACAAATATATGAACACAATTAAGACACAGTGTATGCGTTATTCATTTTGAAAATGGATATATCTTTCGAGGATTTCTCGCTTCTCAACGGGTAACAAAACGCTCAAACACTGGTCCAAACTTTTAAAATTTAAGGACACCCCGATATGCATTCTAGCTCTTTAATTAGTTGAATTTAATCTGAAAAATTATTACTATTATGAACCTTTCAAAAATAAAACTTACATCCACTTCTTTAAAGACGCAAGGAGCATCGGAGTACCTCCTTGGCCGTCGGGAGGCCAGGTAAGTCGCAGAGTCGTCCGACGGGCGTCTGGCTTCCCTAGACGTAGGGCCCTCACTAGAAGACCTCCTCTGGGACTCTGCCGCCGAGGTATGACCTTCTTCAGCCTCAGGGCCAGGGGCATGGATCTTCTGGGGCTTGGTGGTCTCAGGGGCCGGGGGCTCCTCCGTAGCCACTTTGCCGTTGACTTTGTTTTCTAGCTCAGACATCTCCACGGGGATCAAGCTTCCGAATGACAACCCTTTGGTACCCTTAACCTTGAGGTTGACTGACTGTAAGTACTCTCGAACTGCTTTCCCGAGTTCACTGTAAACACCAAAGCAACTTCAGTGAGGTCGTGCTTTTAGCTAAGGTTATTCTTGTGGACGCGTACAATCGAGATATTAAAATATATGCTTTGGAGAGCAGAGGATCCAGATGAAATAATTTTAAAAAATATTTTCTGTCAGTAATTCAGTCAACTTATCGTACTCAGTTAGCACTTGTCTCAAGTAGACATCTGTTGAATTCACAGCTAAAACCACATGGTTCCATTTATTATTTCTCTTGAACATGTGATAACCCCTGTACTGTTATACAGCCCCTCTACCTTGGTTACCCAAGTGGTAACACACAGTTTCTACTGTATTTACATATAATCGTCGCTGTGAAGAGATGGAAGTTTGCGCTGTGTAATGACATAATCCCTACGCAAGCGGGGATTGACGCATACTTAAAAGAAGCATTGGCAAATTGCCCGGAGTGTTGGTACACCAACTTGCCCTTGTTGTCTACAATGTCACTGACAAAACTTGGCCATTTTTTGACGCCTCACACTCTGCCAAGTATTGCTGTTGCTGCAGGAAATGTACTCCAGTGCTTCACGGTACATGCCGAATTGTCCTCTATAGCAGCGATTCGACTGTTTAACAGATGAAATCAAACCATACTACCATCTTAGAGAAATATTCAATTATAAAACGAGTTCATTCATTTAGTAATTTTGTAATAAATAGTAGCAAAACATGTGCTTTATCTATATTGGAGAGTAAAACAAACTCTTTACAATCAAAATCAATGCCTTAAAAGAGAAAACCCTAAAAAAAGTTTACTATAGTTTACATATTTTATTTTGAATAGGATTAAGCACCTTACCTATATCACGGTGAATATTAGGTGCCATTCACTTAATTATATTGGTACTGTAAATGCATTATTCAGAAAGCGAATAAACTATTATCAGCTAAACTACTTTTATAAATAAAAAAATTGGTCATAAATTGTTTGAATTCCTAACTAACGACTATAATGGCGTATTTCATATTTGTTATATTAACACATTCTAATAGTTGAATATATTCACGTTTATATTATATCACTTTGAAGTCTATATATCTCTATATTATATAATGACATCTACTTATATAATTGCCTTATTCTGTCTGTGTGAAGTTCACGGATAGATTTTGGTCAGAATGGATAAAAAAAATAATAATAAAAATAAAAATACACTCGGGTTCGGGCTTAGAATTATAAAAATGAACAGCAGCCGACTCCCCCATATATGCTTAGCTCAACTATATGAGATATCAAGAAATATAAATATATATATTGGACTTGCGGAAAGTTTGGCCAACATACTCAACTCAACAGGATTTTCTTGGTTAATTAACTGCAACGATGCAAGGATTATCCGGCAAGAAATACCTTTAATAACTAAAATTGCAATAGAACAATCTATTCAAAGTGACCAGGCAAAAATAGAGAATTCTAAATTCTACCCTCACTATAAGTATTTACACAGTTGATTCCGAATTGAAAACTATTTACTTAGCAACTTTCCATTCCCAGTAAAACGCTATATCGCACAACAGAGAATACTATATTCGTTTTTCAAGGAAAACCATACAAACATTTTCAAAGAGGGTGATAATATTTGTGATCTCTGCAAAGAAAATATGGAAACTGAACTATCTCATTATATCTATGAATTCCAAGATATTAGCGAGGAGAGAGGGACATTCTTTTCAACGGTAAACACCAGCCAACTTAGGTCAATCCAAACGATGTTAACCAGTGCCCAAACAAGCAGACTAGTTGCTCAGGCCCTATATAATTTTTACAAGGCATTAGGTGTAAAGAGGGAGAAAAGAGAACTTGGAAGCTATTGTTCTTTCACCTCAGAATGATGACGAAACATTGAGGGGCCATCGTGTTGGTCGACGATGAGATTGCGGAGCTGGTAATATGGATGGCTGTGCTGGAGTAAACCTCCTTTTTTGTGTCTGGATGCTATATTTATGCCGAACTAATTAATTCAGTCCCTATTTCTGCTCCACGCTTATGGAATTGAAGACTTGGGGAGATGGCGTCGACCTTTCATATTAAATCTTACTTTTCTTTATTACTAATAATTGTATATAGTTGCGGAACTACTGGTTTCCTGTGCTGCTCTTTTCCTGATATTGCACCTTGTACGGAGAATCTGTATAAGACTAATGTCTTAATAAAGGCTTTGTGTGTGTGTGACAATTGACAATTAAAACAGATTTTATTGACATACTAGTCAATATTTACATTCCATCAAGAGTTAAGAAATATTTACAGTATTCTTGGAAGTGGGAATTCACATCAGGCGGAGCCCTTCCCGAAGGGACGTTTTGGTCTCAGTCGGTAGCTACAGAGCTGCCTTGAATTTGAACAGTCCGTCGAGAGTAGTCTGGTCGCCACCCCGGGGGCGCCCTATGACGGTGTCCAAGAAGCCCGAAAGAATCCTCCTTTGGTCTCGCGGTATGTTATGAAAGTTATTCCAAGCGTCCTCGTAGCACAGGACCGAATTAATGATAGGATCCTCATCGATCCACTCGAGTATGGGTCTCAAGATGTTTCTGTGGTCCAATTCCTTGAAAGTGTCACGGAGCCATCTCTTACGGTCTTCATCGGCCTTGATAGGCAGTGCAAGCAGAGAGGCCGCCCTAGTTGGGGCCGATTCCTTCCTTTGGGGAACGGGCGGCGTCGCCTTAGCAGGCCGTGGCGCTCTCAGTGTGGGTGTTGGAGGCACTGCCGCCGGTCCTGTCCTCAGCACGGACTTGACCTGATGCAGGACTTTGTAAACGCTGGTGTTGCTTCCGGGCTTCAGGCCAAGGAGCCGCTTAATCATGCCGGCGAGAGCCTCGTTCTGCGGAGGTGTCAGGAGCGGTCCTTGTCTTTGGGCCCTGGTCTTCGAGGAGAGGAGGTCCAAGATCTCCTCCCGCCCAAGACCAAGAGCGTCCGTCTCAGCAAAGGACACGGCGGGGCTTTTCCGAATCAAGGTCACGAGGTATTCCTGCTTGATGCTGTTGCGGAAGCGGAGGACTCCTCTATGGTAGTCATTTCGATGTCCTGTGCAGAGGGCTGCGACTTCGCCGATTGAGGGCTCACGGAACCCCCAGGTGCCCGCAAGGGCGAAGCAGGTGTCACAGGTGGAGGGGGAGGTGGCGTCTCCTCCGCAGGTGAGGCCAAAGGCGCTGGTGGTGATGACCGGAGTGCAGCAGGTGGAAGGAGCGCTGCTCGGCTCGCGGGAGGCACATCGGAGACCTCCATGGCTGGACTGGGGGACGCCGGAGGTGGAGGCTGGGCAGATGGCTGCTGAGGCAGCTTGGGCGCAGTCGCTGGTGGGACGCTAGTGGGAGAGGTGGGTGTGGCCGGTCCAGGTTCCGTGGTTCGCCCTGCGAGCAGGGGGCAGTTGGCTCTGCGATGTCCTTGGCCACGGCACCTGGAACACCTGATCCCAGAGGACACGTACGCCGGCCAGGCCTCGCCCTTGATCGGAATGTCGAGGCGGGTGGGCAGGCTCTCGATGGTCATTCCTTCGCGGAGGATGATAAACGCCTCTCGGCGGCCGTCGTTATAGACGTACGGGCCAGCTTTCATCAGCTTGGGGGCGATAGATGTTACTCGCCCGAAAGGTGAAAGGGCGCTGATGACGGCTGCATCCCCCACGAAGAAGGGGAGGTTGCCCACCGTAATTCTCTCCGCCCTTTTGCGGAACGGGAAGGCCCTGTGGAGAGTTCCCTCCACCTCGAGGCCCTCGTTGACGAGGCGCTCGGCCATGCCTCTGCTTGCCATTCCCACCAGGAAGTGGCCGTTCATCTTGGTCACTTGGAAGACATCCCTGGTGCTCCCAAACATTCGATCGATGGCCCTCATGTAATGGTAGGGCTCCAGTTCAGGGCTGCGCTCTACGAAGACGCAGTGGTCTTCGGTTGAAGATGTCTGCCGCGCCCTGGCCTCCGCGATATGCGCCCTAGTGGTCCTGACCTCCTCCGCCCGCGGTGCCCATCCCGTGGACGATCGTGGCCGGCGAGTGGCCCCTGCGCCTCTGGTGCCGGAGGAAGGTGCAGCCGCTGCAGGAGAACCCGGCGAGTCGCGGCGTCTTTTCTTATTCTTGATGACGGTGAAGTCGTCGTCCTCTCCAGGGCCTTGGTCCGCGGTGCAGTCCGCCCAGTTTCCCAGAACACGGGCAGCGCCATTGGATGAGGTGGCTGCTGCCGAGCCGGTCGTGACGTCACCGCGCGCGGCGGCCAGATTTGCATCTTTAACGCCTGTCGGCGGATTTGCATAATTTTGACTTGCGCTTTGATTACACTGGTCAACAAGATTTTTGCACAAGAGAACCTGATTATGTTTCTAGTGTAGCTTTTCATGCTTAACTCAAAAATCTAATCAGAAATTTCCCATCACGTATGGTTTTTGTGTGACGGTCTTTTTTTAGTATTGGGATAAATACACTAAAAATTGCAAACAATGTCACGTAACTGGTTTATCAAAAATATTTTTC
Source organism: Cordylochernes scorpioides (assembly GCA_030710605.1). Classification (NCBI taxonomy): domain Eukaryota; kingdom Metazoa; phylum Arthropoda; class Arachnida; order Pseudoscorpiones; family Chernetidae; genus Cordylochernes; species Cordylochernes scorpioides. The sequence continues at coordinate 104,010,193 of CP092864.1, forward strand.
TTTGTCCACAAAGAAATAGCATCTTATCTACATGTCCTGAATCCAAATATACCATAAGTTTTTTCTATTACACAATATTTCTGAGATACACCTACTTGAATTTGGAAATATTGTTAATATAAAGGCATATATGAACGAAACATATTTATTATTGAAAAGCAGTGACAGTGGATTTTCTTCTATACGTTGCTTGTGGTAGATCCTTCTTGAGTGCCCAGCAGTCGTCGGCAAGCATAGCGGGACTCCATTTACCTTGGTACCGCTTCTCCATGCTTGATATAGCTTGATGAAACCTCTCACCATGCTCATCGCTAACTGCGCCAAGATTGTCTGGAAAGAAATCTAGATGTGAATGCAGGAAATGGATCTTGAGGGACATGTTACATCCCAGTGCCTTGTAGGAAAGCAACAGATCATTAGCTATGTCTCGGTAATTTTCAACCTTGACACTTCCTAAGAAGTTTTTGCAAACGTTTCTAAAGGAATTCCATGCTGCTTCTTCAACTTCATTCAAACTATTTTGAAAATTTCCATCCTGCTGCAATTCTCGAATCTGAGGTCCAACGAAAATGCCTTCTTTAATCTTCGCTTCACTTATACTAGAATTTTTTTGTTTTAGGTAGGCAAATCCACTGGCATTTCGATCCATTGCCTTGACAAAGTTCTTCATTAATCCCAGTTTAATATGTAATGGTGGTAAGTAAATATTTTCTGAATCGATCAGGGGTAGATTTGCAATATTTTTATATCCTGGAGTAAAGATTTTACGCTTTGACCAGATTTTTTTAATGTAATGCCTTTCCCTATCTCTGCTATCCCACTCACACAGAAAACAACACAATTTTGTATATCCAAGCTGTAATCCCCGCAAGAGAGCAACGACTTTCAAATCGCTGCATATTTTCCAACCGTATCTTTCATATTCTATCTTTTTCAAAAGCAGTTTCATGTTTTCGTAAGTCTCTTTCATGTTGGATGCATGTATTTATCCCAATACTAAAAAAAGATCGTCAGGCAAAAACCATGGGGGATGGGAAATTTCTGATTAGATTTTTGAGTTCAGCATGAAAAGTTACACTAGAAACACCATCAGGTTCTCTTGTGCAAAAAAAAAAGTTTTTTTGTAGACCTGTGTTATTTGAAATTATCCTCTGCAGATCTTCTTTTGCAGATAATTCAGCGCAAGTCAAAGCTTGTGTGCTGCGCCTTACAGGCCCTTGTGCAGCTTTTGAAGGGCTTTCAGCCCGTACCAAGCTCGTCGCTGTGCGCGACATTTGCACACACCTCAGAGACGAAAAACGGCGGAGCTCGCAAAAGCGTGGCCGCTCACCCGAGAGTGTGTGTGTGATAAAATAAAAAAGTGTCAAGGGATGGGAATCGAACCCACGACCTTCCGCTTACCGGGCAGATGCCATGACCACTAGGCAACCCTGGACATATTTTTCCGTTCATAAAGTTAATATATGATGCCAATATATATAATAATTGTATAAACGAATGCAAGACAAAATCACCGCGAATGTTTCTTTTTTTTGAAGGCAATTTCTTTTTAAGGCAATTATCGTTTTGCACAATTACTTAATCTTTTAAAATAAATAACAATACTTAAATGAAAATATGTTTCTTTAAATAAAATAAAATAAACTTTTAAATCGGTAACCTTTATGAGAACCTTTAAATATATATAAGTACCTTTAATCGATAATCTTTATAAGAATAAAATATATAATTCTTTATAAATATAAATTTAATTTTTAGTATCTCATTTATATTTTATTGTATTATATTATATATTATATTTTATATTATTTTATTTATATTATTATATAAACGGGGGGACGTTTCACAAGAGTGACATCCATGGCGCCAATTTATAATTGTAACGAATAGTATTTGAATTAAAACGTTTTTAAAATATATACGCACTCGGGTAAAACCCGGGCGTTGCCCGGGCCATTCGTCTAGTATATAATATTTTTCTAATCTTTTTATATATTCTATACGTGTGTGTGGATTATTGGTTTATATTAACAAATGTCTCTTCAATTTATGAAAAAAAGGTATATTTTGTTTACGGACTTTAAACTTAGATATCAAGCTGCGGAAATAACTCAAAATGTTATCGGCACGTGAGGATGGAACCACTTAGGACAAAGTGGTTTTCGAACTTCAGCCTTTGAGTAGATAGGGTCGTGAAAAGCCGTCGGAGGTTGACATGAACAAATTAAAGGCGATAATTATCCGATTATAATTAGAAAAGCCAGACATTCTAAGCTGCAGAGATGTGAATGAAAAATGCTAAAACCCCCACTCTACATTTGTTCTTCATCACATAGAAACGATAATAAAAATCAACAAATGAGCGACATTCGTGCAAAAATAACGATACGTTTATCGAACGTATTGTTACTTGCGTGGGAAGTAGATACTCTAGGTCTACTGGCGTCGTTCAGCGTAATATTGGACCATGACGTAGCTCCGACACACTTCCCGAAACCATATTTGCAACACGATGATGACTGCTTGGTGAACTACGGTTGGTCTCACCTCCTTCAACGCACTTTCTGAATCCAAGCTGAACCATAATGCAGAGTTATTATGTGCAACAGGAATTCATCAAAAATTTTTACAAATCTCCCTGGGATTGATCAACTGAAAATAGCTAAATCTTTTCCACGATAATGCCCGACCATCCATCTCAATCAGGACACGAATGTGAGTTAAGCTACGAAACTATCAATAACCCTCCATACTCACCCAGCCTCACGCCGATATATTAATATTTTTCTAGTTGGCTAAAAAAGATTAGAAAATGCTTTTATTTCGATTAATAAAATTTTGTTTGTAGAGAATTATCGATATTGATAAAGTTTCTCTAAAAATTCTACCAATATTCAATAACTTAGCATGCTGGTATATTTAAGTCAACATTTTCAAAGTTTCACCTATGTCTTAATATAACAACATTTGATTTCCAGTATTCAGGTCTCCCCGGTTAGACACTTATATTATTATATATTCTTTTTATTTTAAGGGAGATTTTAAGAAAAAATATATATAAGTCGTATTTTATGTTATACCCCGTGTTGTGCATACGAAGTGTTCACTTAGAAACACCACAAGATTAATCAACTTTAATTGCGGCTTTGAATATAATGGTGTACCTAATGCTGTTGCACTTCAAACAATTTCTAATAATATTTAAAATGTCAGTGAAAATGGTAAAAACATTAAGATTAATAGAATTATAAACGCTAAAAAGTCTAATTATTAAGGCTCCAAACCAAACTGATAATAAAATACTACTGGATGAATTGAACAAATCAGAAGACCTGAAATTGATTAGTAAGATTTACATACCAAAACTATAGTAATCAAAAAAAGTATGCAAAATTACAGATAAGGTGAACTTCGTTCTAACCATATTCAAAATCAATTCTTATCTAGAAAAATCGAAAAAAAAAATAAAAGGTCTATTTACAATGAGATCTAACTCTCCATATCACAATATAGTTTAAAGAGCAACTCCTAAATTTAATCAATAATGAGATATACACAGAATTTGAGCGATGTTCTATACATGACAGAATATTTGTTAGACAATGCCAAAATTGTTTTAAATTTAATCCAAACCACGAAACAAAAGATGCCAAAGCATTAAAATATGTAAAATATGCTGTTTACAGGGTAGCCATAACAACAATGAAGTACCAAATTGTTACAATTGCTCTAAGCATCCTAAATTTAAAAATCTTTCTACAAACTATAAATCGAATTCAAGTGTATGCCTGATTTACAAATCACAAATAGACAGAAATATTCAAAGAACACAATATTCACAAATATACGAGGGAAATGATGCATCAAATATATTTTAAAGATCTATCTTAGATAGATTAATTTTCTTTATGATTGAAAATGTAAGATATAGTATTCAACAAAATGTAAGGAAAAGTATTACTGCGATAAGTGAACTACAGGCTAATACTAGAGATGACCCACCAGACATTCCTTTAATTCAAGAACCATATGTTTTGCATTAAAATGTTATTTATGATATAGACTCTCAAATTATATGTTCGAATAAAACTGGGGGAAAATATACAACAACTATAATTTTAAATAAAAATATAAAGTTCTCCAAAGAAGAAAATTTCACAAATTATTTTTGTACAACAATATATTTTTCTACAGTTAAAGCAAAAATAATTATCTCTAATATCTACATTCATCCGAACTCTTTTAACACTGTGAAAATATATTACAAATGTGAAATTGTACTGGGATAAGGTGCATAAATTAAGAAAAAGGCATCTCCTTATCGTGCAACTGAAAGTTGCTGATGGCTTGCTTCATCTATCGGAATAAATATCAACTATTCTCGTTGATTTCTAATTATTCCAGAATTGGCGAAATACCCATTCTTGATTAATCAAGAAAGGCTAACCACGGACGGAGAATGGGTATTTGGCCAATTCTGTAATAATTAGAAATCAACGAGAATAGTTGATATTTATTCCGATAGATGGCGCAAACCATCAGCAACTTTCAGTTGCACGATAAGGAGATGGCTTTTTCTTAATATATGTGCCTTATCCCAGTACAATATCACATTTGTACTATTTTTTCACATTGTGTCGCGGTCTCACGCAATTCTGGCCTTAACTACCCGTTTCATGATATTTCAGGATGCCTTAATGACCAATTTTTTGGTCGTTGAGGTACAGCTTGCACCACGCTGATGAGAGCCAATAGCCCGAAACGCGTACGTGGTTAGCTTTTCTTGATTAATCAGGAATGGGTATTTGGCCAATTCTGGAATAATTCGAAATCAACGAGAAAAGTTTATATATATTCCGATAGATGGCGCAAGCCATCAACAACTTTCAGTTGCACGATAAGAATATGTCTTTTTCCTAACATTTTTTAACACTGTTCATCAAATTTTTTTGGAAATCTGCTCAAAACGTATATAAATCAACCTTTGTTGTGATTTTGATTTAAGACATACTATAGGGTTTGACAATATTATAAACTCTAATGAATATAGATTACAACATATTATAGACGAGTGTAACGTCTTTATACATAACCTGAAATCACCCACGTGCCGCAGAGAAATATAATCTATCTCACAATTTCGAATAAAGACTCACTTTGTTTAATAAATATATGACATACCTTTGATCTGTCTAATATATCGGACCATGTTACTGTTGAATTTGATATTAAAAAAAGAATGGTGATTTCTTTAATAATCAAATTTCCACGTGGAAATTATTTGAAAAAGATGCGAATTGGGCAAAATTTTCTAATAACCTATCATCACAAGATACAAAAAACTTGAAATTGATATAAGCAGAGTGAAAGATGAGGCGAACATTGACGGCATAGTGAACACACTCACGAATATATTGATAGATGCAGTATAGATAAACATGTTTCCAAAATTAACTGGTGGACTAATGAACTTGAAATAATGAAAAATATTTTTCATTATATCAGAAATTTGTATTACCGTCATAAAATAAATAGTTACAATACATTCAAGTTTACAAGAAACGAATTCACTAATGCAATAAAAAAAGCCAAAATAACTAACTGGCGATACGCTATTTAAGAAAATTACACAGATAACACAGATCTACAAAAAAACTTTTTTTTGCCGGAGAAACCCTGATGTTGATTCTAATGTAACATTTCATGCTGAATTCCAAAATGAAATCAGAAGTTTTCCATCACCAATAGTTCTTGTAGGATAACCATTTTTTATATAAATAATATGTAGTAATAATGCAGAAAATGTTACGTAAGCATTTTTGAGTAAACATTATTACATTAGCTAGCGCTTTATTTTTTACAAGAAGAGTTGATATGTGGAGCCAAAAGCTTTATTTTATTTGTTATTAATTAAATTGCTCTTTAAGTATCAAAAATATTAATTGAAATAACTAATTTTTGAAAATTTAATTAAATATGTTTATTTTATAATGCAATCTCTTTTGCTTTCAACTCAAAAATAACGACAAGCTCTGGAATGCTATTTTCTGAATAATAGTTTTAATATATATATTTAAACTGAACCTAACGATTTGTTTAATATATTTGCATCAGAAGTGACAGGTAAATTTGAAATGATCGGTTTATTCTTCTCTATCGATTTGCTTTTATAAATCGTGTGCACTAGACTGTCAATATGCCGAGGCGTTGCATTAATATTCCTGATATTTTCTGTTACATTTGTGGGGAATTAACTTTCAAAGTTCAAAGGCGAAACTTTACACCGCTCATCAAAAAAGGCTATCAACTTTATTTTGGCTGTAAGGTCGGTGACCAAGATAAGACTTGGGCTCCTCTTTATTGTTGTGAAATTTTTGCTCGACGTCTTAGAGGGAGGATTAAAGGTGAACGTCATATGCCTTTTGCGGTTCCAATGATATGGAGGGAACCCAAAGACCATTCTTCAGACTGTTATTTTTGTTTGACAAAGAATTCTGGTATTACATCCAAATCAAGACATACAGTTGAATATCCAGATTTTCCTTCTGCTATGAGACCGGTTTTTCATAGTGATATTTTACCTGTGCCACATCCTCCTGAAAATGTTATATTTAGTGACGATGATTCAGATAGATTAGAGCAACAGTCGGATGAGACACGTTTTGAAGCAGGTGCTTCATCTGAACCTCATTTGTTAACCCAAGGAGATTTGAACGACCTCGTACATGATTTATATTTATCCAAAAAACAGAGTGAACTTTTAGGCTCTAGGTTAAAAGGATGGAGTCTGCTGCATAAAGGCACAAAAGTTTGCTTTTTTCGTAAGCGTCAAGATGAATTTCAAAACTTTTTTTCACAAGAGAATTATTTAGTATATTGCAATGATGCTGTAAGTCTAATGGAAGCGCTTGATCATGACCATGATACAGAAGAGTGGCGTTTATTCGTTTATTCTTTGAAAATTAGTTTGAAAGCTGTTTTCCTTCACAACGGAAATAGTTTCCATCAGTGCCAATAGCACATGCATCCAACATGAAAGAGACTTACGAAAACATGAAACTGCTTTTGAAAAAGATAGAATATGAAAGATACGGTTGAAAAATATGCAGCGATTTGAAAGTCATTGCTCTCTTTCGTGGATTACAGCTTAGATATACAAAATATTGTTGTTTTCTGTGTGAGTGGGATAGTAGAGATAGGGAAAAGCATTACATTAAAAAAAGCTGGCCAAACCGTCAAATCTTTACTCCAGGACATAATAATATTGTAAATCCTCCCCTGAACGATTCAGAAAATATTTACTTAACACCATTACATATTAAACTGGGATTAATGAAGAACTTTGCCAAGGCAATGGACCGAAATGCCAGAGGATTTGCTCACCTGAAACAAAATGTTCTAGCATAAGTGATGCGGATATTAAAGAAGGCATTTTCGTTGGACCTTAGATTCGAGAATTGCTGCAGGATGGAAATTTCAAAATAGTTTGAATGAAGTTGAAGCAGCAGCATGGAATACCTTTAGAAACGTTTGCAAGAACTTTTCAGGAAGTGTCAAGGTTGAAAATTACCGAGACATAGTTAATGATCTGTTGCTTTCCTACAAAGCACTGGGATGTAAGCATGTCTCTCAAGATCCATTTCCTGCATTCACATCTGGATTTATTTCCAGACAATCTTGGTGCAGTTAGCGATGAGCATGGTGAGAGGTTTCATCAAGATATATCAAGCATGGAGAAGCGGCACCAAGGTAAATGGAGTCCCGGTATGCTTGCTGACTACTACTGGACACTCAAGAAGAGTGTACCACAAGCAAAGTATAGAAGAAAATCCACTGTCACTAATTTTCATTAAAATAAATATATTTCGTTCATAGAGGCCTATATATTAAAAACAGTTCCAAATTTCAAGTAGGTGTATCTTAAAATTCTTGCGTGCTAGAAAAGAACTAATTGTATATTTGGAATCAGCACAAAGAGTTGAATTTTTGTAAATATGCTGTTTCTTTTGGGACAAAGAAAAATATTTTTTCATAAACCAGTGTAATGTAATAAGGTTTATGCAAAAATGCTTACTTAATATTTTTCATTTTTTACTGTATTTATCCCAATACCAAAAAAAAAAAAGGCTTTCACGCAAAAACCATGGGTGATGGAAAATTTCTGATTAGAATTTTGAGTTCAGTATGAAAAGTTACACTAAAATCACCATCAGGTTCTCTTGGGCAAAAATGTTGTTGACCAGTGTAATCTATTTGGCGCAATGCCTATTAGTTTTTAATAAATTAAGATCAAATGTACAGAATGAATAATAATTATTACAATTAAAAACATCGGATTGCAAATACAACGTAAGATATTTGGTATCCATATCGACACCAATATGGAAAATAGGGAAATGCGAAAAAATTCTAAGGAGATACTTGGTATACAGATAATATCGGGAACACTATCAGAAGTTAGTTATTTGGGAAGGACTAAATATGAACTCCACATAGACCCAACCCATGTCCATATATTAAAAATGAAGCCCTACGTACAAAATATTCAAGAATACCACGAGGACATGGTGGAGCTGAAGGAGGGGTAATTTCACAAAATAATCTGTGGTGGCCTATTCGGGAATTATCATCAGTTACGTGACGCTGACGATACGTCAGTGTTTTGTTTGTAAATATTTTGTTTATATAACTTTCAGTTTGTTTTTGATATACGCCGATATTTGTAAATACTTTCGATGCTAAAATAAATTTTTGTTTCATGATTACTCGTTCTGGTCTCACTTATATTCTAGATATGGGTACCAATCAAATATGGGTGTGAAGCCAATCCCCCAGGACCGTGAAATAACCGAGACCTATTACCACGTGAGCGGGGCATGCCCAAGACGAAGGAATCTAGCTAAGTTTGTTGTGGCTTTCCCTCTATTTCTGTCTAACTGGAACCCTGCCAGTTGGCTGCCATCTTTGATTGAAACTGAAATTTGGAGATTTTTATCGCCCCTCCTCGTCTGATGCTTTCAATTCGCATTTGAAAATCAAATTTTGTTTAAAAATTTTGTTTTGAAATTGATTAGTTAGTTAAATGATAAGATAGAAACGGAGATTTATATTTTTATGCCGCATTCAATTTAATTTGCTACAATCGAATCACCTGGCTCCGATTGTTAATAAAATGCTAACTGTGATTTTAGTAATTTCAACTTATCAAAAAAATGCTCAAATCTCTATTTATTTAAACTTGAAATAATCCTCGTCATCACTACTGTGACAACTGGTGGAGAAACTGAATTTCCTTTCGCCACCCAAGCCGTTAGAAGAAACCGAATAATCAAATGGATAGGACCTAGACTAGTAAATAGTATGTAAATAATTTATCTCTCATATACATCTGCCAGTTTATATAATTTTAATGAACTCTGTCGACTAATATTAATGTCGATTCATACAAGTAAATTTGTTATTTAATCTTTATTTTTAATTTGTTTATTGTTTTGTTTGTTTCCTCTGTAAAAAATGGGCGCAAATACTTCAATATCGCGCCTTGCTGATTATTAAATGAATTTTTAAAAAGCCATTAAAGAGAAATCGCCGAACGTTTTGGGAGGCATAAAAAAGAGTAATTTCCAAAGTGTTTTTAAAGTTGTAAAAAAAAGATGGCAAGGTTACAATGATGTAGGAGCGTCTTATTTTGAAAACTATTGCATTTTTTCCCAGTATTTTGTATAAATAAAGTTATAGCCTCAATGCGTAATTTTTTGTATCGTTCCTTGAACTACCGAAAGGTTTTTTGGCTTGAATTTGATTCGAAATAAATATATTCGTTACAATTTTATTTGACAATTTCACTCGCAAGCAGCGTCTCTCGTGAATTCTGGTGAAATCACATTTGTATTTTTGAAAATTGTAAATGTTCTCCAAAATTATATTTGAAACAATTTTGTATGTAAAAATAAATAACGCCCGGTTGTATTACGTGTATTTCGTGTTACGGCACCCTAGGATCGAAACTGTGTGTTGGTGTTTTTTATTTTTTGGAAACCATCTAATTTCAATGAAATTTTTATTAGTATTTTTTTTACATTATGATTTTAAAAATTTAACGCAAATATATATTGAGAAAAAGGGGCATTTCCTGATCGCACAACTAAAAGTTGCTGAAAATCTCTTGACTTTCAAGCACAACTTATAAATATCTCACCTTTATATCTTCCTCCAATTTTACCTACATCCATCACCAGAACTAACCTCATACTCACCTCCATAGGACTGCCATACCACAACTCTCACGAACAGAACTCTCAATAAGGGATTCAACGCCAGCCACTTTCAAACATTATATTATCATTCAAACATATAATCTTCTTCAACAAACATAGCCAGTTATTCCACTATAATACGCCACCGTAAACCCAAAAGGCTTTCATTGAGAGTCCGCCGGCGCTTAGACAGGAAAAAGGGTCTCCGATTACCCAGTCGGACCGACAACATAGTCGGATATCAAACAGTTCCTATCTGGCTTTCATGTAGATCAGACCCTCCTGGACAGGCGCTGGCCCCTATCTCTCTCTCGGCCGTGCGACCACGCGGCGCGCGAGTTCCGCGTTCATCGGGCATGGAGGGCGAGAAGATGGAAGTTACAAAAATGTTTTCGGTATTAGCGGACAGCCAATATGACGGGAAACAGGCTGGTGCTGTTCCCTGCGATGTATTAGCAAAGAACGCCGAAATATCGGCGGAAAACCTCTCCACCCAGAATTCTTCGAATTCGGAAACAATTGTAAACTATGTAAAATCGCCCGCGACAAGCGGCGTATATGCAAATCTCTCGCAATTAAGCCGGAATTGGGCTGACATCGTTGAAAACGAAATGGATGACTTCGAGCCATGCGAAAATAAGAAACGTTCGCCTCCTTAAGAAAGGGTGCGCCAGCCTCAACCTGGTCCATCACGCCAGACTGAAGCCACCCGGGACAACACTACGCCGCGCCAGCCATCGCGCCCCAGGAACATCATTGATCAAATCAAGGGCTCCAGGCAAAAGCTAGATCAATGCCGGAGCAAAGCAGCTGCCGGGACATTTGACCAGATGGTCTATCTGGAGTACTCCCCAGAGTTCACTCCGGTGGACTACATCAAGGGATGGAGAATAAACGGGGGAAAAGCTGCGTAGTGCAGCTGGGAAAAGCATCCGGGCAAGTCCTGGTTGGCCTCGAGAGGCCTGAAATAGTAGAAATGATCATAGAGGATGGTCTGATGATCAGGGGACTCCTCTTCAAAGCCCTACCTTACCAAAATAAGGCAGAAAAATAACCATCAGCGGGCTTCCATACGTCATTGAAGACGCTGACATCATCAGGACCCTGAGGACCTACTGCCAGGTGGTCTCCATCGCCCCTGCCGTTAATTCTTCCGGCGGCTACACCTTGCTGGACCTAAAAAAGACAGCGTTCATCCTCATGAACCAAGGGAATAATCACAGATCTTCCTAAGAAGATTGTTGTGACTGCCAAGGGCGGCTCTACGCTGGCCTACTCCGAGTACGGTTTCCGTTGCTACAAGTGTTACAAAATGGGTCACAAGAGAATGAATTGCCCCCGGATCATAAGGGAGGCAAACACCATCCAACCCTCGAGCCAGAAGAGCATTGTAAAACCGGCGCCTGCTCCTAACACCACTGCAGCTGAATCGCCACCTGCAGCTTTAAACCACCCTGCGCCATTGGCTGTTCCGGCACAGACATTCTTCACGCCACCTACTCAAGAGGCCAAAGCTCCCGAGACTGAGCCCACCACCAGGACTCCGGAAACCTTCACCCAGACAGGCCTCAACATCAGTAGAAGTAGCAAATCCAGCCATCGCAAGAGCAAGGATAGAGCTAGATCCGTGTCTCCAAAAGCTGGGTCAACGGCCCTATTTCAGCTCAACACTCTGCTCGAGCGCCTCCCAAGATCCCCCTTTGAAGAGATTACACTCTTAGGCTTGAATGAAGAGGAAGTGAAAGAAACCATCGTGTCCCTTCCTCACCTGAGGCTGCTAATGAAAAATATCAGCGCAGAACAGAAGCAGGCACTGTACCTACTATGCGAGCTACACATAAAGGGACTTGGTTCCTCCAAGTCGACCCTTTACAAATGGCTCTCTGATATCAAAACATGAACAAGGAGCGCGCAAGAGCTTCCGTCTTGCGTGCCTTAATGTGCGCGGCATTGCCGCTCGACACAGGAGCATCGAATTGTGCTGTCTCCTCGGGCAGCATGCAGTTGACGTTACTTTCATTCAGGAGACTAATGTCACCACCCTGGACAGCGTCGAGGACCTCTGCTTGGGATACAGGACAGAGGTTGTTCCAGCATATGGCGCCAGAGGATCCGGCCTCGCCTGCATCTTCTCATCCGGCGTCCAGATTATCGGGCAAGCGTCGCCGACGACGACCACATCTCGCGCGCCGGGCGATTTCTGCAGGCCAGGCTGGAGGCAGCATCGTCAGCCGCCGATTACCCATCGCTGCCCGACCTTGTGCGTTCGCTTCGCGTCCGAAGGCGCGCCTACACGAACATCCGGGATGAGGACGGCAGCATCATCGAAGGCGGGGAGCTGCGACGACGAGCATACTCCATCTACCAGCGCCGCTTTGCCCGTTAACCTAGCGACCATGGCTCCACTTGGCTACGAGGAAAGGATCGGATCTGGCTGTAATCTCGACGGACCTAGAGTCGGCCTTCGACACCCTGGACCAAAGCTTTCTAGTGTCCCTGATGGCCTCCTTGAGGCTGCTACCAGCCTTCATCGAGTGGTTTCTCCTCCTGTATGCCGGGGCTGATGCTGCGGTACGAGCCGGAGGCCTCCACACAAGGCCCTTCCATCTGCTGAACGGGGTGAGGAAGGGCTGCGCCGTCAGCGCCGCTTTGTTCAGCCTCGCCACTGGCCCTCTCTTGGTGCGCCTCGAGCGAGCGTTGGCCCCGAAAACGTCCTCACCGACGATATCGTGCTGCTCACCAGGTGCGACGAGCTCTTCGACGTGGTGAAAACATCTTTGAGGACTTCCGGAGCGCCTCCGGAATAGACGTCAACTTCGCGAAGAGCAGAGGCCTATGGTGCGGCGCCTGGCGAGCCCTCACCGACCCGCAGCTTGGCATCTCCTGAACATCGGAGCAGCTTCGGGTACTGGGCTGCAATGTAACATCTGAAATATCATTCTCCGCCCAGGAACAACATCTCCTCGTACTGCTCGAGGGTGCAATAACGAGGTGGATCCCCTTCACCCGCGGCCTCTCCCTATCGGTCGAGCCAGAGCCGCGAACTTTTGGTCTTATCCGCCGTGGTGCACCGCCTTTGATAAAGTGGACCGAGGATTCCTGATCTTGCTGCTGCGCTCTATCGGACTGCCTCCCGCCTTCGTGAAGTGGTTCGAACTACTTTATGAAGGGGTTGATGCAACAGTTAAAATCGATGTCAACTACACCCGCCCGTTCAAACTGCACAGAGGGCTTCGGCAGGGCTGTGCCACCAGTGCCGCCCACTTCTCTATCTTTACGGGTCCACTCCTGCGCCATCTTGAGAGAGTTCTGGGAAGCGGAAACGTCCTGGCGTTCGCCGATGATATCCTCCTTCTGATCCGAGAAGATTGGCAGTTTGAGGAAGCCAAGTCCATCTTTGACGATTTCCGGCGTGCGTCAGGGGTCGGCGTGAACTGCTCCAAGAGCAAAGGGCTGTGGTGCGGCGCCTGCAAGAACCGCGCCGACTCTCCTCTGGGCATCACGTGGTCATCATCCTCTATTATGGTCCTGGGATGTGGAATATCAATTGCTCAAGGAGATGCTATCCAGGAAAGTCATTTGCTGGGCGTATTGTAGAGAGCGATCTACAGGTGGTCTCCATACATCCGCGGATTTTTCCTCGTCGGCCAGGGAGAGTGGCCAACTCGCTGGTGCTGGCATCAGTGCTACACCATCTGAACGCCTATCTGCCCAGCGACGCTACCATGATTAAAATGCAGGCCAGGCTGACTCGGTTTGTCTGGGGCTCCTGCTATCGGGCTGCCTGGCTCCCGGATACTGTTCTGGCTCGTCCCGTGTCCGTCGGTGAAGTTGGATTACTGGACATCAAGACTCAGCTTCATCTTGCCTGCTTCAAGGGGGTCCAGACCGCACGCAGGGTTGGAAGCCGAAACGCCTACTCATGGCTGGTGGAGAGTGGAGCCTGGATGGCTCCCATGTCTTTGGGCGCTTGGCTGTAGCCACGTCGTCGCCGTCTACTGGAGCTGTGGGAGCAGTCCTCCTCCATCCTGGGCCTGAATCACCGCGTGGTGCCCACTCTCACCCTTCTGAACCTACCTCTCGTCGGTGCATGCAGGTTCCTGGCCACTCCCTCAAGGTGGAGAGGAGTACGTGTCCGCGATCTGGTGGGTCCTACTCCGTCGCTCATCACCAGGCTGACGAGAAGCACCTGCGACGATTCTGCCGCCCTTGGTACCTTCTGCCGGCGTCTGATGGCAGAAAACGCGATGAGCGCGTATCAGGAGAAGAGCCTGGAGGAAGCCGTGGTGCTGCGTGGGACGGCCACGCCTTTCTTGCGTATCAGCACACGCACTGCGCGTCGCATGTTGGAGAGCCCCCGCCTGGCTGCTGTTCCCATCTCGCGGTATATCCGGCGCTGGGGGCCTGTCGTCGACGTGCCCTCCAACAGCCTAGCATTTTCATCCCTGCGTCGCTGCTCCTACGGGGGCCATGCAGCGGATATCGCTCTGCGGCTTGCCCTGCCTCATCCGGGGCACCCGGCGTCGAGCCAGCCCGTCTGCATCGCCTGCGGCTTCAGCGACCTGTCGCTGGCCCACCGCTACTGGTCCTACAGTGCCGTCCGCCCTCTCATCCGAGAGGTCTTCTCCATCATCGGGCGGCCGCCGGGCCTTCAGTCTTGGATCTTCGCGGTGGGCCTCGAGGACAATGCCATCACCATCTTTTCAGCGGCGAAGCATGCGATATACGTTTTCTTCGTAGATCGCGAAATGCGTGGTATCGCTGGGGACCCGCTGACGATCTTCCACCAAGCTCTGCAGCGGTGGCTGAGGCGGCATGTACAATGTCATTGTACATAGGATATTTTTTATATCTATTTTTCGTTTTCATAATCATTTTCATTATTGGTAATTTCCCATAATTAGTGCGGACTGTGCACTTTCTGTATTGACAAGATGTCAATAAAATATATTAATTGTGATTGTCTCTCTCTCTCGGCCGTGCGGCCACGCGTCGCGCGAGCTCCGCGTTTTTCAATCTGGAGATGGAAAACTTCGAGTTTTCCAACCCATATGCAGTACTGGCGGTGAGCCAGGATAAAGATATACACGACGGTATTATTCCCATCGAGGTAGCTGAAATGGAAGTCGATTTGTTGACGATAAAATATTCGACGAAGAATTGTTTGAATTCAGGTGTGAGTGACGGATATGCAAATTCGTTCGTGAAAAACGGCGGATATGTAAATCCAGCCGCGGGAAAAAGTGAAAATTGGGCTTAGCAAGTTGAGGCCACGGAAAAGGATAATACCGAACCTTTCCAATCTGTACACTGGAAAAAAAGGAAAAGGTTTGACTCTAAAAGTCAACAGGCACAGATCGTCAGGCCGGAGGCTAGCTCTCCAAAACCATCTGGACAGCTTCGAAGGATCACAAAGGAGTCCGTGTTACACCCAGAAGGAACTGGTGGAATACCATGAAACTTGGCATGTATTGTACAGACTATTACATACGACAACTACACTGGTGGAAATAGAAAGTGTTACACCCAGACCCTCGTCAGGAACACAAGGCAGCAGCAGACGCTGAACAAAGCTAGATCAGCAGCAGCATCGTTCGACCAATGCTTCTCTGTCGAATGGTGCGCGGACTTCCATTCCGTAAACTACATGAAGGCCTTGGAGGAGTTCCTGGGGAAGGAATCCGTCTACCAGCTGATGAAGATGTCCGGCTATGTTATGGTCGGACTGGCCAGCATTAAGAAGGCGGAACGCCTGGTGGAGAATGGACTCACCGTCAACAACACCTTCCTCAGGGCATTCCCATACAGAAGGAAGGCGGAGAAGATCATCCTCGGGAATCTGCCCATCGCAGTGAAGGAGGAGGACATCATCGAAGCCCTACGACCTTACTGCCGGGTTGTCTCCCTGGCCTATGGTGTCATGTAACGGCTACACCTGGACCACCGGCAACAGGGAGGCCTTCGTCCTCCTGAATGAAGGACGCAAACTCTACCAGCTCCCCGTCAAGCTGGTGATCATCTCCAAAGGAGAGTCCACACCCGCCTACATCACCTACGGCGTTAGGTGTAATAGATGTCACCGCCAGGGACATCGGCGAGCCACCTGCCCCCAGGGCACCCGAAGTGGATTGGTGTTGACACCTCCATCCTCCCAGCCCACGCCCTCTCACAGATTCACAGCGACTACATCGGCTGAGGGAAATTCTGGAACCATCCAGACAATCCCTGTGACACCTCCCAGTCCTGCCGCGTCTTCGCCCGCGGAGAGCTGCCCAGTCCTTTTTTAGAACACTCCAGCTACCAAACCTTCTGCTCCGGCGCCGAGAACCAGCGCGTTGCCATCTATACTAGCGCCTTCCTTGACCACTACTTCACAAACAGCGGTCCCTGCCAAAGATCAAGCCAAGGCTGCACTAATAGCGGAATCTTCAATTCCCAAACCACAAAACATACAGCCTCCTCAGCCCACTTTACAGAAGGTTGAGGATCTGTTTAAGGTACGAGACGCCGACTCCTTCCTGGTACCCCTATATAGGGATTATTACAGGAGCGAAATAGAGTTGGATGTTGTATACCTAACTAGGAGGGAGGACGTCCTCACCTTTATCTCGCCCGACTAGAGCTTTGCTCTAAATAAATTCCTTGACATGGCAATCGCCCATGTCGGGAACAAGGACTCCGACCTAGGAAAAAGGCTGTCCGACTTCAGGACAGAATGCGACATTGAACGAGACGAATCCCAGTGGTATTCGTCTGATACAAACAATTAGAAATTCAGAATTTTTATTTTTGTTATATTTTGTTTATATAATGATTTAACTGTTGACTAGAAGTCAATAAACCTTTTCCATTGTCTCTCTCTGAGGTGATATCCAACCTGCCTCGTTCTTTTGTGCTATCCATTGACGCCTGAAACCACTCTGACCACTGTGGCCCCAAGACTGCATCAACCTGCCTACCACGACAGTCAGTAGACGGGTTCAACAATACCACTGCAGTCAGTAGACAGGATAAATTCACCACCTATATATCAATAGAGGAAACCCTTCCCTTAATTATTAATTTGAACAATGCATCTCGTTTATCACCCAAGAAAAACTTAGTTGGTGAGAATAAGGAATGAGTCATAACACTAGTTTTTGAAAATCAGGCAAAATTCCAACCTGTAATATGGTTTCGAGCTCTGGCCCTCATCAGTACAGGGGCGGTTTCGATTTCATAACATCATAAGATAAAGTATTATGATATCGGTTGAATTCACCAAAAATATGGTTTAACTGGTGAAGTGGCAGTGTCCTCCTATCAGGCTATAATAAAGCGTAGGATGATATTCAACAAAAGAGGCGCATTATCCTTCAAATTTATATTATGATAATGCATTATGTTTAACACTCGAGTAAAAACTTTACTGGCAATGATAAGGAATTAGAGAGAGTCTTAAAACCAGGTTTTTGGAAAATTCAGACAAAAATCAACATGTATACCAAGGTTTGAGGTAGAGTTTGGTTTGGGATGATAAACATAATCCATTGTTCTAATGTATAATTATACATTAATTATAAAAGAGTAATTAGCGCCTTTTTTGATACATGAATATTATCTTGCTGCAACTTTATGTTGTATTCTAGCCTAAAAATCGGTCCCTGCAATTTCTCCAGCTTGAACACCCTTTTGGTAATTTCGACCCATTTCATAACTTCTTCGGTAGGATATTATGAAGTTGAAGCCGCCCCTGTACTGATTCAGGGCCAGACCCCTAAATTGTCTGAATTTGCCAAAACTGCTGTTGTGGCTCATTCTTTATCACCCCCCTAGTTGTTGTTGTTGTCGTGTCCAAAGAAGAGTCTCAGATGTCTCCATGCATCTCCATCACAGCAGCAGCAATATCCACTATCTTGGGTGTGTAAAGCTGCTGCTCTGGGTCTAAGTCGATTTTCTGCAAGGCTGCGGCCATTGCTGGGCATGAGAATATGTGAGTAGGTGTTAGTTCCACACCAGGACAATTGTTGCACGCTTTATAAGTTCTTGTGCCATCTGGATGTATTGTCATTCCTTTATGGTGTTTTGTTCTAAGTCTTGTTATGGTTTTTGTCAGTTTTCTCTCAGAGTTTATTTCACATATTTGATATTTTCTTATTTTTTGTTTGATTATCTTGTATTTTGCCAAAGCATCAGCGTCAAATACTGACATTTGTTCTTTCCTTTGGCTCAGCTTTCTGGCTTCCTTTGCCAATTCATCTGCCATTTCATTACCCTCAATCCCAACATGGGCAGGAATCCATTGTAGAATGCAGTTCTTCTCCAATGTTTCCAGTTGGGTAAGTAATGAGTGTATTTTCTGCGTGATTCTAGAAAACCCCCCTAGTGAAGTAGTTATATGGAATGATAAACATAATTAATTGTTCTAATGCATAATATATTTGTGTGTGCGTGTATTAACCACCACGTTATATAGCTTGAATGGAAAAACGATGAATAAATGAAAACATTCACCGAAATTCTTGAGACAAATACTCAAATAATCAGATTTTTTTATACAGAGCTATAATCAGTTGTAAGTGCATTAAGCATATTTTGTGATGCAAATACCTAGAAGTTATACATGCGTAGTTTGATTTGTATTTCCAGAAAAAAAAATAAAAGGATTGATAACCATTTTTTTCTTTCAAATATTTCGCATGAAGGCGCCGTGCCTCTGGATGTGGTTAACTATTCCTACAAAGGAAGAAATCAGACAAACAAGTGAATTGTTCTAAGGATGCTGTTTGAAGATGTGAATACCATCAATTGTATTTGGTACATTTTAGAATTGCCTCGTTGTTGCCTGTAGACTTGAAAGGATATATAGTTTAACCCACTATTATACATAATGTATGATTAATGCACAGATAATGGTCTTTAACCATATGTATAAACAGATTCAAGCATTGGGACTACTAACGATGAAACGTCGCACATAATTCTATCCTTCATAAGGTTATAACTTCCTTACCTGAAGGTGCTGTAATACATATATTACCAACGTAAATTTATTTCCGATTTCTCTGCGCTATTACATACTGAGCTCTCTACAGAATTACAGATGTGTGTGCGAATAATGACCTCCTACAATTAGCCTATTGGATGGTATTACCTCCCTGTAAAGGACACCTAATTGCAGAGCCAAAGTGTTCTTTAGGGAGAGGTGTCCTCTTACCGGAGAGTTGCTAAATATTAAAAATGATAATTTTGCAAATAAAAACTTTTCTTTTTAGAAACGTGTCCTCTAGCGCGAGTGTCATCTCATTGAGGTTCTACTGTATTGGGTGAAATAATAACAAGCGAAGAAACTCACAGCGAGCACTATATATCTCGAGAGAATTGTGCGTACCTCTCAATGGATAAGTGCATATAGACAGGGCATATAGACAATAAATGTAAATTAAAGAAACACGTATGTTGCGATAAGTTGATAGGCGCTAATGAAGAAAACTTTTCAAGGATAGGCAAAAGAAAAGAAAATAGATGATCTTAGTCAAATAATTAAACTTTAAACACGCAAAGATTACATAAATAATTTCAGAAAGAATTACACCTTTAAAACTCTATTTATTTTTCTGAAGAATTCAAAAAACAAATGTATACAGGTGTATGTGTGATCCTCCTCGAAGACGCGCGCGATCATATGATGTATTTGTTCATAAAGAATGATTGAGACTTTCAAAACTAAAGCTCGAATAATAGGTAGAGAATTTCAGAAATATATCGAAGTATTTATTCATCATGGTGAAAGATTTTGCGGCCTAATTGGCAACAACGCCATTTCAGAGTGATATTAAAATTCCCGACGATAGAGAACCCTGAAACTTGAAAAAAAAAAAAGTCAGCCAGGACTCGAACCAGAAATCTTCTGATCTGTAGTCAGAGGCGCTAACTATTAGACATACCCCAACTACAATCTTACTTGATTAAAATTTGAAAAACATATAAATCATATATTCATATATACAGGGTGATCCAAAAGTCCCGCACAACTTTAAAAATTAATAACTCCGCGAATATATGCGCTAGAGCAATGCGGTAAACACCATTGTGTTCAGGATGCAATGGGATTTTTTATGGCATATAATGAAAATTCGAAATTGAATTTAGTTACAACTTTATTCACTAGATTGCGCTCTACCAGAATCAGCGATTCAGCGGCCAAATTGTTTGATAAATTGAAAAATATAACTGAACGACACGTATTTTTCCTTTTTGAATTCTAGAAAAGAACCCTAATAATATCAAATGATAAATTAATAAAACACCATTTCGCCAAAAGTTAGAAGAAATGGTTAAAGATTTTTAAATACAATCTGAGATATGTAAAATAGGTATATGCAAATTAAAACATGTAGCAAAAAAAAAAAACTGATATTTTAGATGCGGTTTGCTGGAATCCTCTCAGCTATTTAAATTTCGAAAATAACAATTTTCTATTTTTTTAAATTCAACTCTCAGTATCGATTATATTTATTTTCAAATTACAAAACTATTTTAGAGGCGTAATATTATTTTTGAAATAAAACAATTTCTACTGTCCTTACTGCAATGGAAAAATTAAAGGGAGGGCCTGGCTCATTAGTGGTGAACCCTCCCAGCGGTTTCGCCAGTTTAATCTACCATATCGCTGTTATATTGCATTTTTGGAACTTCCTTTTATAGTGATACTGATGTTTGACTCTTCGAATGGATATTTTAGATGAACTATGGACATAAGCTTTTAGGACAGCAGATGGCGCGCTAGTGCACCGTAATATATTTATTTTAATTTATTTGAGAAATATTTATCTATCTCTGATGATTTATTTTACTCTGGAATGCCGTTGTTGTTTTTGTCGTGCCCAATAAAGAGCCTCCAGATGTCTCCAAGCATCTCTATCACAGCAGCAGCAGCATTGTCCACTATCTTGGGTGTGTAAAGCAGCTGCTCTGGGTCTATGTCAATTTTCTGCAAGGCTGCGGGCATGAGAATATGTGGGTAGGTGTTAGTTACACACCAGAACAGTTGTTGCATGTTCTATAGTTTCTTGTGCCATCTGGATGTATTGTCATCCTTTATAACGTTTTGTTCTAAATCTTGTTATAGTTTTGTCATTTTCTCTCGGAGTTTATTTCACATTTTGATCTTTTCTTATTTTTTGTTTAATTATCTTGTATTTTGCAAAAGCATTAGCGTGAAATATTGACATTTGTTCTTTCCTTTGGCTCAACCTTCTGGCTTCCTTTGCAAATTCAACTGCCATTTCATTACCCCCGATCCAAACACTGGCAGGAATTCATTGTAGAATGCAGTTATTCTCCAATGATATGAGTTGAGTAAGTAACGAATGTATTTTCTGTGTGATTATAGTATTGCCCTTCTGAATTGCTTCTAGATCGGATATAAAGTCGTTGTATGGTATATTATAATTCCTTCTGTTTGATGTAGGGATAGTTGGTTAAGGCATATATCAAGAGCTTTCCAGATAGCTGTCAGTTCACAAGTGAAGATTGACGAAATCTTTCTTGCTCCTTCTTTGATTTTGATGTATGTTCCATCTTGCAGTATTATGTTAATTCCAGCCCCTCCATTACTTATGGTAAGGTCTGATGATCCATCTGTATATGCTGTTAAATAATTTATCTGATTGCATAAACCAATTGTGTCAAGTCCTTTCTTTTTAAGTATGTTTTTGTTCTCTTTTTTATTGCAGGGTTCATTCAGGTTAAGATTGATGATTACATTTGATGGAAATGGGGTAGGAAATATTGGTTATTCTCGAATTTGAAATTCATTATGTTTCGTATTTATGCTCTTTCTAATATTGTGGTCGTACTGAAGTGTTGAAGATCTTTTGAGCCTTTCTTTTTGTGTCCAGTTTAAATAGGTTCTATGGGATATCTGTTCGGTTTCTTTAGTTTTTAAGCTATTGGTGAATTTTATTGTTTTTAATTGTCTTCTGCTTTCAAGTAGGTCTAGACCACATTCTCTCTGAATTTTCTAATTGTTGGTATTTGAAACAGAACCAGTGATTAATTTGGCCGCTTTTGCTTGAACACTGTCTAGTCTTCTTTTTAGCGATGAACTTGATGGAGCCCAAGCAGGTATTGCATATTCCATTATTGGCCTTATTAAGGTGATATATGTTGTTCTGAGAATTTTGGGTTTTTCTTCCCAATTTGTTCCACATAGCCTTTTCAGAATGTTTAGGTTTCTGGTAGCTCTATTTGAGGTGCTAATTATGTGCTCTGTAAATCGCAATTCCTCATCAAGTATCACACCTAAGTAATTTGGAGATAAAATTTTATAAATTATATGGTTGTTTATGCTTATTTTGGAGGTAAATTCATGCCTTTTTTCCTGTGAGTGAAGGAGACCTATAGGTTTGTGTTTATTGGGTTTATTGTCATTTGAAGTTTCATTGCCCACTTCTCCAGTCCTCTCATTGATGTGTTCAGTATTTATCTGATATTTCTATACTGCTACTTGTGTGCCATATGGCTATATAATCTGCATAACAGGCAACCTTTGTGTCTTCAGTGAGGATGGATGTTGTTAAGA
This sequence comes from Cordylochernes scorpioides, assembly GCA_030710605.1. Taxonomy (NCBI): domain Eukaryota; kingdom Metazoa; phylum Arthropoda; class Arachnida; order Pseudoscorpiones; family Chernetidae; genus Cordylochernes; species Cordylochernes scorpioides. The sequence continues at coordinate 104,033,014 of CP092864.1, forward strand.
TTGTGTCGTAATTAGACGTACAAGAGCTCAAACTTGACCATGGCCAACAACAAATGTCCAATTCATATATACATATATTTTTACATAATGAGGCTTTAAATAATACAAATAATATTCATCTATTTACATAAACAACAGTTAATATATAGCGAGAAGAGTAGAGGACTGAGCACAGATCCCTGAGGTACACCAGCCCATGTTCTTCGGTCCTTGGAAAATATTCCATTGACCCGAACCTTTATCCTTCTTCCCCTTAAGAAGTCTGCAATCCATATTAAGGTTTTTCCTCTTACTCCGATGTGTTGTGCAGCCTTTCATATAATTTCTACACTCGATCAAAAGCTGAGGTCATATCCAGGAATACGGCCGTTGTCTTCTTTGGCGGTTTTTCCTAGAAATCTATTATTGATTGACAGAAGTAGAACAGTTTATCAGTTGTACAGTGCCTGGATCTTTAGGCAGTTTGGTAGAAGTTTATTTTATTATTGATAGTGAGCCAGACTATGAGCCTAGAGTGGACAATTCATTCTGTTATTTTCCAAATATGCTGGTAAGAGCAATTGGCCGATAGTTCTTGCATTCCTTGGCATCTTTGTTTGGTTTCAGTATTGACACTATAATTGATATCTTCCAATTCTTTGGTAGTTTACCAGTTTGCCATGAAATGTTCAGTATTCGTAGGAGTTGAATTTTAACTTCGTCTCCAAAGTGTTTAATCATTTGACCAAAGATTAGAGCATCTCCAGGTGACATCTTGGATTTAACTTTTGTTAGAAATTGTGAAATTTATAGAGTCGCTGTTTTCATCCCAAGTCGACTTTGACACGTGTACAGCCCGGCGGCGGCACCTGATACCATGTGACGTCACTACCTACCTACCTACCCCTGCCTGCCTAGCTGCTGGCTGATGACAACTGACATTCTATCGCTCTTTTGATTGTCTCTAAACTTGTATTTCCAATAAATCAATTGGCACTCTGCTTTAACGAGTGATTCGTTAATATTTCCAATAGGTTATGGGTCCTGACTACGCCCCAAATTTGAAGAAGCAAACCTAAAGTGAAACTGCTAAGCCTAACTCGTGGTAAATATGACGCACCTTGAGAATCAAGTCCGCCAGTTCAAAGGCGAAAACTTCTCCCTTTGGAAATTTCAGTTCCGACTACTATTAGAGCAAAATCAACTTTTGGATATCGTGGACGGCAAAGAAATCAAACCAGAGGTAAGTGACGCTACCTCTGCTATACAGGATGCATGGCACGCCAAAGATATCAAAGCCCGAATGCTTATATCACAGGCACTTGAATTAAGATTTCTAGAACCTTTGATGTCCTGTAAAACTGCCGCTCAAATGTGGACAAGGCTCATGTCCATCCACGAACAGAGATCAGAGATCGCAATTGGCATGTTGTGGCAACAATTTTTTGACGCCCGAATGTCGTCATCAGAGGATGTCAGCAGCTATATCGCCAAGATTGAAAATCTTAGTGCAAGAATTCAGGATGCAGGAGGAACGATTACAGATGACCAGAAAGTGGCAAAGATAATAAACTCTCTTCCTTCGAGCATGCGGTATTTCATCCCAGCATGGGAGTCTCAAGCGCCGATTACGCAGACTCTAGAGAACTTATCAGCACGTCTTCTGATTGAAGAATGTAGAAACCAGCAGGCCGATTCCTCGCAAGGTACAGCATTCTACCAACAGACTAAACCAAGAATCAAAGAAGATAACATAAAGAAGACTGATTCAGGAAAGATATCAGAACTAAAGAAAAAGACTGAATGCCATTATTGTCACAAGATTGGTCATTGGTCACGGGAATGTCGGAAACGGATTGCCGACCAGCAGAAGAAAAACGAGAAGCGGAAGAACCAAGCAGGAGATTATGATCATAAAGGTTTCAACGCTGATACCTTCCTAAAGTGGAATGATTGCGACATATGGTGGGCAGATAGCGGAGCTAGCTGCAGCATGACCTTCCGACGTGAATGGTTCAAGTCCTTCACTCCGATCCACAACGATCATAGAATATACCTTGGAGACAACACTTCCGTCCTTGCAGAAGGTACAGGTGACATTGAAATCCTTGCCATGGTGAATGGAGAATGGATTACAACATCAATCAGGAATGTGCTCTACTCTTCGATGCTCAAGAAAAATTTGTTCAGCCTGGGAGTGTGAACTGAAAAGGGATACCGAGTAGACATCGACAAGGATGAGCTGCGCATCTACTCAGGAAAAGATCTGAAAGCAGTTGGACAACGCCAAGATGGGCTCTACAAGATGATGTTCCGAGTTACTTCATCTTCACAAGGATTTTCTGCAAAGATCAACAACCTCCAACTGTGGCACGAAAGACTAGCACACATCTCACTCACCACTATTCGAGAAATGGCCAAGAAAGGATTGATCAACGGTTTGCAACCCGAGGACATAAAAGAAGACGATTTCTTCTGTCAAGGCTGCCAAGAAGGAAAAGCTCACAGAAAGCCTAGTCATTTGTCTGAAACAAAGGAGTACAATCCTGGTGAGTTCATTCTAAGTGATATCTGCGGCCCTATGCCAACACAATCAATAGGAGGATCACTTTATTTCATTTTATTCAAAGATTATTCCAGTGGCTTTCGCCATATAGATTTCATTAGACACAAATCCGATATTTTACACAAATTTGAAAACTTTGCTAGATTCAGTTATAATCAAACAGGCAATAAAATTAAAGTGATTAGAACCGATAAGGCACTAGAATATACCAGTAAAGATTTCGCAAATACTTGCAGAAAGTTCGGAATAGTGCATGAATTGTCAGCTCCATATATTCACGAACAGATAGGGCGCGTAGAACGAGACAATAGAACTATTGTCGAAGCAGCTCGATCGATGCTGTGCGCACGAAATCTTCCCGAAGAACTTTGGGCAGAAGCTTGCAATACTGCAACCTTCATTCTAAACCGAACATTCACTAAACAAGCTCCCAATACCACACCCTATGAACTATTTTTCGGAAGAAAAGTTAGTTTATATAATCTAAAGATTTTCGGCTGTGAAGCATGGTTGCATACACCCAAAGAACGTAGAAGGAAATAGATAAGAAATCACAAAAGATGATTTTCTTAGGGTACGATAAAACCTGCACTAACTTTCGACTCTGGAACCCTTCTACTAGAAAGATTTATATCTCTAAAGATGTTACTTTTAACGAGACAAAGCTCCGACATTGCGAACTAGAGGGAGAAAACTTCGTCCCAGTTAATATTGACTTTGACCCGCCGGCAGCACAAACAACCGAGGATGAATCACCTGCAGCGCTAGGGTTTCCCACGCCATCGGGATTCCACCCGATGATAACTCGATCTAAAAAGAAAGCAGATTCTTGTAACTACCATTTTGTCGATGAGCCTTCAACCTATAAAGATGCTATGGAAAGTCCAAATGCCGAAAAATGGTTGGATGCAATGAAAGAAGAAATAAAAGCGTTAGAATCTAATAACACATGGTCACTCGAAACCCTACCAGACGGATATAAGCCAATAGGAAGTAAATGGGTTTATAAGCTAAAATCCCATCCCAACTCTACGGCACCTAAATTTAAGGCTAGACTTGTAGCTAAGGGTTACACACAAAGGAAGAACGTAGACTATTTCGACACCTTCAGTCCTGTTGTCAGATATGATTCACTTCGAGTGTTACTAGCAAACGCGACAACAGAAAGTGAATATATTGCTGCCTGTGCTGCTACTAAAGAAATGGTCTGGCTACGCAGACTTCTTAAGGATATCGGGATTAAGATAGACAGACCCACAGTACTCAACATGGATAATCAAGCAGCCATAAAGCTAGTGCAGAATCCCGAGTTCCATAAGAGAACGAAGCACATTGATGTACGATATCACTACATTCGTACTAAACAGGAAGATGGTGAGCTGATCACAAGATATGTCAGCACTCTTCAGCAGACGGCTGACCTCCTGACGAAACCTTTGGGACCGAAACACTTCAGGCGGCTCCTGGAAAACTTGAACGTTATAAATTTCAAGAGGGAGTGTTAGAAATTGTGAAATTTATAGAGTCGCTGTTTTCATCCCAAGTCGACCTTGACACGTGTACAGCCCGGCGGCGGCACCTGATACCATGTGACGTCACTACCTACCTACCTACCCCTGCCTGCCTAGCTGCTGGCTGATCACAACTGACATTCTATCGCTCTTTTGATTGTCTCTAAACTTGTATTTCCAATAAATCAATTGGCACTCTGCTTTAACGAGTGATTTGTTAATATTTCCAATAACTTTCCTATTGATGAGTTTAGCTCATTCAGTGTGAAGTCTCTCGAGTAAATATCTTGTTGATGGTAATTTCTTGCTTGTTTAACTAACCTGTTTACATTATTTTTTAGAGTCCTGCCTTCATTCGTATAGCTGAGTCTGGAAGTGCTTGAAAGATATTCAGCAATTATTTCAGCCATCTGTTTGTTTGTTCTCGCTATTCATATCGGTTAGAGTATTGGAGGATAAGTGTTGGTTTTGATTGTTTTATAACACTAATTATATTCCAGTGATGTCTTTCCTTTTTTGGATCCATTTTTTTTCGCAGAATTCTGCCCATTTTTCTTGTTTGAATAATTTCTTGTTCTATTTTGTGACTAATTTCAATGAGTTCCTTTATGATTTCTTCTGTTTTATTTATTTTAAGAAGTTCATTGATATTGTCTCTCTCTGCAATCATTGCCTCGATATTGTGGTCCTTCCAGTAAAGTATTCACAGGTCTTTACGTCTACCTCTAGGTATCGATACTTTTGCAGCTTTGGATATGTTCGAAGAGAATTTTTCCAATTTTTTGTCAATCGTTCTGTGATTTAATTCTTCGTTGCACAGTTCTTCACGCTTTTCTGTGAATATTTTCCAGTGTTCTTTTATTCTGTTGGAAATTCTCAATTTCGAATTTTAGGGTTGTTAAAATTGGTCTGTGGTCACTGATTGCACTTTTCAGAATTTTCCATTGTGTTGTGGGTGCGATGTTGTAATTTATCGCTGTGATGTCTATTGCGGATTCTGTGCCTGTGGACTTGGATAGATAGGTGTTCTTTCCGTTATTTGACGGTGTAAGGTCGAGGTCGGTTAGCATGTCCTCAACCTGCTGACCTTTGTTATCCTGAACAGGTGTTCCCCAAGTTGGTCTTTCGGCGTTAAAATCACAAAGTATGATTGCGATACCCGAAGACGCTTCACTTAATGTCTCTATCAGGCCTGTATTGATGCTAGTATTATCGTGGTGATAAACATTTATGATTGGAATTGTTTTATCTGTAAGATAGATTTCTATTGCCTGAGCTTCTGCCGTGCTTTCTCTAGGCTTATTCTGATTATAGGCGATTTCCTTGAATTTGATTTCTAGAGTTTTAATCAAAACGGCAAGTCCTCCTCCGAATTTTCCCGGTCTGTCCCTTCGTAGTGTTGTATAATCTTTGATATTGAATCTCAGATTCTGATTCCATTTTGTCTCCTGAGGACAAGTAATATGTACATTGTTGTCACAGAGAAGACAAGTCAGCTCTTTATTTTCCTCTGGGTACCATTTATATTGAGTTGTAGTAGATTGAATTGTGTCCTCGTAGTAGATTTCTCATCATGAGCTCGAGCTGCAGCTCCTGACGCAGCGGTTACCCCGGACGCGGTAGCATTACTGGAGATGTCAGTTTTTCTCTTATTTGAAAATGGGTGCCGTTGCAACGTTAGTCATCTTGGAAACGAACCAGAATTTGGTAAAATATTCCAAGGGTCCGGGGGGGATCGCAAGGAGGTGTAGTCGGACTTCTCCCCTTCCCCCTGGAATGCCGTCACTACAGGATAAAGCACTCTTGGGGAATTTTTTTAATAGTGGTACAGAATCTGCCACTGAAGCCTTACGAGCGTTTCGTTCCTTTAAAGATATTCGAAACGGTAAAGGACCAATGAGTTGCTACTCTCTAAAGCGATTGATTAAAAGTTTTGAGGAAACTGGATCTCTGGAAGCAAAACCTCGGAGTGGTAGACCATCGACATGCAAGTCAGTGGCTGTTACGGTTTTGCAGAATGCTGAATCTATTGAAACGTTATCCATGTATGGAGAAGTAAGTGCTAGACAAGTTTCTCGACAAACGGGGATTTCGTATGGAACAGTTTGGAGAGAACACACATTTAGAATTTTCCTATAAAAATACTCGAACAAAATTCAAAGTTTCCATGAGTTGAAAGTCAGCGATTTTGAGAAGCGTCAAGAATTCGCTGCATGGGTTTTCCGGTGAATTGATATTGATGAAAACTGGCTGTCAAATGTTCTAAGAACAGATGATGCTCACTTTTATCTCTAAAGGGAGAATTTAACATTCAAAACTGCCTCATTTTGGCAACAGAAAACCCTAGGATTTTTACAGAAATACCACTTCATCAGCAGAGAGTTACAGTTTTGTGTAGGTTCACTTCTTCTTTTATTATTGGGCCATTTTTCTTTGAAGAAATCAATGGAATAACCTTTAAACCCGTTTATGTGACTGGTGAACGTTTTGTTCAACTTTTGAGAAAAAAGGTTATTCCCATATTGCAGGACACACAAGCACTAAGCGAAATAACATTCATGCAAGATGGAGGACCTCCTCATATCTCCCGCGGTGCCAAACAATTGCTGAATGATACGTTCGGTGAAAATCGTTGATAAGTCGCCACTTTATATGACAAAAGTTACCACTTTTTCAGGTTAACACACAAAAATTTGTTAAATAAAATAAAACAAGTACTTAGCTTTATTGTAGCGTTGGGAGGGATCGGACTGGGGACACAGGGATGCGAAGAGAACAGCCAGACAGGGAAAACCGCCAGTTGTAAAACCACTTTAAGTGGCTCCACACAAATTATCCACGCTCTCTCTCGCCTCACCTCATTCCCCTAGCCCCCTTTATATACAAACATGGCCACATTCGTCCGAAGAGAAGGCGTGAGAGATTGGTTCACTAACAAACGAAGACAACATTCTTCCCTCTAAAACCTGATGTGAAAAAAAAAACTGAAAATGTTTGACATTATAATTTGACATATATACTAGTGGTTTCCAATATCACCAGACTTGACGCCTTACAATTTCGGTTATGGGGGTACATTAAGTCGCGTTTTATCGATGCCGGCCTACCACATTGGCCATGTTGAAGGCTTCTATCAGATGGCACGTTTTATAAATTTCAACTATTTAATTGTGACCATTCTGTCGTCTATCGTCTGCAGGCGCTGTTTGAGAATGAAAGGCGCCACATTGAGCAAGGATTGTGACCTAATACAAGAGAGAAGGCAGTTACCTCATGTGTGATATTTTGCAGCTCTTTGTTTTGGGTTATGGGAATAATAAATGCTGTCCTCACATCTTGACTCTTTTTTTTTTTCTGTGAACAGTAATTTTTTTGTTTGTCATTTGCCCACATCTTATATTATGTCGTGCAGGCCAAAGTGTTATAACTTCTCGAATAACACTGGTATACACAATTTTACCCATTATGTTTAGTTTATCGGTTTTCGCTCATTAGAAGAAATGACATAAGGAATATTCTCTGTATCCCCCCCCCCCCCCAACTTTAGAAATTTTGCGCAAAAAATAATACAAAATGATTTTACTACCACGTTTTTCAACGCAAAAGGTCGATTTAAAAATGATTTTTTTAGGGGATACATTTTCAAAATTATGTACAATATAATAAACAATGATAACATTTGACAAACCCATAGAATATTTGGAATAAATTACGACAAATATATTTTGTCACTCCCCTCTATATTTCATTTGTTGGATCATGACAAATATCCAGTTAAATAGTCAAGTGTCGCCAATTAGTCAATAAACTACACATTCCTTATAGCACGAAATCCTATTAGTAGTGCCATCATAATTTTTGGTACTATATTAACATTTCAAAAATCGTGTATTGATATCAGTAGCTATTTTCAAACATTCAATCTATTTCACAAAACTCCATCTAAAATATAAATATTTTTTGCTACATGTTTTAATTTGCATATACCTATTTTACATATCTCAGATTGTATTTAAAAATCGTTAACCATTTCTTCTAACTTTTTGCGAAATGGTGTTTTATTAATTTATCATTTGACATTATTAGGGTTCTTTCCTGGTATTCAAAAAGGAAAAATACGTGTCGTTCAGTTATATTTTTCAATTTATCAAACAATTTGGCCGCTGAATCTCTGATTCTGGTAGAGCGCCATCTAGCGAATAAAGTTGTAATTAAAATCAATTTCGAATTTTTCATTTTTTTGCTATAAGAAATCCCATTGCATCCTGAACACAATGGTGTTTACCGCATTGCTCTAGCGCAAATATTCGCGGAGTTATTAATTTTTAAAGTTGTGCGGGACTTTTGGATCACCCTGTATATATAATAGAAGAAATGTATTGACTATATATAATAAGCACACTGGTGTCCAAAATTAAATTAACAAACACTTAATGTTAGTTTCCTAAAAAAAAAAAAGATATATAATTGTTTTGAACAGAATATGTAGGTAGATAGACAAAACTATAACAAATAAAGTTGAAAAATAAATGTATTGTTCAAATTATTTTAAAATAGTTATGCAAATATATGTTAATTTGTACAATATTTGATGACTTAATAGGGCGTGTGGTCGCCTCTAACAGCTAAACAGCTGTCACAACGATATTTCATGCTGTTTATTAGGAAATTAAAGAGCTCTTAAGGCAACAAATCCCACTCTTCAACCAAAGCAATTTTCAGTTCTTGGGTGATCCTGGGTGGGGGTGAACGAGATACAATTCGTCTCCCCAAGGCATCCAAAACATGTTCTATAGGATTGGGGTCTGGTGATCTTGCAGGCCACTCCATACTTCGAATATTCTCACTTTCAAGATATTTGTTTACCACCAGGGCTCTATAAGGACGAGCATTATCATCCATATAGATGAACGATGGTACGACCCCACCCCTAAAAAACCTTACATAGGGCTCCAGTATCTCGTCACTGTACCGCCGAGAAGTCAGGGTACTGCCATCAAACACATGTAGTGGCGTGCGTGCGTCTAACATGATACCACCCCAGACCATGACACTTTGGCTACCGTCAGGGTCCCTTCTCTGAAATTTGAGGAATGGTTACGAGTCCCGGTTTCTCCCCAGATCAGTACCTGTCTAGAATCCGTGTTAAGACTTAACCTTGACTAATCACTAAAAAGAACAGGAGCTAACTGAATTTGGGTCCAAGACTGATGTTGTCTGCACCAATTTAGACGAGCCCTTTTTTGAATGGCAGTGAGAGGGATACAAACCTTCGACCTCCTTGCATACATCCCTCTCTCATTGAGTCTTCTGTAAACTGTTTGCCTTGATATCATGGTTTCTGTTCTGTGGCCGAAGAGAGCGCAATTGTTAGCGGTCTGACCACTTATGTCGAAAGACACTTATGCTAGTGAAATATGGTATCCATATATTTCTATACGTTCTTTACAGAAACTTCAACCACTACAACATAATATTCTTATCTCAGTGATACATGGATATCGAACCATATCATACGAATGTTCACACCTCCTTTCGCATACACCTTTCATAAAAGACTATCTAAACTATAAATCAATAAAGTACGAACTGAAAAAAAAAAATACCAAGGGAAATTTTTGCAACAATAAATGGCGAATAAAAATATATTTTTATGAATCATTTGTATCAATTCATTTATAATGCTAATTATACAATTCGCACTATTTTTCCTAAACAGTTTCATCCATATTTTATAGTTACTCAATTTGTCACATCACACGGAAAATTCCAGAAATACTCACATAAAGAGGTCTATCAGAAACACCAAATTGTTCTTACGGAGAAACTGAACAAAATGCTTTTCACCTCATCTACAACTGTCCGAACTTTGCAGAAGTGAAACATCGTTTGTTCTCCGATTAAAATGATCTAACTCTTTTACCTCAGCCACTTTGTCTATATAAATTTATGAACTCTGTAGAATAATATATATACATGTAAATTTGTAAATATTCAATTCTAAGTTCTACTTTGTTTGTTGTTTTGTTTCCTCTGTATTAGGCGCAAATATTTCAATATCGCCCCTGGTTGAATAAATAAATAAGTAAGAAGGAAAAACAACGATATCAACAATGAAAACCATTCATACAAAGTGTTCACGTTACTATTTTGGAATAATATTTAACTAATGACCTATTTTATTTATAAAAAAAAAATGTGGACACACAGTATATAAACCGAGTTTATTTATGTTTTATAAATATATTTATAAGTTGCATCACTTATCAATTATTCTATTATTTTCTCTCACACTTTTTGGCTAGAACCTTTATTTTAAAATCTACTGGAAAATCATATTTCAAATGAAGCATGAGTGACAGAAATATGCCACCCCAGTTTAAATATATAATGAGATAAATAATATAAACTATTTGATCTCGATTTTATTATTTGTATTCTAACCAAATCAGAAGATTTTTCCATGTATATTCCCTGTTTTAAACTCTGTAAACTCTCTTTTGTCCGTTGATTAGATGTCAATAAACTGTTTTAATTGTCATGTATATGTGGAAATGAATTATTACTAATAAACCTATAAAACTGAATTGTCGCACATAATTATATTACTTTGATAATTTATAATTGAATATTTCACGTAGACTACTGTAGACTATACATGCATAGAATTATGTTATTCACATCATTTGTTTCTTTAAGACTTTCGTGTGTGAAATTCCAAGATTAGTTGGAATTAGTCGGCGCCTACTGCTGACTCGCAAGAAGGCTATTCCTAGAGATTTCTGCAGAAGCCGCAATCATTCTAATATATTAGAACATTTCTATATATTTATATAAAATAATTCAATATAAAATTGCTAATATATCCAAAAATATTTTAGAAAATATAAAAGTAGGTACATAATAGGCAGTCACGGAGAAAGCTCAATTTATTTTTAAATAAGTTCAGATCTGAGCAAAAAAATAAATAAATATTGAATTTCAAGATAGTTTCTGTGGTATGTAAGAAATTGTAAAAACGGCCTCTGTACCAGGAGAGACCGGTATCAAGTCGGAACATGCACCTACCTCCACTCCACTCCAGCCCGGACTATCCCGGAATAACTTCCCCGGAAATAGCTGCCGGGTGTTCGGGTTACCGGAGCGTCGACCACTGGTGAAGGTTTTCCAGACACCGCACTGTTGTGTCGACTGGTTGATGGAGAGACATTTTCCAGACCCGCGGACTGTTGTGTAGACTGATTAATAGAGAGAAGATTTCAGATTCACTGTTGTGTGGTCTGGTTGATGGGGAAAGTTTTCCAGACACTACACTGTCTGTTAACTGGTTGATGGAGAGACGTTTCCCAGATTCTGCCCTTTTGTGTTGACTGGTTGATGGATAGAAGTTTCCAGATACGGCACTGTTGGGTCGACTGGTTGATTATGAAAGTTTTCATGATGCCGTACTGTTTCGACTGGTTAAATGAAGGACGTTTTACAGATGCCACACTGTATTGACTAATTGATGGAATTTTCCAGATACTGCACTATTGTGTCGACTGGTTGATACTGGAAGTTTTTCAGACGTCGCACTGTTTAGATTGGTTGATGATGGAAGTTTTTCAGACGTCGCACTGTTTAGATTGGTTGATGATGTAAGTTTTTTAGACGTCGCACTGTTTAGATTGGTTGATGATGGAAGTTTTCCAGACATCGAACTTCTATGTCGACTGGTTGATGGAGAGGTGCTTTTCAGGTGCCACATTGTTGTGTCTACCGGTTGATGGGGGGAGGTTTTCCGAACACTAAACTGTTGTGTCGACTGTTTAATGAAGGAAGTTTTCCAGAGATCATATTGTTGTTGCGAGATCGACTGATTGATATGTTTCTAGACACCTCACTGGTGATGTGTAGTAGATTGGTTTATGTAAAGGTTAGATTTTCATATACTAAATCAGATGTTGTGAGGATGGAGAATTATCAATCAATGTTTCATTAGAATTTTTAAATATTTAAGCAGATATTCCAATATTCTATTGATTCTTTCTAATATATCAACTCTAGATATATAGCCTATTTATTCTCTGTGTATATTTTATACTAGCCGAATGAGAGATCCTGGAAAAGCCCGGGTTCTAACCGAGAGCATTTTTCTCCGAGTGCGTATGTATAAAAAAATGTTTTTTATTCAGATACTATTCGTTACATTATAAATTTATGACCCGACTTCACCTGGGATTAGGGCCTCCAATCCCGGGATCCCGGAGCCAAATATTGATCCCGAAAGCCCGGGATTCTGCTCGAAAAATCCCGGGATTACTGGTTAGTGCATGAAAACCAGCGCAAAAATATATTTTTCTTATCTAGCATTTTGGTAATCAAACAGATGATGAGAGAGCACACTTTGACGTTTTGTTTATACAGCTGCATTTCGGGTCTTTTTTTTTTTTTTTTTAGTAAATACCGCACTGAAACCCTTTCGGGAAGCTGTGGCGGCTATCTGTAGACGCGACGCTGCGCTTTTGACTGCAGAAGCAACAGTAAAGTTTCTTCTAGAGGAGCTGCAATCACAATCTCATTCTCTCAGCAAAGATCTGCAAAAATATTTACAAAAGAGAATTTTAGAAGAGCGATGCAATAAAACATCTTCAGTCCTTCAATATCTGCACAATCCGCAAGCACAGTTAGAAAAAAAAAAAGATGGTCAAAGACTTTGGCGTGAAATTGGTTTTGCGTCTTAAACCGTTAAAGGAACAAATGGCCGAAGTAAGAAAATTCAGGCTGATAATTCGCAACTTCCTCGGAGTTTACAAGAACGCCATGAGCCATCACAATCGAATGACCATCTTACAATTGAGCGCCGATTGCAAGAAGCTATTGAGGCTGCCTCTTCAACTTCAATTGCAATACCTACACCAGACTCCGCATCCTACGCAACTATGATTAACCACGAACTTAATATTGCTGCTCAGTCAGGCAAACGAGGACACCATTTAGAGAGTGTGTATCAATACTTGCTGACAATTCCTCCAACGTCTGTGGATTCGGAAAAAGTATCCACCTCCTCTGGATACCTATGCAATAAGATACGTTCTAGTTTGCATGATGACACTCTTGAAAAGTATATTTCCTACGCTCAAATCTTTCTAGAAATTGAATTTTTATCCTTAAAATAAAGTAATTCATGGTTTTTAAAACGGTGCTGTCTTCTTTCTAAACATTAATACATAGTTGGGCAAACTGCAATATTGATTACATTTTCTATAATCACAATTGCAAATAATCATGATTACATTTGCTATAATTATAATTACAAGTAATTTTAATCACAATTGCTATCATTATAAATAGAATTACGAGTAATTATGTTTACATTCTAATGCAATCAATTTTTTTGCAAAGTAATGCATTGCAAAGTAATCGTAATTACAAGGTAATGTATTACTTTGAATGGATTACTGCCCAACACTGTATTAAGAGATGTGGTCTAAGAGTTCCAAGAACAGTAATATTTTCCTGATGTGTGTACAGTAATTGACAGATAATTTCAAACTGTAACCCAAAAGTAATGATTTAGTTCATAAGCAAGCGCAAAATATATGGCTTTCAGGTTATTTTAATCGAAGTAAGTGCCACGTCATTGGCACTATATAAAAGAAAAAAATAAAAATATAACGAACGAAACGATATACCTCTTGGCGTAGAAAGACGAAAATGTTTTTCAATCCCGGGATATCCCGGGATTGAAAATATGTACCGGGATTGGAAGCCCTACCTGGGATCTCCCTAAGTGAATTTTATATTTTGCCCTACGAATAATGCTCACAATAAAACACTTGTCAAGCATTCTAAAATATCCTTATATATAGTCACGACCGTCTTTCCTCATCGGCCTCTGTCACGGATGCGCGCACACAGGGAGGTCACGTGCTCGCCGGCAGCCAATAATAATAAAAAAACAAACTCCCTCGAGCCAGATTTGAACCAGCGACCTAAGGATCACCGTTGTAACATCTACAGTCCTCCGCTCTGCCAACTGAGCTATCGAGGGATACAATCTGTATGAATATGTTTACCTTATAAAGTCAAATAATCCTATTTCTACACAAAATGTACTCATACATATATTATACTAGCCGAATGACCCGGGCAACGCCCGTGTTTTACCCGACTGTAGATGTTACAACGGTGATCCTTAGGTCGCTGGTTCAAATCCGGCTCGAGTGAGCCGGCGAGCACGTGACCTCCTTGTGCGCGCGCATCCGTGACAGAGGCCGATGAGGAAAGACGGTCGTGACTATATATATATAATATAACTTATATATTTGCCTTATTCTGTCTGTTTGTCTGTTTGTCTGAAGCTCACGGATAGAATGCGCGCTCATTGGCTGCCAGGGAACACGTGTCCTCCCTGCCCCCCTCTGGACAACCCTGTTATTCAAAAACCATACATCCAATCGCCATGAAATTCTGGGATATTATTAGGTATATCCCCGGAAAGGTTTTCGAAAAATAATTTTTTGAATAACTTGAATATCCTTAGAGTTATTTGCAGAATTGTAGATATAACTCGCAAGCAGCGCCGCCAGACGGTGATAGGCTTAAGCTTGCTGCTCCACACTGTTGACCTTGGGTCATCGTGTGAGTCACAGCATGATGCAACAAAAAACACTCTCTCTGGGGATTGCGGCGTCAACAACCTGTAAGTTTGCCTCTCTCATAAACCTGTCTATACAGACCACCCTGACTATAGCGACCACTCTAGACAACCCTGTTATCAGCTGCCTGTCTATACAGACCACCCTGTCTATAGCGGTCACCTTAGGCAACCCTGTTATCAGCAGTGTGATACATCCACCTGTCTATACAGACCACCCTGTCTATAGCGACCACTCTAGACAACCCTGTTATCAGCTGTGTTATACATCCACCTGTCTATACAGACCACCCTGTTAATAGCGACCACCCAAGTCAACGTTTTTAAAATATATTCGCACTCGGGTAAACCCCGGGCGTTGCCCGGGCCATTCGTCTAGTATAATATAATATAATATATGTATGAGTACATTTTGTGTAGAAATAGGATTAGTTGACTTTATAAGGTAAACTTATTCATACAGTTTGTATCCCTCGATAGCTCAGTTGGCAGAGCGGAGGACTGCAGATGTTACAACGGTGATCCTTAGGTCGCTGGTATATAATATAATATAATCCCTATATATAGTCACGACCGTCTTTCCTCATCGGCCTCTGTCACGGATGCAGGCGCACAGGGAGGTCACGTGCTCGCCGGCTCCCTCGAGCCGGATTTGAACCAGCGCCCTAAGGATCACCGTTGTAACATCTACAGTCGGGTAAAACACGGGCGTTGCCCGGGTCATTCGGCTAGTATTAATATAAATCAGAATATGACGACAAAATTCTAAAATAGCATAAATATAAAATATTCGAAAATATTCGATATTAAACTTTTAAACCATGTATATAAAATAATTTTGGCGATGTTGCCTCTCTCAAAATATAAAAATAAAAATGTGTAAAAATAATTTTCAAAAATAGAAAAAAGGTAAGGTATTATTGATATTAAAAATAAAAATAGGCATATCCTGACCGCTCACATGAGCTGTTTAGATTTCAGAGCGTCATCTATGGAACAGAAATCAACGATCTGGCCAATCCGTTTCCTTGATAAATCAAGAAAAGCCAACCACAATCGCGTTTCGGGCTGTTGGTCCTCGTTAGCGTGGTAAATCTGTACCTCTACGGCCAAAGATTTTTTTGTTTCCAGAAGCTTCTTGAGAAATCACGAAATGGGTATTTAAAGCCAAACTTGCGTAAATATCCTTAACATGTTAAGAAATAATAAAAACAAAGGTCAGGTGTTGATATCAAAAACAAGAATAGGCATATCCTGACCGATCACATAAGTTTTTAGATGTAAAGTTGTACAAAGAATTTGAAAATTTTCTTACTATATTTACTTGTCTTTAAAGTACAGCAGGCTTCCTTAAAACCTAAATTATCTCCGACTAAGAGATTTCAATACCTGAGAGAAGCGAGGTCATAAGTATATAGTAGGCCTTCTACAAAACCGAAACCTATCCTTGAATTCTGTCACTGCGCACGTCCTTGACGTAATCCTCACAAATACCGCAGTGGGCGCTGGTTAAGAAAAGAAATTGGCAAATTTGTATATAACTCCAAGGATATTCAAGATAGAGATCTGAAAATTTGGCTATAGGTTGCTCCAGATTTTCTTAAAATTTCAGCCAGATTAATTACGTTTTGTGGACATGTATAGCCGACAAACATTACATTACATACGTTGATTTATACATTTTGTATATATAGAGCGATAATAAAATATACAAATAAACTATTAAACCTAATATTTTTTAGACATATATTCCAGGCTTTTGCCCATACTTATAAGTATGAATAACTTATAGTATATATTTATATATTTCAGTGTTTTGTAGTTTGATAAATATATATATCTAAGGGCAGTATTTGAAGTGAAATATATACACATGCATTTATGTATAATATTGTTTCTTCATTTGCACTATCTTTGGCGCATTTATTTATATAGTAATAAGTTTAATGTCATTACTTTTTCTCCAATAGATGAATATCATAGGTAAAAGACATTATATCCATAACTTTAGATATTGAGTTAATCGAAAAAAAAATATATTGATACCACGTTAATCAGCACAAAAAGTTAACCGAGAAAATGTTGTGTTTATTTGAGGAGGAGAATTTTTTTTTTTATTTTGTGTACTAGTGTTATCTGTCCCCTATTTTTTAAAAAGATACATACATGAACCAGAATGTAATAGGCCCATCTCACTCTTACCTGTGCATTCTCAAAATTATTTGAAATAATAGTATTAAGGAGATTGAGAAAATCCTTCGAAAAAAAAGAAGAAGTCCACTCAGACCCGAAAAATTTGGCTACCAAGAAAATAACTCAACATTTAACCAGCTAAATGTTGTCACTAAAAAAAAAAATTAAAAGGCCATGGCATTAGGCCAAATAAGTAGATCCGTGTTTTTTATATCGCTTAAGCTTTCGAAAAATTCTTGCACGAGGCCTTTCTTTACAAAATGTAAAGTAATTTTCTGGAGATATAATAAAATAACCCAAAATATTTTCAACGAATAGAAATTTCGAGGTAAAGGTCAAAGATGAATTGTCAACATCTAGGAAAATCCTTGCTGGGATCTCTCACTGGGCCAACCTTATTTGACATATACATCGATTACTTTCCCTGTATTGAAGTCTATCTGCCGTTGATACCTCCATTTAGATCTCTGCATATACATTCGACAGAATGCATATAAAACTTCAAGAAGCCTGCATCTTTGCCACGATTTGGTGCAAAAAATGGCGAGTACAATGAATCATCAAAAAGTGAAGCAATCATCTTCTCCAGAAAAAAAAATATATATATATATTTGGTACCTACGGATTTTCCTAGACGAGCATCTAACCTTCACATTGAAAATATAATTAATCTGGCAAAGATAGCACAACATCGACTATCCCTATTTCTAGGACCAAAAGGCAAATGATCCCTTCAATTGCAAAAGAACCAATACTGATCTATGGCCACCCAATTTTTATGACAGCACATAAGAGCACCTTTAAAAAGTAGAAGTATTTGAAAACAAAAGTATTAGAAAAATCACGTCCTAACCCTTTTTCGTTCGAAACACGATTATCCAGAACAATATTGGCACGTGGAAAATTAGGGAAGGCAAAAACTTCAGGAGGAGACAACAATTTATTCCAGGCAAGGACAAACTATGAATGGTAAACAAAAGATAAGCCACGAGAGAAATTTACAGAGTAGCAAAATACAAACATAAAAATGACCACTCTGTTAATTAAAATAATAAAATTAATAAATACTTTGTTACATAGCTTCTTCCCTATGGGAGCTGTGACCCACAGCTAGCAATTATTGTAGATACTGACATGAATCCGACGTGCTTCTGCCAAGGATTTCATCAAAGTCTTGGAACTTTGTCCCTAGTACCTTTGCGTCCTTTTTCTTGCGGCGTGAAGAGCGGCTTTGTCGTCGTATCGTCTATAGGGACATCTTCATCATCGAGGGAAGTCTTGGCTTTAGCACGGCGGTGGAATCCTGGAGTCAGTCTCCGAAAATGTAGATCACAGCACCCATGGCTTCAAAGTCTTCTCGGCGGTCTTCAATTTCTTCACTAACTTACCCAGCATCTCCACCAAAATGCCACGTGGAAAATTAGGGAATACAAAAACTTCAGGAGGAGATAACAATTTATTTCAGGCAAGGACAAACTATGAATGGTAAACGAAAGATAAGCCACGAGAGAAGTTTACAGTGTAGCAAAATATGAACATAAAAATGACCACTCTGTTAATAAAAATATCAAAATTAATAAATACTTTGTTACAATATAATATCGATGCGTGCCCTCTGATGCGAATTGTTGTATTTGTCTCAGCATAATTTTTCTCTCTCAATTGTTGCTTACTTTATGATAATTGCAAGTAAAGTTTTGTTACAGTTTTTCATTTAGATTTTTCTTACATTTAGTAAACAGCTAGAGTAATTGCAAGTTGTTGTAATTGTCAAAATAATCATTTTTAAGAGCCAATTTTCAAAAGGACTATTTCGGCTGCTACCACCAATTTCACCTATCAAAAACAAATATATCAGCAGATATGTAGGTCACCCATTGGAAGTCCTCTATTACTGGTAGCAGCCGAAATAGTCCTTTTGAAAATTGATCAATGGATGACTTATACGAAAAACTTAGGCATTGCGAAATGGAAAATGTATATCGATGATATTTACTGCCAATATTAATCAGATAAAGAACAGGTTATTTTAGATACCCTTAATAACTGCCACCAAAAATATAGTTGACAATATAAATAGAAGCGGACGGAGATTCATACTATCTAGATGCCCTGATTATAAAAACAGAAAATAGATTTCATACTACAGTTATTAAAAGAATAGCGCAAAGCCTTCATACGTCTCCTTCAATTCTCATAGCCCCATATCATACAAAATAACTGTTGTAAATACTCTGACCAAACGTTTTTTTTTACTCAAACAACAACAACAAAGCCTTTATTTAGGGCCTCTCGCCCTATACAGGATTCGCCAGTTCACAATGGATGGGGAGAACACTGTGTGGCCTCTTTTTCCGGAATATAATCCTTTGGAATCCAAATATTGCCACCGTTATATATCTATTATTTGATATTTCATTAATTAGTGCCGGAAATGAAGGACAAAGTTGCCCCGTTTTATCATTTAGTTTTCGTCTTTCCTCAGACAGAGCAGCACAATCAAATAATTAATGCAACATCTCCATTGTTATTCCTTATCCACAAAAAGTGCATTTCAGGTCTTCACCCCTCATTAAAATCAGATGGTGTTCTCTGAAAAAAATTGAAAGGGTTCTAAATTGCACGATTAATCTGATGACAGGAAAAGGGGGTTCACTTAAGAAATATTCTTCGGTGGTAAACATAATTTTGTATTGTTTGCTCTATCGCAGTTCTTAATATTCCTTGGATCTAATTCCTTAGTGATTCAGTATCATTACAATAAGTAAGCCACGAGGATCCGTTATTATTGAGTAAATTGCTCAATTGTTTTCTAAACCCGATGGGCGCACCTGTAGCACAGAATATTTGCCTCATTCTATTTAAACATATTCGAGGCAATCTATTTGTATCCATACTCAGCACCCTCAGCCAGTATTTCAAGGTCAATTTCAGAGCTGTTATTATTAATGAGACGCGGCCTGTTTATGGTCTTATTATGGTGCATATCTAGGCAAATTCAAGAACCTACGAATAAATGTATCTTGTATATGATCCAATAATTCTTTATGCTCTGTTGCCCAAATTGGAGCAGCATACATCAAAACAGCAATCACAATAGAATCAAACAGTTTCATTGCAGAGTTTAATGAGTTAATATTTGATTTTGCTAATATTGTGGGGTTGTAGCATTTATTGCCGCAAGTGCTTTTCCTTTGAAAATGTTTGCGGCTTGAGTGATTTTAGTTGTACTGACCAGAGGGTATCCCAAGTAATTATATCTTCTTGTTACCATCAGAGGTTTACCACCTCATCACCATTTATCTTCTCTTGAGGGTTTACCACCATTGCGAAATACCATAACCTTCGATTTGGATTCGTTCAGTGTCATATAGTTCTCACCAAGATATTCTTTTAAAATATTAATCTTTTTTTTTTGGAGGTTTATCCTCGACTCCCCTATAATAGCAATATCATATGCATACATCAGCAGGTGAACGTCACCAAATTCCGGCAGGTATACACTCGCCAGATCTGAGTTGTCATACATTTTAATTAGGTCCGTCATGAATAATATAAAAAGTAATGGCGATAGTGACTCTCCTTGTAAAACGCCCGAATGTATTTCGATATTTTCTGTAATTGATCCCCTCCATCTGACTGCCACAGTCGCCTGTTCAAAGTAATTTCTAATTGCGTGTATAAATTGATAGCTAACGCCCAGATTGATTAATTTCTTCCAAAATAATGAGTGAGGAACTGTATTAAATGCTTTTCTCAAATTAACAAAAAATACATCTAATTTTCCTCTCTTTTTCCTCAGTGATAGTTGTATTATAGTGGTCAATGTGAATATCAGATCCACACAAGATCGACCCCTTCGGAAACCCGCCTGATTTTCTGGAATGACGTTACTTCTTTTTACCCATTCATTCAGTCTTGATCTTAGTATTGTCGTAAAAAGTTTCAATAAATTGCTTATCAGTGCTATACCACGATAATTTGAAGGGTTGTCTTTGTCACTGCTTTTAAAGATTGTATGTATGATCGATTTAGTCCATATTGTAGGATAGTGTCCCATTATCAGAGCTCTATTGTAAAATTGTTCTAATAAACCCATGTTTGAGTCTGGGAGTACTTTTATTATTTCATTGGGGATGTCATCAGGTCCACTTGCCTTGTTATTTTTCAAATCTCTGATTGCCCTGCCTATCTCTTCAGAAGTTATCTCTGGATCAAGTATTGGATCACTCGGCGAAATCCTCACTTCTTTATTACAAATCTTCTCTTTTTTCTCAATACTCATTAATTCGCAATAAAAATCGTGCCATTCCTGTACAGTAATTTCTCCTTGAATTTTTGTTGCTCTTTTAAATAGCGCAATGGTCTTCCAAAAGGACTTTGAATCTTTTATATATCTCAATATTTCTTTTTTTCCTGAATATATTTCTTCCTTTTATCATCTAATAAACCGAGATATTTCTTTCTATGGATAGCATAGCTTTCAAGGTCTTCCTTTCTGTTGGTTCTACGGTATTCCTTCAGACTTTCTTTTGTTAACTTTTTTATCTAGTAACAGTTTTTGTCAAACCATGGTTTAGATTCTCCGGGACGTTTTTTTACTCATTGCTCCTTCCACAAATTAAGAGAAATAGAACGTAATAACATCTATATAAACCTTGGTATTTCCGGGTATCCACCAGCTTTTATTCATAAATATGCTTTTATTCCTTCCCATCAGAGTACCCGACCGATTTTCAGAACAAATTGCTACCAAGATTATTCACCTTCCAATTTAAAAATAGCAATATAACTTAAGAAAACAGGTATAAGGTTTATCTTTCTGCAGCCCTAGAACAAATGGGAATATTCTCAGAAATCCCATCACAAAACCATCTGTGAATCAGAATCCCCAACAGAAGAAAAATGCCATATGTTCAATACCTTGTTCAGATTGTCAAGCCATTTATGTTGGCGAAATCAGCAGGGAAACAACAACCAGAATAAAAGAACAAATATACAATATCAAAACCAAAGACCCAAGATCACTAATATGCTAGCATAAAATGAATACAGGCCATACATTCAACTTAGAGAACCCTACATGTCGCTACTGCAATATTCCGTCTAAATCTGAAAGATTGATACTTGAATCGCTCGTATCAAAAAATAAGAACAGAATCAACACAGAAGAATAGATATCCCAGAGCAATACTGCCATACCCCAAATCAATAGCCATCAAATAGGAAATCTGAACATCTATGCAAATCTCAGGTGCTCACTCTCAGTATAAATATCTATCTATGCAAATCTCGCCTCACGTGCTCACTCTTAGCATAAATATATATCTATGCAAATCTCGCCTCACGTGTTGCTCTCAGTATAAATAACCATCTCGCCTTCGTTTCTCACTCTTAGATTATAATTTTGCCTTGTGAAGAGCGAAAGCTCGTTGTGATTTCGTAAAGAAGAAACATATTGCGTAAGGGTTTTTGATTATTGTTATAAAAGTAAGTCGCGAATTTCTTATATATGATAATATTATCAGTGGAGGATATCTGTTTTCGGCGCTCCTTTTTTTTTTTTTAATTCAGTAAAATTGTTAAGTAAAGGTATTTTGGCTATGTACACAATTATAACTCGTCGTTACATAGGATTGCGTGAACAAATAATAGCATTTGGTATTAAAATGAATTTATTTATATTTTCCTATATTTACTAAATTATACCAGATCTCCGATCTATAAGAAAGCATTGGCCTAAATATTGTTTTGTATATTGTAAGTCTCTTTTGGGTACTCAGACCCCAAGATTTTCCGCAAATTGACAGTAGCAGATTTTTAAATCTTTTTGCTTTATTTAGTTTAATATCTATGTGGGGATTGAAATTAAGTTTTTTTTTTCTTTTTAAAGTGATTTGCAAAGGTGATTCCCAATGTTTTGATTTCCTGTACTGGCATAATTATTCAGTTTTTAAACTTTATTGCTGACTTGTCTTTATTGTACAAAAGCAGAATGAAGAAGCAGCATTGTCAGGCTTTAAGGCTGTAGTACATGGATATATTTAGGTAATAGAAGAGACGATAATTACAAAGAGCTTTTCCAAAGCACCTAGACTATCTCTTCATTTATCACATCAAAGTTTGTAAAGCTGGTGGGGTATTCAGTGTATCAAAATACAAATGTTTTATAGTACATACTATTTTATAGTAATAATCTGTTTTATATATAAAAAATAAATATATAATTTGCAATTTAAATATATAAAAAATAATATTATGAATATATTTTTTTAAATACGCGCATTAATCATGATGCAACATTATAAAGCTAAGTTAATGTAACCAGTTTGTAAAGGCTCTAGATAAAGATGGAGAATGCTTCAAATATATATGTCGTTTTTTCCAGATATTAGCTTTAAGAAGAATGGTAAGAAAAAGCTTATATACAAAGACTTATATTCAGTTAGACTTCCAATACCACACAGCCCAAATAGTCTCCTCCCAGGTTTTTCATCCAGTGCTAATAATCCTCTTTATGATGTATCAGAAGACACCACTCAAAATATATCGAACTGGATGATTCTGATAGGGAGAACTACGGAGAACAAGAATGTCCAAAACGTTTTTCACAACCAAAACTGAATGATTTGACATGTGACCTGAGACTTTCAAAGCAAGATGCGGAACTGCTTGCATCAAGATTAAAAGAAATGAGCCAACTAGAAGACGATGTCAACGTAACATTTTATCGGACAAGAGAAAGTTCGTTCTTTCCTTTCTATCAGCAGGATGCAAATCTGGTTTACTGCACTAATGTAAAAGGCTTACTACACCTTTTAAAACTAGACGAATACCGTCCTGAAGATTGGCGTCTATTTATCGATGGTTCCGTGCGTAGCCTCAAATGTGTTTTACTTCATAATGGAAATTAATATGCATCTATTCCAATAGCGTATACAACAAAAATGAAGGAGAATCTTGAAAATATAAAAACTATCTTGAATAAAATCAAATACAATGAGCATAATTGGTTTATTTGCGTTGATTTAAAATTGGTTAACATTTTACTGGGGCTTCAAAGCGGATACACCAAGTAACCGCCAAATCTATGGCTAGAATATAGATGAAAAATTGGCCGGAAGGAAATTAATCCATAGAAGCAATGGGCGCTTCTTCCGTCAAAATAAACGTCAAAACCTGACGCCATCTATTGACCGTCGCCGCAACTAGCGGCCTCGGGTCGGTGACAAGGCCACAACGCCCTAGACTGACGAGGGCCATTAGCCCGAAACCATGGTCTCTAGGTGGACGCTTCTCAGTTTGCCAAAGCTGGTGTTGTAGTTTGTCACCGACCCGAGCCGCTAGTTGCGGCGACAGTCAATAGATGGCGTAGGTTTTGACGTTTATTTTGACGGGAGAAGCGCCCATTGCTTCTATGCATTAATTTCCTCTCCCGGCAAATTTTCCATCTATATAAATATATACTAGCGGATGTGTACCCAGCTCCGCCCAGGTTTTTTCCTAGTGCAAGTTTGCCTAACCAATAATATTGATAATAATATTCTGGAACACACAGAATATTATGTTAATAATATTCGTTACATTATATATTTTAAAAATATATAAAATATATTTTTCGAGCAAACATATCCTCTCTCTCTACTGAATAGATTTTTAAAAAATATATTTATAAATAAAAATATCTAGAGATATACTACATGATCTTAGCCAAAAGGCCGAAAAAACGATATTTTATATATAGAGATGACCTGGCCTCGTGTATCTTCTGCTCGAGTGAATGTTTCGCTGGTAGATTTTGTTCCTGCCTACTAAAAATTATTATCTGGCTTCGCCCGTGTTCTGCTTTAGCGAATATTCCCCTAAAGAATTTTGTTTATGTCAATCAAGCATGCTACAGCAATATTGTCACAATCATTTATGAACAAAAATAATTGTTGCTCAGTACTTGGTTAATTATAATTTTTCTTGGTTAAAAGTGCGACAAAAAGCTCTTCCAAATTTAACTCTCTGTCCTGTTCAAATTTGAGCGAGATTAGTTATATATTGAGGGCGTGCATAGCCGACAAACATTTATATATATATATATATATATGTTCGCGGCTTCGCCCGGTTTTTACCCGAGTAAAAGTTTGCCTAAAACGATTTTTGTTAAAACGATTCCAGCAAACATCCAATCCCTACTGAATCTATACTTGTCCATACTCTCGATAATTTAAAAATTTTCCCGGTCCCTTGAAAAATACTCGATAAGTTGAAAAAATTCAGTATTAATTGGTCCACTCGGTATTTTGAAGTTGAAGGAATAGTATCTTGCTAAAAACGAAGATTTGTAAATAGCTGTATTTGGCGAATGTACCCGGCTTCGCCCGGTTTTTATCCCAGTAAAAGTTTGCCTAACGAACATTTGTTAAAACGATTCTAGAAAACATCCAATCCACCTGTATATAGATTTATAAACATATAAAATATTGTTATATGCGTTTAAATATATTTTCGAAACATAATTTTCTGAAAACATTTATTATATTTTAAATAAGATATTATCAATTTTGTGAATTTGATAATTAATTATTTCTTTTTTTTAATCAATGAATTATATAAATTAATTTAAAAATTCATTTTTGTTATCATCATCATATACAATGTAATTTTTTTTATATAAACAAACGATAATAAACAACAACAACAATTGGTTAGCAGCCCCGTAAATAAAGATATTTCCACAACAACAACAATGTAATTTGTATCTTCATTATTATAAAACAACAACAAATTAAATTAACCATGTAAAAATATATTTTAACATTACATTTCAACATTTAACACAAAAACGTTACAATATTTTCTTTAAATATATAAAAATTTTAAAATGCCAAGTTTTTTCTTACCTCACTGGAATATTATATTACTAAACTCTCAAATGAAATTTATTATATTTTGAACACATCTTAAGCATTGTTAAAATTTATAAATATAATTTCACCAGAAACCGCGAGAGGCGCTGCTTGCGAGTGAAAGAAGAAAATTTGCAATTAAAATTGCAAAGTTTATTTATATCAGATCAAATTCAAACCAGAAACCTTCCCAGTAGTATAGTAAATAACTTCCTAAAGTTTCACGGCGATTGGATAATCTTACCTTTTAAAAACATTCATCGAGTAAACAAACTAACATTCATCGTGTAAAAAAAAACCACGTGTAAATTATTGACCAATCAAATTCATTTATCGTCGCCACCAGTGCTGCGCCCAAGCGGTAAAAGGCTGGAACTAACGCTTTTCGGTTATATATTTAAAAAAAGAGCGCATTAACCGTTTTAGTTTTTTAAATAGCCTATATGTTAAACGATATCTTCAGCTACCTATATACGGATTTTCATATTGATTGATTCTGTAGATTTTGCGCAACGCGATAACAAACATCGATTTTGGATTTCATTTTTATAGATATAAGGATGTGTGTGTGTGTGACAATTTGACAATTGAAAAATATTTATTGTCATCTAGACAATTTTACAATTCAGCGAGAGAGAATAAGAGAAATATATACAGGAATGAAAAATATAATACATAATTTTTACAAAGTGATGATGGTGGATGAAGGAAGGCATCCCCTGCGCACGAGGGTCCTCGTCCAGGCGATGAGCGGGTCCTCCACTCCACCGAGCCCAACCTGGACAAAGTGGCGATAGACGCGCAGCTTTGACGACGCCAGGATGGTCAGGGCGTCGTCCTCAAGGCCGGACCCACCGAAGATCCAGGCCTGCAGGTCAGGGGGCCGCCCGATGATGTTGAAGGCCTCTCTGATGAGGGGCCTGATGGAAGAGCAGCTCCAGTAGCGGTGGCCTAGGGAGCGGTCGACGGACCCGCAGGCAGGACACGAGGGGACGGCCGAGGCAGGATGGGCCGGATGGGGTAAAGCCAATTTGAAGGCGGCATCGGCCTCATGCCCCGAGAAGGCGCAGCGCCGGAGCGAGGCCCAGTCGATCCTGGATGGTGGGCTGATGGTGGGTGCCCATCTCGCCAGGAATCGAGAGATCGGCGTGGCCGCGAGGCGTGGACGATCCAGGGCCCGTCGGGCCGGGCGCGTCGTGAGGCCGTTGAGGAACGGCGTGGCCGTCCCGCGCAGCACCACAGCCGCAGTTAATGAAGATGATGAAGATGGAGACTACCCCCCCGAAGCCCACGGCGTTCTCGGAGATCAGCCTCCGACAGAAGGCGCCCAGGGTCGCGGCGTCAGCCAGGGCGGAGCGTGTAGGGCGGGCGATGTGACGGTCCTCGGCCAGAAAGTCCCGGACTCGGACTCCGAGCCAGCGCGCTGGGGCTAGGAGGTCGGGAGGGCGAAGGAACCGGCAGCCGCCGATGATTGGGATGTCCAGCAGCTGAGATGTGGGGACCGCCCGGTGATTGAGGCTCAGGATCTTGGAGGCCTCCTCCCACAGCTTCAGCAACCGGAGACGGCGGGGCTGGAGACGCGTGCCGTCTGGTGGAGGGCGGATCCAGGCCTCGCTGCTGCTGGCGACCAGCCAGTCGAAGCCGTTCCTGCCTCCGCGGAGCGCGACCTGCACACCCTTGAGGCAGGCGAGCCGGAGTTGGGTTGCCAGGTCGTGGAGGCCGAGGCCTCCGATGGCAACGGGCCTCGCCATGACGGCGGTGGGAAGCCACGCCGTGTGCTCGGGCCCCCAGACGAACCTCGCTAGTCTGGCCTGCAGCTTGGCGATGGTCGGGGGTGATGGCAGGTACCCGTGCAGGTGATGCTGGATGGTGGAGCCCACCAGCGAGTTCGCCGCTCTAGCTCGTCCGACGAGGGATAGGCCGCGGGTGAAGGGCGTCCATCGGCGGCAGGCGGACTCCAGGAGGGCGAGAAGATGCTGCTCCTGATGGGCTACGGAGCTCTTGGGGGCGATGTCGAGCCCGAGGACCTTGATGGAGGTGGTCGACCAGGCGGCGCTGAGAGGGGAGTCGCCGCGGTTGCGCCAGGCGCCGCACCAAAGGCCCGCGCTCTTCCCGAGGTTGACGGCGATACCGGAGGCCCGCTTGAAGTCTTCGAGGACGGTCGCCACCCGCTCGAATTCTTCGTCGCGATGGAAAAGGAGGACGATGTCGTCGGCGTAGGCGATGTCGTTGCCCACGCCGAGGGTCGACTCCAGGCGACGTAGCAGCGGCCCCGTAGCGATGCTAAAGAGCGCGGCACTCACGGCGCAGCCCAGTCGTAGGCCGTTGAGGAGGGGGAAGGCGGTGGTGTGAAAGCCTCCGGCCGGAATGGTGGCGTCCGCCCCGGCGTAGAGGATGTTAATCCAGGCCATGAAGGCCGGCGGGAGGCGGAGGGATGTTAGCAGGGACTCCAGGAAGCCGCGGTCTAATGAGTCAAAGGCGGACTCTAGGTCGACGCCCATGACGGCCAGCGGCGAGCCCAGGGCGGTGGCCTCCTCGATGGCGTCCGTCACCATGGCGATGTTCCATGACGGGGACCTCCCGGGGACGGCGTAGGTCTGGCATTCCGGCACCAGGGTCCGCAGGTGGGGCTTGAGGCGCCGGTGAAGGATGGCGGCCAGGACCCTGTAGTCGGCCGAGGGCAGCGCGACAGGCCTGTAGCCATCAAGGCCGCGACCTCCGCGGGCCTTGGGCACGAGGCAGATGGAGCTGCGCCGCGTCGACGGAGGCAGGGCACCGCGGAACCGTGAAGCCGCGAACACCCGGGCCAGAGCTTCCGCGAAGAAGTCCTCGTTGAAGGCAACGAGGAGTTCGCACGGCAGGCCGTCCCAGCCGGGGGCCTTTCCGCGAGGGAGGTGCTCGATAGCGTTGGCGATCTCGCTGGGGCTGATGTCCGGCCGGTGGAGCGGGTCCTCCTCACTCAGCTCGCGGGTGGTGGTGGGCGCGCTGCTGGCGATGATGGCAGCTCCCACAGCTGGATCGCTGGTGGGACGGGCGAAGCGGGGCTGGAAGGTCGCGAACGCCCTCCGCCGAAGCTCGGGGCCCTCGATGATGTTATCCTGCTCGTCCCTGATGAAGCTGACCGGGCGTCGGAGGCGGATGGCGCGTGCTAGGTCCGGCAGCGATGGGTAGTCGGCCCGGATGGAGGAGGCCTCGAGCTGCGCCGCGATATAGCGCCTTGCCCTGTAGATGTAGCTGTCGCTGGCAGCGTGGCGCGGATCGTGCAGGGATCTGGCCTCCGCCAGCAGTCCCGCCTTGATGGTGGTCCACCTGCCCCATAGGATCCCGTCGTCGTCTTCGTGCGCCGTGTCTTCCTCGAGCTCCCGGATGTAACCAGCCAGATGTTCGAGAACGAGGCCCGAGCGGAGCATCGCGGCCAAGCGAGGCTGGGTGGGGGAGGAGACGGCGGTGGTGGGCGGGCCCACCTGGGGCAGCACGAGGCGGTGATCCGAGAGGTTGTAGTGGCTGGTCGCGTAGATGGACACGCGATCCAGTACTCCAGCAGGGACGAGGATCCGGTCCAGGCGGTTGGATTCGACTTGGTCGCCGTGCATGGCGACTCTGGTGGGCAGGTGGGCGGCATCGAACTGGGTGGCCACGTCGACCAGCGCGGCCAGGTCCAGAAGAGCGGCGAGGGCATCCGACGATGACGATGATGAGGGGCCCCGATCCCTGATATTAAAATCGCCGATGATCCAGCAGGCCTCCTCCTGTGCCGCTGTCGCCGCCAGGAGCTCCAGTTGCCGGTTTCTCTCCCGGGGTTCATGCGCCAGATGAACGGCGATGGCCGTCATCTCCTCGCCGTGGACATCTATTGTTGCCAAGGCGATGTGGCCCGGCCACAGGATACGCTGTCGTAGCACGGCGACGCCTGGTCCGAAGACGCAGGCGAGTCCGGATCCCGAGATGGCTACGGGATGGGCCAATATAACAGCGCTGTAGCCGAGGCAGAGGTCTTGGTCGCTGCCCAGATGAAATGCGTTTGTCTCCTGGACAAACGCGATGTCCACGTGATGTTGTCTGAGGAGATGACAAAGGGCAAGGCTCCTCCCCCGAGTGGCGAGCCCTCGCGCGTTGATGGTGGCGACGCGGTGGTTCATTGGCGCTGTAGGCCTCGCAGGACCTTCCTGGTCTTCTGGAGGGTCTTGCGGATGGTGGAGTTGGAGTCTGGGCACGAGGCCTTGAAGGTGTCGTGCAACTTGTCGAGGGTGGCGACCTGTGCCTCTGTCAGCGTGGGCGCTAGCCTCTTCATGGTGGTCTCAGAGGTGAGGAGCTGCTGTGCGTCCTTGCAGTTAAGGCCGGGCAGCTTGTGCCAGTCGATGGAAAGGGTGGGGGTCTCCTCGATTTGCTTCAGCAGCTGTTTGAGTGCGGATTCTCCCCGGGCAGGCGTGGATGGAGGTGAGGTCAGCCCCTCCACCGACATCTCGTGGTCGAGCGGAGAGATGCGAGGCTCGGGGGGCCGCGGGGCAGCCAGGGAAGCAGGGTGGGCAGCAGGGGCGGGGTGGGTGACATCCATCTGTTCGGCAGGCTGGTGTGCCGAGGGAATCGCCTGAGCCTCGGTTGAAGTCTTCGCCGGTTGGACAGGGGACGCCGGTGTTGCGGGCGCCGGTGCCGGCTTCATTGGCTGCTGAGGAGGAGGAGGAGGGGGAGGCCTTGCGTTGGTGGGAGACGCTGCTTGCCTGGGGTTGCCGTTCCCTTGCCTGGCGAGCGCTGGGCAGTTGGCTCTGCGGTGGCCCTGTTTACCGCATTTGGAACACTTGATTCCAAAGGAGAGGAAGGCCGACAGGGTGTCTCCCTTGGAGTGGATGGTTAGTCGGGTGGGCAGCGTCTCCAGCCTTACGCCATCGCGGAGCAGGATGAACGCCTCCCGGCGGCCGTCGGTGAAGGTGAACTCCTCCATTTTGACCAGGATGGGGGCGATGGAGGTGACCTTCCCGAATTGGCCCAGGGTGTTCACGATGGTGCTGTCCTCCACAAAGCCGGGCAGGTTGGCCACGACTATTCGCTCCGCCCTCTTGCGGAAGGGGAAGACCCTGAGGGACGTACCCTCGATTTCCAGGCCGTCCGCGACCAGACGGCTCGCGAGGTCCTTGTTCGCGAGGCCCACGACGTAGCGGCCGTTCATTCGATTGAATTGGGTAATGCCCTTTGGCCCCCCGAGTAGCGCGCTCATTGCCTTGAGGTATGAGTAGTCCGGGATTTCTGGGCACAGCTCCACGAAGACGTAGTTCTCGTGGTTGGTAGTGGCCTGACTTGCCCTGGCGTCGGCGATGTTGGCGCGTGTCGCCTTGATCTCCTTTGGCGGCACTGCTCTCGGCCCTGTTGGCCGCTTTAGCTGCTGGGAGCTGGGCTTTTCAGCAGGCTTGCCAGGCTGCTTAGCTGCGTGCTCCGATGTTGAAGTGCGGCGCCTTTTCTTGCCCTTCACAAGGGTGTAGCCATCGTTGTCTTCCACCTCCGCCATCTCGCTGTCGGCCCAGTTGGGCGAGGCTGGAATGTCGCTGGTAGCAGCAGCATTCGTTGGCGCCGTGATGTCACGCGCGGCGGCCGGATTTGCATACTCCTTGCCAGCAGGCAAATTTGCAAGTTTAGAATTTTCTTGATTTTCTCCAGAAGAATTCTTCTGAAAAGCATTTTTCGCTGATATCTCCGCACTGGTTTGAGATTTCGAGCTGAGCCTTTCAGGCTCACGAGCAGCTCGTCCAGGGCTTTCAGCCAATATCACATTCGACACACCTTTCGGCATTTTTACACCTGCCAAAGGTGTAAAACGGCGGAGCTAAAAATAGCGTGGCCACTCGATAGGTGTGTGTGTGTGTGTGTTATGAGGTATCCAGTCGACTTAATCGATGGTGTGAAATCCTGTCGACTCTCGCTTAACTGTGGTAACCGAGAGGAACAGTCAGGGCGTGGAGAGTTTTCCAGTACCTTTCTGCACCTTAGAAGACCTTTAACAGTTTTCACAGAGTACAGGCAGTCGTGTTCGAGGCAGAGTGGAAAGCTTGTGAATGTCCATACACAAAAAACGAAGAGACACAGTTGTATTAGGAAAGTTCCGCGAACAGATAGGTGTCGAGCTAAGCAGCGAAAGATGGAGATAGAAGAATTCTTACTGTTCTACATCGTCGATGAGGTGGACCTTGGTGACAACCGACGAGGGCTTTCGCTGATGGTGAAGTGACTATATTTTCGGCTAAGGCGGATGTCATATATATCTTTGCCGAGAGAGGAAGTATTGAATTTCAGCGGATGCAACAAAAACGTGGATCGGAAGTGAAATTGTAAACTCTGTGATCTTGCTATCTTTATGCCTCGTTGTACTTCTACATCTCTATTTTAGACGTTTTTGGACTTCTATCTCAATCTCTTGCTTTAGCTCAACTCGTAATATATTACAGAGTTTTATTTATTTATCCTCAGTTTGTACAAAGTACATTACATATGGTGATGTAATAATGACACATGTCAATCATGCGTATAAATATTTATAGATGTGTTTCTATTATACAACATGAAAATCTTGTTATAAGTAATTATACAATATGGGGTTGTTGGTTTAAATTACCTTATATATATATATTAATAGTATTTTTTTTATTTGGAAAATAGAGGAAAAGTAAACTATTAAGAACAACAGATTTTGAATTAATTTTGAGTCAGAACAGCAAGCTAATTCTGTATCAAATAGTATAGTTATGATTTTTTCATAACCATTATATATTAGTAAATTAAATTTTTATTGCCCTCTATCGATAAAATTTTACACAAATAAATTTACTGGCAATGCGTTTCTTTTTAAATCTCTACAGACCTTACTGCAATGATATGATTTAATGAATGAGAGGGCTTGGCTCATCAGTAGTGAACCAACTACTGATGAGCCAAGCCCTCTCATTCATTAAATCATATCATTGCAGTAAGGTCTGTAGAGATTTAAAAAGAAACGCATTGCCAGTAAATTTATTTGTGTAAAATTTTAGTATAGTTATGGAAAATTTTAAGATTAATATTTTTTTATTTAATTTAAATGTGTGAGGTTTGTTTTTTTATTTTTTTTTTTGTAATAAATAATTAGTTAGATTATATTTTTGAAAAAGAAAAAAAAAAGTAACACCATCAAACCATCGGCAGTTACGCGTCATAGGCTGGGTGAAAAAAGGAATAAGCGAAGAGCAATTTTTAAAGAGAAGAGCAAAGACAGAACCATGATAATAATTTTCCAAATATAAAATGAAGCTAATTAGAGAGAGAGAAGTATTTTTTTGCTCTATTTTCTCTCTTGATGAGAGAAGTTAGATTTTTGTAAATTTTTTTTTTTGGGATTTTTTTTTTATATAAGCTAATTTTAAAGACAATCTAGTGTAAATGTGGAGGACACGATATAAGATAATATATTAAATTAGGAAGGATGAAAACCTTTAGGGTTAGACCAGTTGAAAACCATAAAGGTTAGACCAGATGGAAAGAGGATGGCACTCAGGTGGGCCTCTTCAGATGAAGTCCTGAGCAGCAGTTTCGGCCCTTACTCCATTACTTCCAAACCATGCCTCTTCGACCAAATAGAAAGCAAATTTAGGTTGGAACGGAGATAGGGTAATAGCTGAGCCTTAGATACTACAAAAATCAACTAATGAACTAAGACATTGTCATCTTCTGCACTTTCAAACCTAACTCAAAAAAAATGTTTTTTCAGTTCAGAAGTTAAATTTATTCGGTTCCTTAGACTTAATCAGATTGATACATACTTATCCCTTAGTGTTAAACTTTAAATCAAATTGTGTTTTTTCTTTTTGGGTATAAGGACTGTAAGAGACTGATAAGAAATTAGTAATACAGTTAAAAGATTATTATAAATATAGGAAAAAATGATCATATCCCAAGCCTTTAACAATGTGCGTCGACAAGGGAACAGGAAATCTAACATTAAAGAACATAGAAAAATAAACTTTGTCTGATGTTGGTAGGTTCAGATTATAGTCCAAATTGTGTTCATACACTCTAAATAATAGGACTGCAGGAAAATAATAAGATATTCGTAGTACGAGAGGAAAAGGTTAATTGGAACTACGAGAAAGTACGATTAAATTCAAACAAGTTAAGAATGTGCGTCATACCATAAATGGAAAAATCAGCTTCATCAGACAAAGACATAAGTCCCTTGTCTGAAGATGGTGAAAATGCTTTCCCATAATAACTCACATCATCAATTTATTTGAACTGGTCCTAACGGAACCGTATATTCTATATATAGTCCTATCTATACTTTTTTAAAATATATATAATATATGAGGACCATTACCTGTTATTTCTGATAAATAAGGAAGTTTAGGTATTTAAGTTTTAATGCTTCATATCAATCAGATTGAATGTTCATTCTCTATACCCCCCCTTTATAAATATTGAACACGCATAGATAATTTTTATGTATGCTATAAGGAGAGAAAAAAATATTCTAAAGGTATCGTATAAATTTAAAGGATCAAACAAAGTAAGAATTAGAGAAACACAGAAATAAAGGTATGGTATTGGTAAGCAAATGTAAAAAGAACAAATCCAAACAAATAAACAATGTGCGACGTTTCGGCATCAGCGTCGTTACAATCTTCAGACAAGTCTGAAGAGGGCCACAACGTCGCCACTGGCTGATGCCGAAACGTCGCACATTGTTTATTTGTTTGGATTTGTTCTTTTTACATTTGCTTACCAATACCATACCTTTATTTCTGTGTTTTCTCTAATTCTTACTTTGTTTGATCCTTTAAATTCATACGATAACTTTAGAATATTTTTTTCTCTCCTTATAGCATACATAACAATTATCTATTAGTGTTTAATCTTTATAAAGGGGGGTATAGAGAATGAACATTCAATCTAATTGATATGAAGCATTAAAACTAAAATACCTAAACTTCCTTATTTAGCAGAAAAAACAGGTAATGGTCCTCATATATTATATATATTTTTTAAAAGTATAGATAGGACTATATATAGAATATACGGTTCCGTTAGGACCAGTTCAAATAAATTGATGATGTGAGTTATTATGGGAAAGCATTTTCACCATCTTCAGACAAGGGACTTATGTCTTTGTCTGATGAAGCTGATTTTTCCATTTATGGTATGACGCACATTCTTAACTTGTTTGAATTTAATCGTACTTTCTCGTAGTTCCAATTAACCTTTTCCTCTCGTACTACTAATATCTTATTATTTTCCTGCAGTCCTATTATTTAGAGTGTATGAACACAATTTGGACTATAATCTGAACCTACCAACATCAGACAAAGTTTATTTTTCTATGTTCTTTAATGTTAGATATCCTGTTCCCTTGTCGACGAAAATTGTTAAAGGCTTGGGATATGATCATTTTTTCCTATATTTATAATAATCATTTAACTGTATTACTAATTTCTTATCAGTCCCTTACAGTCCTTATACCCAAAAAGAATAAAAAACACAATTTGATTTAAAGTTTAACACTAAGGGATAAGTATGTATCAATCTGATTAAGTCTAGGGAACCGAATAAATTTAACTTCTGAAATGAAAAAACATTTTTAGAGTTAGGTTTGAAAGTGCAGAAGTGACAACGTCTTAGTTCATTAGTTGATTTTTGTAGTATCTAAGGCTCAGTTATTACCCTATCTCTGTTCCAACCTGAATTTGCTTTCTATTTGGTCGAAGAGGCATGGTTTGGAAGTAATGGAGTAAGGGCCGACACTGCTGCTCAGGTCTTCATCTGAAGAGGCCCACCTGAGTACCATCCTCTTTCCATCTGGTCTAACCTTTATGGTTTTCAACTGGTCTAACCCTTAAGGTTTTCATCCTTCCTAATTTAATATATTATATTATAACGTGTCCTCCACATTTACACTAGATTGTCTTTAAAATAAGCTTATTAAAAAAAAAAAAAAATTAACAAAAATCTAACTTCTCTCACCAAGAGAGAAAATAGAGCAAAAAAATACTTCTCTCTCTCAAATTAGCTTTATTTTATATTTGGAAAATTATTATCATGGTTCTGTCTTTGCTCTTCTCTTAAAAACTTTCTCTTCGCTTATTTCTTTTTTCACCCAGCCTATGACGCGTAACTGCCGATGCTTTGCTGGTGTTACTTTTTTTTTCTTCTTAAAAAATATAATCTAACTAATTATTTATTCCAAAAAAAATAAAAAAACAAACCTCACACATTTAAATTAAATAAAAAAATGTATCAATCCTAAAATTTTTCATAATTATACTATATATATATGGTAATTTAAGCCAAAAACCCCATATTGTATATAACTTATAAAAAGATTTTAATGTAGTTAGATAGAAACACATCTGTAAATAATTATACGCATTATTGACATGTGTCATTACATCATCATATGTATTGTACTTTGTACAAACTGAGGACAAATAAATAAAACTCTGTAATAGATTAAGAGTTGAGCTAAGGAGATGGAAGTCACAAAACAACAAGGTCTAAAGATAGATAGGAAGCTGTCAGGACGGCTTCAGTTTAGAATGTCACCAGACGCCCCTCTCACATCTGGGGCAAAGCCCCCTTTCTCAGAAAAGGTATATAAAGCCCCGTTTCAAGCTAAATATATATTTAGTTTAGCATCTGTGCGAGCCCACGTCGGTTGTACCTCAGGTCCATCTCATCCATCATGTAGACCAGTAAGAAGCTTCTATCTCCCCATCTTTCGCTCCTAGCTCAACTTTTATCTGTTCACGGAACTTTCTTAGTGCAACTGTGTCTTCGTTTTTTGTATGGACATCCCCAAGCTTTACACTCTGCCTCGACCACGACTGCCTGTACTTTGTTAGAACTGTAAAAGGGCTTCCAAGGTGCAGAGAGGTACTGGAAAACTCCATATCCTGACTGTTCCTCTCGGTCAACACAGTATAGCGAGAGTTGACAGGGACTCACACCATAGAATAAGTCGACTGGATACCTCATCACATTTATAGTCGACAAGATTCTACAAGAGCTACCATACTTCACCACATTACAGCTATATATATATATATATTAGATTGTAAAACGGCATATATTGGATTGAATAAAAGATTTGTTTACCAATAAATATATGTGTGTGTGTGAAAAAAATAATACAAATGTGAAATTGTACTTGGATAAGGAGGATATGTTAAGAAAAAGGCATCTCTTTATCATGCAACTAAAAGTTTCTGATGGCTTGCGACATTTGTCGGAATTATATATAAAATATTCGTTGATTTTTAATTATTACAGAATTCGCCAAATACCAATTCTTGATTAATCAAGAAAATCTAACAACGTACGCGTTTCGCGCTGGTGGCCCTCGTCAGTGTGGTGCAAGCTGTACCTCAACGACCAAAAAACTGGTCATTCAGGCATCCTGTAAAAATCATATAAACGGGTAGTTTATATATATATATATATAAATAAATAGTTGTATAGTTTTATAGTTAAGTATTCTATTAAAATTATCTTAATTATTTTGATTATTTAAATTCAAATTATAAAATTAGTAAATTGTTATTATTTAGTATAGATAGAGAGAGAAAAAAAAATGCTTTACTTCTAAAACATCATCTAGTTAATTAT
Organism: Cordylochernes scorpioides; assembly: GCA_030710605.1. NCBI lineage: Eukaryota > Metazoa > Arthropoda > Arachnida > Pseudoscorpiones > Chernetidae > Cordylochernes > Cordylochernes scorpioides. The sequence goes on from CP092864.1 coordinate 104,070,415, forward strand.
ATATTTATAATTAATAACAATAAAATTTAACAACGTAACGTCTTTTGCATCGGCTTTTACACGTCATTTAGACATACTCTAATCCTATATATAGAATAATCGAAGTGAGAATATATATAATAGTTAGAAAAAAGAGAGAAAGACAGAACCATGTACTTTTGATCAAACTAATAATAAGAAGACAAAAAGTTTTGTAAAGAAGGTAGTTAAGATTGTTAGTATATATATATATATATGTGATGATTTAAGACCATGGAATTGTTGTAAATAGTCTAGATATCCACTACCACATGTTCCACCCCATGACTGTATATAACTTCTTATGTACTGCACATAGAAAACCTCAACTAACATCAATCTGTACCGCGTAAGAATCTAATAAAGTATTGCAACTGTACAGATAGAAGGAATGGAGAGAGACAGGAGAAAGTTAAGGTTAAAACAAATCAGGCTTAGAGGATCGTAGAAGTCAAACCTAAGAGGTAGGCCTAGAAGAGAACATAATTATTAATAACGCCACAGTTAACCTTCTGACCCCGGACACCCTGCGAGCTAAGTTTAAACCAATATTTCCGGACAAGACAGGACGTATCTTGTGACCAGAAGTTATAAAAGTTTGAGAGACGCCCAATTTCCGGAACAAGACCGGACGTATTCTTCCGTCAAAGAGATAAGCCAGGCCCAATCAGAAGACAACACCTAAGTAGGTCAACCAATAGCCCACTACCACGTGAAAAAGTCCCACCAATTAGGAAAGAATCACCTAAATAGGTCAGCCAATTAAAAAGCAGCAAGGTCGTGGTGTTAAATCGAGGCCCTAGAATTGCCAGTCTTCGCTTGGATTCCAACGGTAACACTTGCTCTTAAGATCTCTCTCTCTCTCCTCATCCCATTCCTTCTTGACGTCAGACGCTTCTTAGTGGAATCTCTGTTTGTTTATTTCACCTTTGGCCCAGCTGTGTCGCCTTCCACCACGACTGCACGGTAGAGTTGACATCGAGGTTCGTCTAGCATCAGGTAACACTGGTCCCAGAGGTCCCAAGATATCACAGACTCCCCCGCAACGAAGAGTCGACAGGATAGTGGACGCCAAGGTACAAGTAAGCAAGTAGACCACTGTCTGTACAGAAAGATGGAACAGGGAAGAGAGGAGGAGTCAAAGGAGCCCATGAAGTCCGATCCCGACTACGAAAGTGGCGAAAACCCCACTTTTTCGAAGAAAGAAAACACTCTCGGTAAGACGCAGGAAATCGCCCCCGGCCAGGAAGACGTCACACCCCCGCCGCCGGTGTCAGATGTCCTAGGGAGGTTGACGACGACGCTACCTCAGCTCTCTGCCGTGACCGGACATCGCGAGAGGTGGAATCGTTACGATGGTTCGTACGAGGCGCAGAGCTTCTTCACCAACTACGACGCCCAAGCAGATCGGTACCAACTACAATATTCTACAAGACTGAGAAAGCCACCAAACCTCCTGCAAGCGCCCCTCCGAGTTACCAACACGCGAGCGTATGTTACCTACTCCCCCGACCATCTCTAAACCACGAGCCCAGCGCAAACAATGAACTCTGACTGTCCCAAAGAATCCTCCAACTACGGCACAAGACCAGGACTGTCCCGACATACAAGACAACCCAACAGTAGGTTCCTACTCCTATAATTTTTGTTGAACAATTGCTCGTTCGAGCTGAACTGTCCAATAATGTAAACCTACTCTATTACTTTATACAGGAGCATCTATCGCTATAATTAGGCAGAATACTTTTAAAATAATAGAAATCAGTTTGTAAAAAAAAAAATACCTGTCCATCCATTTAACTTAACTATTAATGCCATAGCTAACAATATTTTCACCATAGATTATATCTTTTTGATCTTAAAAATAGGTAATATAACGCAGAATCTAAAATTCCATATAATCGATACACCTTTGCCTTTTGTCATTTTATTCCTTAATTCTCTAAAACGATTTCTACTAATTATAAACTGTTCTCAGCTACTCCTGTATCAAGATAATGTACCTCTACCAACTACCTTGTACAAACTCACCTCGTGCAAGCAACACGTGTCCCATGGACAGGTTAATACAACTGTCCCATTTTCTAAATTTTCCCCGCCTGGAACGAGTTGCTCACACGTGGTGAACTCCAACACTCTTATTTAACCTCATTATAATGTTCCTAATCCCATTTTCAACGCCCCTATGTCCTTTTCTTTCATATCTTTGGACAGAAATAACCTAAGTCACAGCCTTCCAAAACTATTCCAATCGTTAAATTCCCACATAACTACACTCCTTCCTTTTACACGCATAGTTAAATATCGCCAAATCTCTCTCAACAAAATATACAACACCCTCTCACATCACTTTTTCTAATTAACAAATTTTTAATGCGCGACTTCACACCCAAATCTAATTTCGAGCCACACAAGCTTTATTACGTCGCCCTACTAAACACACACACACAAAAAAAAAAAATCACATTAAACGTGTCATATCCACTAACAATATAAAAATTATCGATATGTTCGTACAACCAACAACCATGACTTTAGTAAATTTGTTATTCTTAGTGTAACAGGTTAGATTTTGTACAAAACAGAGACTTCACGCGACACCTTTTCATTTACAATTTTTTCGCTTCGTGTCACAGCGCCACACCACTAAACTCTTTCAATTTTCAGGCCAAAGACGCCTTCACCACGCCTGTGACACATTTATTTAACCACACATTGTTCACGTCGATAGTCGCAATTTCACTCAATTCCAACCTGATATCATTGAATAACATTTTTACTAAGTTCGCCAAAAGCCATTCGATTTAATATCAACAGATACAATATCCGAATTTTCGAAATACAAACACAAATCGAACAAATGCTTGAACACACAGGATAATTACAACCTCTGTATCTCCCTATGTCAATCCCATAACGCTTGTCACCAAACGTGACAAATCAAAACGCTTTTGTGTTTACAATTTTAGAAATAATATCTCCGAACGTAGTTCGAATTAACTTCCAATAAGTTGAAAGAAAGCAAGCAGCCTCGCAAAAGGCCTCCCTGACCTACATCCGGAATCGCATTAAAAATAGCTTCGCTCCCCCTCGCCCCCCCGAGCAAACAAACAGCCGACATCTTGTTACATCCGTCGCCACCCCGTGTTCTCTAATGAACTTTCGCCACCTATTAAATTAAATATTAGTGCGTGCCAAAGACAACACTTTACCTACAAAAATCACACACACCCACATAAGTTTAAAAAATCGACAACATTAGGACTCAGTGAGTTTCACAGCTGGAAACAATGTGATCCACGAGTCGCGTCAAACATAAAACAAATTCGATAAGTTAGAAAAACTTAGGCCAACAAGACCAAAGATATCAATCGAGGACAATTTAAAGCTCTTTCTACCCATCCTAAAAAAACAGGAACATTCATTTGGCCTACAACTTTACATTCTTTCCCAATATATAATTTCTATTTATAATCTTACTTGCTCTTCTTTCTCGATGAACATTTTTTTTTCATTTTAATATCTTGTATATAATCATTATATAGCTCTTATATTTTATTTACCTCACCAATCAGTTTAGATTAGTGTCATTTTATTTTATTTTTCTTTACCAAAACTTATTTACTTTTGCTTTATGACTCTATTCTATAATCAACTTTATATTTAATCTTTCGTATCTAATAATCTCAAGTTTATATTTCATGTTTATATCACTAATTTGCATTTATCATTTTATATTTTTTCTCACTTTATAAATTAGATGTTATTTACATTGTTTCACCTTCCGCTACCATGTCAATGCTATCGAGTATATTATTGCTCATTATTTTTTTTTTTCATTTAATATTTTCACTTTCTATTACCCCTTATATACTGCTGTAGTGTGTAAATCTTTGTATCATATCATCACTATTTTTATTTTTTTTTTTAAGATTACTTTGCATTTAACTTCGCAATTCTATTTTCGATTTTTCAAATCCTTTAACGCTATATGCAAAGCCTTAATTTCGCAATTTCATATCTCAATGATATATTCTTTTATAATCAAACTAAAACTCATGATCTAAAAACAGGGCAATCTTCAATAACCTCTTAAACAACCACTTTAAAGGTCACTTCTTAAGAATTACTAACATTCCTTTTCCGCAGGAACTTTTAACTCCTTCGCAGGCTAGACTTGACCTCCTTTGATTTCGTAATTAACAATCTTGACACATCGTCCCCCAGATTTACCTTCTCCCAACTTCTGGCTTGGATACGTGCAAATTGTATTTTTTTTTATTCCAGGGCACTCTCATGCCACACGCTGGCACATTTTTTTTTTTATTTTTCTCTTTTTCTCGCTAAGCCCCTGACGACTCTAATTAAAACTTTGATTTCTGGTCACTGATCTTCGCCCTCTTTATCCTGCATGCGTACGTCTTAACGACTAATTACTAAAACCCATAACAATCCCCTTATCTTACTTTTCGATTGTGGTACTGTAACTTTATTAGGTCCTTAAATTTACATGTGAAACATGGCCTAGGTTTTCCGCGCCGTGCACATTAAATGGTTTGGGACTTGAGTCAAAGTGACATTGCCTCAACCAAGTAATAACTAACCCCTCAACCCTTTCTAACGCCCATCACGAAGAGATCATGATTTTCCCATCCAATCATTTATATTTTTACCAATAATCATTATATGTTCTCTATTAAATATTTTATTCATATTTTTATTTTTACTTGTATGTTTAATATTAGTTGTTTATGCTTTATTCTCTCTTATGGATATACCGAAATCAACCCCATGTTATATACCAACTCACTTTAATTAATTTCTAAAAAAATTACTTCCTTAATAACAGTCTTCCTATTCCACTCTCTTAAATCCCTCCATATGAACCCTCTCACATCCGGGGCCATCTGTGATGATTTAAGACCATGGAATTGTTGTAAATAGTCTAGATATCCACTACCACATGTTCCACCCCATGACTGTATATAACTTCTTATGTACTGCACATAGAAAACCTCAACTAACATCATTCTGTACCGCGTAAGAATCTAATAAAGTATTGCAACTGTACAGATAGAAGGAATGGAGAGAGACAGGAGAAAGTTAAGGTTAAAACAAATCAGGCTTAGAGGATCGTAGAAGTCAAACCTAAGAGGTAGGCCTAGAAGAGAACATAATTATTAATAACGCCACAGTTAACCTTCTGACCCCGGACACCCTGCGAGCTAAGTTTAAACCAATATTTCCGGACAAGACAGGACGTATCTTGTGACCAGAAGTTATAAAAGTTTGAGAGACGCCCAATTTCCGGAACAAGACCGGACGTATTCTTCCGTCAAAGAGATAAGCCAGGCCCAATCAGAAGACAACACCTAAGTAGGTCAACCAATAGCCCACTACCACGTGAAAAAGTCCCACCAATTAGGAAAGAATCACCTAAATAGGTCAGCCAATTAAAAAGCAGCAAGGTCGTGGTGTTAAATCGAGGCCCTAGAATTGCCAGTCTTCGCTTGGATTCCAACGGTAACACTTGCTCTTAAGATCTCTCTCTCTCTCCTCATCCCATTCCTTCTTGACGTCAGACGCTTCTTAGTGGAATCTCTGTTTGTTTATTTCACCTTTGGCCCAGCTGTGTCGCCTTCCACCACGACTGCACGGTAGAGTTGACATCGAGGTTCGTCTAGCATCAGGTAACACTGGTCCCAGAGGTCCCAAGATATCACATATATATATTTTTATTATACGTTGTTAAATTTTATTGTTATTAATTATAAATATATAATTAACTAGATGATGTTTTAGAAGTAAAGGATTTTTTTTCTCTCTCTATCTATACTAAATATTAACAATTTACTAATTTTATAATTTGAATTTAAATAATCAAAATAATTAAGATAATTTTAATAGAATACTTAACTATAAAACTATACAACTATTTATTTTTATAACTAATTTAGATTTAGCTTGCTAATCTAACCAAATCTACTTGATATGATTTATCATTCTTATCAGTTTGCTCCTTAAGTTTTAAATGTAGAATCACTGTTATATTTTTATTATATAGTTTTTACACTATATTAATTCATATGAGCTTGCTCTATGATATATTTATATATATAATATAATATACAAATTTAATAATATATTAGATATTCTAATATAAATAAAACTTCATACATATTATAATTATCTTTTATTGTTTGATTATGAAAAAGTAAATTATAAAAGTAATTTTAGAAAAAATAACTTCAGAACTTTTGTTTTTTTCAGTGTTTAGATAGTTTAAAGATGTTTTTTATTAGTTATTCTTAAAAATATAACAGATAACAAACAGTAATATCTATATTTTTATAGATTAATTATTCATTTTATTACAAATTTAATCACCTCAAAAACAATTAAGATAAATATATTTAAAAAAAAAAATTCAATAGAATAACAAACTAAAAAACTAAAAAAAACTACCAGCATATTAGGGTTAGCACCTCTTTTATGTTAATTTAAACTCGCTAAGAATTGCCTAAGAAAGAATTGTCAAACTTGTCCCTCTCTTAAGAACCATGACACTTTTCAAACGACTAGTTGTAAATTAGTAAATACTATTTATAAATTAACATGCCAAATTTGTCAATTATCATATATAGGACAAACGTGTAATCCATTAAATATACGAATAAACCTACATAGAAACCACGCTAAAAAATCAATTGGTAATATATATATGAAAGAACACAATCAATTACATACTTTTAACAACTTTAAGATAGAAATACTAGACATATGTCAAAACAAAAAACAACGACTATTATTAGAAAACAACTACATTTATAAACACAACACATTATTCCCTTATGGACTTAATGACGAATTAAACTACACATACAAACCACAAACAGAAGAAATTTCAACTTATGATATCAGCTGCAAATACAAAAAAAAATGAATTTAAAACTAAACCTAATAAAACTAGAGGTAAAACTACCAATATATTAGGTTACATTGAATTTGAAGAATTACTGGACCCAAAACAAATGTACACTAACAACTTCGTCGATAAATTTATTAAAACATTATTTAAACTAAATAATAATAAATTTACCAAACTTATAGAATATATTAAAATTCATAATCTGACTAACAGATTAATAGATATCACACACGACATCTTTAAATACAGAAAAATTAAACAATCTACTAATAACATTAATATTAACATTAAATTTAATAACAATTTATTTAATCATATTAAGTTTAATGATATTTTTAATAACCAAAACATTAATAATCTTTTCCCTATAAAAAATTTAAATTTCAAAACAATCTGGAGATACAACAAAAATATAGGTAATTTAGTTTGCAATTATAACCAATTTATTAATAATTTGGCAAATTTAAAAAAAAATTAAATGTAATTGCAACAACTATATCGATAGATATAAGTTTTCTGGTCATATATTAACTAGCAATTTTTCTTTTTTAAATCCAGAATATCAGGATATTTTAAATAAAGGGTATAAATATATACCTCAAATTGAACACAATTATAATAATACAATTAAATCTATATTAAAAGATATAGATATTTTCATAAATAAAACTAGTATAAAATACAGTATTCCAGAATTTACTTTTCTGGAATGGAAACATAATATTAAAAAGGAAATTATAAATTATTATAATAATACACTTAAATACACAAAACCTAATTCAGATATTCCTTCTTTTAAAGAAAATATAATTAAATTACAGAAGGACTTTATTATCACTCCTATAGATAAATGTTCCAATAACTTATCTATAATTTGTAAAAATCTATACCACGATATACTAAAAAAGGAAATTGATAATAATCATAAATACACTTTTGCTAGAACAACAGCCACAAAAATCAAAAAAGACATCAAAAACGTTGAAAATTCACTAAAAATTTATAATCACTACAGATATCCAAACATACCAAAATTCTATATAATTCCTAAACTACACAAAAAACCTATTTCTTTCAGAACAATCACATCTGGTATAAATTCAGTTATAAAAAACATTGATATACAATTAGCTTCAACACTACAATTTATTATAAATAAATTAACTAATAAATATAATTATAAATTTATCGACTCAAATAAAAAAATCATTAACTATTTAATGAACAATTGGACAAACATGGAAACAGTACACACATTTGACTTTGAGGACCTATATTCTAAAATAAATTTAAGAGATCTAAATAATAAAATAACCAATTTATTTAACGAAATCATTAATGACAAAACTTTGCACATTAAAATTATTAATAACAGATATAAAACAATTAAATTAGATCTTAAAACAGCAAAAACTCTACTGGAAACATTTTTAAATTTTAACTATATAGAATTTAAAAATAAAATATATATATTCAATCAGAAGGCGTTCCCATGGGAACTTCTTCCAGTCCTTTATTAGCAAACTTAATATTATTCTGGTAAGAAAGAGAATACTTTCTACAAAATAATGTTAACTGGCAAATGTTCCGTTATGTAGATGACATCATAATATTTAACAATCCACAGTTCAAAAACTTAATACCTAAAATTTATCCTAAATACTTGAAACTTAAGAACAATGAAAAAATTTATAGAAACAAAAAAGTTAACTTTTTAGACCTAAATATAGACCTTACAAATAATGCTATTAAAATTTATAATAAAAAAAGTAATTATAATTTCAATATTATAAAATACTGTAATATGAATTCTAATATTTCATTAAATTGTTGTAAAGGTATATATTTTAGTCAGTTTCTAAGATTTTATAGAATAAATAATATATTAGAAAATTTCATAGAAGATGTTAAAAATTTAAACATGCAATTTATTAAAAACAAATTTAGTATCAGACAAGTAAAATATTTCAACAGTATATCAATTATAAAATACTTAAAAAAATAAATGGAAGTATCCATTTATTAAATCAACTTTCTATAATTTCTCTCAATAATAAATACTACAAATTTATAATCTTTAACAATTAGTTAAACTTAAATTAAATAGCTGATTTGAAGATTTTTTCACAAGATTTTTAAAGTAATATTGTATAGAATTCATTTTGTTTAATCTTCAATTTCTGGGGAGGAAAATGGAAATTAAATAAAAGTGAATTTTCACAATTAATAGCTTTATTAAACTCTAATAGTTTGCCTTTTTAAAGGAATATTGAAAGATGAATAAGTGTTGAATCAGTTATTTTAATATAACTGGCTGTAAAGATTATAAAGTTTGGATTTCTTCCCTTAACTATATTTTCTTTCTTCTTTGAATATCTTGTTGTTCTAAAACTTCAGAATGGACGGTCTAATTTTGTCCCCCACCCCCCACAACATGTGTCATCCAGAAATAGATGTTTACAGTTGAAGGCGGCGCGGTCAAGGTAGGTTCACAATAAGAATTTGGTAACACTTATATCTGTTATATCTGTTCATATAAATGTTTCACTGAAGTAACTTTACATTAACACATAAAATCCGGTTGAAAAGAGGTCTATGACGTAATAGAGAAGGGATGTAACGCCGCTGAACTTCTATTTGAGAATTCCCGGTTCAGCAGACCTCTTTTTTCAATAATTACTCCAATTTAAAATTTTTTTTTGTATATGTCTGGTCTACCATTAGGGTTTCAAAACATAATAACCAAACTTATAACAAAGGTTAATTCATAGTATAGATATATTACTAAATACAACTATTTATATTCATATTTTAAAATAAAAAAAATTAAAAAATCATTAAAAAAAAAAACGATAAAATATAAAATTATAAAAATATATATATACTAACAATCTTAACTACCTTCTTTACAAAACTTTTTGTCTTCTTATTATTAGTTTGATCAAAAGTACATGGTTCTGTCTTTCTCTCTTTTTTCTAACTATTATATATATTCTCACTTCGATTATTCTATATATAGGATTAGAGTATGTCTAAATGACGTGTAAAAGCCGATGCAAAAGACGTTACGTTGTTAAATTTTATTGTTATTAATTATAAATATATAATTAACTAGATGATGTTTTAGAAGTAAAGAATTATTTTTCTCTCTCTATCTATACTAAATAATAACAATTTACTAATTTTATAATTTGAATTTAAATAATCAAAATAATTAAGATAATTTTAATAGAATACTTAACTATAAAACTTTACAACTATTTATTTTTATAACTAATTTAGATTCAGCTTGCCAATCTAACCAAATCTACTTGATATGATTTATCATTCTTATCAGTTTGCTCCTTAAGTTTTAAATGTAGAATCACTGTTATATTTTTATTATATAGTTTTTACACTATATATATATATATATATATATATATATATATATTATATATTCTAAAATGCAAATATTCTATTTAAAAAAAAAAACATGTATTTTATTTTCATTCATTGACTGTTCTACATTTTTGACCATAGATTTAGAAGATACCACTTTGAATATTAGTTGTGAATATGTACCCATATTTTAATTAACGATTATAGAATTCATTTCATAAATTCTATATTACTGTGATAAATAATTTTATGTATAATTTACTTAAAGTAATTCAAAATAAAAACTACTTGATGAGTAAATAATTTTTTTCTTATTCTTCACGATTGCATCTTCAATTCTATCATTTTCAACAACAAAACAAAAATAATTCATACCTCACCCATTGTCATATCTCACTCTCATATCTGTTTTTTTCTGCACACACAAAAGTTTAAATTTCATCTTTCAAAATATAAAACTGCTAACCATAATCGCCCAACTTTTAACAAGAAAATGCCTAGCTAAAAACTTCAACCTAAACCTCTAGAATTCTAAATACTTCTCAATTGCATCCTCCAAACACCACTTCCTCCTCACTCCACACTAATAACAGCATTCTTTAACCATGCAACATACTGTAAAATCGATGACAAGCTAGTCGAGACGCCAAGATTTTAGAGTAAAGTTAGGGAAAGTTGAGTGAACTCCAGCTGCTCCAGATGCCATGTGTGAAAGGGGGCAGGCAATAAAAATAGCATTCGTGTGTGGGGGAGGACGGTGTCTGGTCACATGTACGGCATGTTGAAGACGTGGGAAGTTGCCACCGGGCGTGTCGACGACCCTGCGAGACGGCGACAGGAGATCCTGACTTCGGGTGACCTACAAGACGGTGTAGTACAAGCTGGACGTGTATAGTGTGGAGCGGATCGCTTCATAAGAGTAACTTCCACGGCGCCAAGGATCCTTCTGACGGGTAGTTGAAGGCAAGTCTCCCTTATTTGTACTCCTTCTGATCAGTTCGACGTATAACAAAGCTCTAACTTTTGCTGCATCCTTACGAACCCAGGCATGTATCTTTGTGACATCCTGATTAAACAAAGAACACGAACAGTTTGGGTAACAATACAAATTAAACAGAATCCTTCTTTCCATTTAAACACATCACATCCGACGTCTTTTTCCCAGGCGCGCTTTGCACTAATCCTGAAGGCTTTCAATCCAATTCCCTATAAAAACGTATAGAAATTCTTTATCCTCCTACACAAAACAAATCCAAAAAGTATCACCATGGTACAAACAATAACGTAAACATTTGCGTTCAATGTGAGGACCTTCCTCTTCTTCCATATTATATTCCTTATACCTATTACCACAAACACACATTTTCATACCGACTATTCCAGTCACTTCATCTTTGTACGAATGTATATATATTCTAGACAATGAGCTCCGATTACATAAGCCGTTAGTTTGTTTTTTTTTTCCACCCATCACCGAAAAAACTGCAGGATAACGACAGTTCATCTTTCCCTCTCATGTAGATCAGACACTCTCCTGGACCTTGTTCGCGTCTTCGGCGCTGGCCTCTCTTCTAGGTGACATCCAACCTGCCTCGTCCTTTTTTGTTACCCATTGACGCCTGAAACAACTGTGGACCCATGACTGCATAACCTGCCTATCACAACATATGTGTGTGAAAAATAACAAAAAATAAAATATATAATAAAAAATAAAAAGCTCATGTGAGCGCGGTCAGTATATACCTATTTTGCCTCTATATTAGTTTTATATTATATTTTTTTGCAAATATATATAGATATATATATGTAATATTGTTGCATGTGCCTACGTATGGATAAGCTGGCAGTCGTGTACGTGAGGCGAATGTTGATGGTCTTCCCGCACGCGGACAACAAGAAGCAGAGGCAGGGCTGGATGTTAACACCGAGAGGGATCGGGGACAGCCCACGGGACAGAGGTAGAGGCCATGACACAAACTTGGATGTTATCTCCAAGACATGGAGAGAGAGACTGTGTGAGACAGACAGGCTGAAGCGAACTCCCGAGCAACACCCCCAGAACATCTGCTGACCCCCTGTCAAAACTTGTCTTGTTTTATGGGGTCGTCTATCAAGAGTCCCTGGGGGCCGGCCCCACATGGGCGTTGGCATTTTCCCCCGCTCCCCAGCTGTCCCCAGCTGACCGCTTTTTGGATCTTTATTTGGACGTCAACATTTTTAGTTTTACATACAAATATGGGTTTACAAGTATTATTAATAAGGATATAGCATATATACAAAATATGGGGGTGGTATCAAATAGAAACGGTGTACATTTTATTATAGTTCAAAATATACTATAGAATGTGCCCCCGGTGATGAAGGTTTGTTTGGGGGAAATGAAATAACATGAACGATGACCTAACAAACCTATTATAAAATCAAAAGAAATAATTTGGGCACAAATTAGTTATTTTATTTATTTATGCTTATGAGGTGATACAGCAGCGTATTTACAATTAGAGAGGAGACAAAATGAATTAAATCTAGAAAAAAAGAAGTGAGGACATATCGGTCATTAAAGTCTGAGAGGCAAGGCCTTCAGCCATTTCAGGGCTTCCGGGGTGACAGAATGGAGATTGAAGATTCCTCCATTGAATTTGTACAGCGGGCAGTCATCTAGTATATGGGACATTGATTGTGGGACGTTGCTGGCACAATTTGGATCTTTGGTGTAGCCCCATAACTTCATCAGCTCTGCACACCTTCCCTGACCTGTCCTAAAGCGGTTTAGAAGCACCCATTCTCGTCGAGGGAGGGAAAAACCTGGAATCTTGACACTTGGGCTTGTGATGAGGTTCTTGTTTGGGATATCGGAGCTGATCCAGAAATTTGTCCATGCTTCTGAAATATTTAAATTTTGGGAGAGAAGTTAAAATTATTATTAATATAGGAGTATGAAATAGGACAATAATATAATGATGACGTCTCAATAAGATCTAGAATATGATGAAAGAAAAATACATAAGAATAAATGATAAAATTGAGAAAATATGCAAAATAAAATTAGAAATGCCGTAAAAGTACTTATAGAAAAAAAAAATTGAGAACCTATTGAATGAAAAAATAACTGAAAGAAAAGTATAAAGCTATTAAGTTGAACTAAGATTATAAGTTGACGCAGAGGGTTGATGAGGGTATGTTCCTGCAAAGAAATAGCTTGATGAGTTCTGCAATGCAGTACGAACTTGTGTTAGTGAGGTACTGTTTTCATTAACAGAACGTTCAAGATGTTCCGTTTGCATTATTAGTTCAGACTAGCAGGGAGAGGTATGTAGGTTGAAGAATGTGGAAAGGGAAAGGTAAACGCAAGAGATGTATTCCTGCCAATAATGATGATACCCGGCTTGTATGATGAAAAAAAAAAGATAAAAATGATGAACCAGGTAATAAAAAAAAAGGAATCTAGCTGGGTATCCTGAACTCACTATTGGGAACGATATAGCGAGGAAGCATGTTTCCAGTTTGATATACTGGCGGGCAATAATCTTTTGAAGGGAATATATGAAATTGGGGAATGAAGAAAGGGAAGGTAGTTGCAAGGGTTGTTGTGTTGCCAATGATTATTTCACTCGACTTGAATGGTGATAAAAAAAAGATGATTGGTAATGATGAGAATGATAAGCCGGGTGATAAGAAAAATAATCTAGCTGGATATCCTGAACTCACTGTTGGGAATGATGTAGCGAGGAAGGATTTCTCAGTTGGATTAATCAATGAAAAAAAAATGTTTGGCGAACAGGTAGCCCTTGGGGCAAGGCATGAGAAGGTATGGGCAGGAGAGGTTAGGAGACGTCAACGATAAAATTAGAAAAACGAAATTGAAAAATATATGAATTCAAAAATATCTTAAACATTAAAAATATTATTGACCTTGTCAATATATTAAAAGTTTTAAAATGATGAGAAAGCTGGTTGAAGATATAATATGTGTGTAATAAGCCTAGAGATGATAAAAAAAATACGATTTGAAGAAAAAAAAAAGATAGTTGATTTTTGATGGCTGACGGCATTGCTAATGATGGTTAAATGGAACACAAAATAATGATAAAGATTAAAAAAATTGATTAATGTTAAAATGTTTTATACATATATAAAGTCATATTAATTGGAATAGTAATGGGGCAGGTAAAATAATGAATTTGATGAATATATTATAAATATGCTATTGCCCTAAATCGATTGAATAGTTAATTCAGTGCGGGAGTAAAAAAAAAAAAACGGAGAAAGTGTTACATTGATAGAGTTCTGTAGAGAAAATTCTCCTACCAGATGGATTGATGTGTTGGTTGAGTCTTGTGGAGTGGGTTGCGATGAGGCTTGGTGATCACTTTTTGCGGTGGTTGCCGTGGGACATCGTCGATGCTGGTTGGCGGGGCAATGCCAGGATTCTTCGATGGATCATGTCTGCTTGTTCGAGCCGATGGAAGGTCCTTGTGGCGCAGGAGTTGTCGATTGGGGCGATGATGACCTTCTCGGTGCGAGGTACAGCTAGTCCTCGCATGGCGTCTTTGAGAGATGGTCTACTGGATCGTCAAGGTGGAGGGCAAGTAGAAGGAACATCCACACGAATGCGCCGTTGACCACCGGTGCCACTGTCATCCTCTGAATGCTGATGTCCTCAGTTATCTTGTCGACTTTCTGTAATATTGTTGCAATGTGCCTACGTATGGATAAGCTGGCAGTCGTGTACGTGAGGCGAGTGTTGATGGTCTTCCCGCACGCGGACAACAAGAAGCAGAGGCAGGGCTGGATGTTAACACCGAGAGGGATCGGGGACAGCCCACGGGACAGAGGTATAGGCCATGACACAAACTTGGATGTTATCTCCAAGTCATGGAGAGAGAGACTGTGTGAGACAGAGAGGCTGAAGCGAACTCCCGAGCAACACCCCCAGAACATCTGCTTACCCCCTGTCAAAACTTGTCTTGTTTTATGGGGTCGTCTATCAAGAGTCCCTGGGGGCCGGCCCCACATGGGCGTTGGCATTTTCCCCCGCTCCCCAGCTGACCGCTATTTGGATCTTTATTTGGACGTCAACATTTTTAGTTTCACATAGAAATATGGGTTTACAGGTATTATTAATAAGGATATAGCCTATATACAAAATATGGGGGTGGCATCAAATAGAAACGGTGTACATTTTAATACAGTTGAAAATAGTAGTAACCGAGAGGGACAGTCAGGGCGTGGAGAGTTTTCTAGTACCTCTGTTCACCTTGTAAGACCTTTAACAGTTCTCAAAGAAAACAGGCAGTCGTGGTCGAGGCAGAGTGGAAAGCTTGGGAATGTCCATACACAAAAAAAAAACGAAGAGACACAGTTGTACTAGGAAAATTCCGTAAACAGATAGGAGTCGAGCTAGGAGCAAGATGGAGATAGAAGAGTTCTTACTGTTCTACATGGTCGATTAGATGGACCTTGGACACAACCGACGAGGGCTTCCGCTGATGGTGAAGTGACTGTGAAGTGACTATTTATTTCTGGCCCTGTTGGAGGCTTATATATCTTTGCCGAGAGGAAGTATTGGATTTCAGCGGATGCAACAAGGGCGTGGATCGGAAGAGATCATTGTACACTGGCAACGCCCTGACATCTTCTAGGCCTCTTTGAACTTCTACGTATCGATTTTTTCTCTAGCTCAACTCTTAATATATTACAGAGTTTTATTTATTTATCCTCAGTTTGTACAAAGTACATTACCTATGATGAAGTAATGACACTGGTCAATCATGCGTATAATTATTTATAGATCTGTTTCTATTATACAACATGACAATCTTGTTATATTATGGGGTTTTTGGTTTAAATTACCATATATATAAACAATTGAATTTATGTAAAATAATGAATTTCTGTTTATCCTCAAACGATAAATTATTCAGATCGAATATTTATTTTTTTTTATCCAATATAATCTGTAATCAAGGAAGTTCTCTGGCCAAACTATGTACACAATTGTGTGTATGAAGTCGTCTTATATGCTTGTATACCCATAGTAATATCTTATATTATGTGTCGAATTTATTTTTTGTATAGTGTATTTATTAAAAATTTCTAAACTATTTCTGATGCATATGTTAAAATTGGTCTGAACAAAAATTTATGAAATGTAATTCTTTTTTGGGACCTCAAACCTAAAGTGAGAATAGATTTTTAAACTATTTCTTCTATTTGAAAAGCGAAATTAAAATGTTTTCTTTCTATGATTTACAATTATTATTCCAAAAATTTTGATTTTATGTATTGGTGTTGTTATTCCGTTTTTAATTTAACTCAGATATATTCTTCATTATGAAAATATGAAATGTTAGTTTTTTTTCAGAACTAATTTCCAACTTATTTTTATGACACCATAATTCAATAGTATATTTAATCCTATTTCAATTACTATTTTTAGTCCTATATAATATATCTTTATTCCAGTATATTAATAATATATCATCCGTAAAGCAAAATAACTCACTTTAAGGTACTTTAAATTCCCTCAGCACAAATCATTCTGTAGAGGCCACTCCTGCGGCCTCCACAAAGTTCACCCACAGTACCTAATAGAAAGCTGGTGGACAATGATGAAGCTGCCTCGACAAGAAAGAAGGGAACTTCGAGCATTCTTCATTGTCAAACCAGCCCATCTCTTCAACTCCTTTTTTTTTCTAAGTTTGTATATAACTTATAATATTATAATAAATTTCCTTTTTTTTAATAAATAAGCAGCTATTTTGTTTTAATATTTTCGAATAATATTCGTCAATTAAAATAATATTTTTCAATAATAACTTTCAATTATAATTTTTTATTTTCAAAATATTTTTTAAATTTTAATTTGGAATATTATAGAATTTTTAATTTTTTTTACTCTGTTAAAATAATTTTGGCGCAAATTTTCGAGGAAGGCGATAAGAAAAAAAGGAGATAGAGGCAGAAATAGGAGAGTCGAAAAAGGCTCGTGAGAAATTAGCCAAAAATGTAGTTCTACAAGATTTTAGTGGAAGGAATTTTCCAGCCATCCAACTGAAGCACTAAGTTAAGTAACTTTCAATAATATATTTTTTTAAAGGTTATATTCATGTGTTTATTCTCCCAATCTATCCTCATTGCCCGTTTTATTTATTTTTATTTCTTATCTTTGTGTGGCCGTTTCAAGAGATAAACAAATAAATTGTAGTCTTAATCAAAACTTATTGTTGTCAATTATTTTTTTTAACCCCAGTGCGTGCAGGATATATGCAAATTATATTATTTTATATAGCAGGATGTATATTTCATGAACTCCCTGAGAACGAAAGAGCCATCATGGTTTCGGGACGAAAGCGTCTGAAATCAGCTCATCAATTCAATAAAATTATCCATAGTGGAGGTAAAGTACCACCCTTTGGACATCCCTTTGTAATTCACTTTAAAGTTATTATATTGTCTTATTAAGAGATATTTATCTGGAATTTGAATAAGAGTGTAGAATTTTGATCAATATTTCTGGTAAATTGTCTATGTCAATTCTTTTGATGATCGCTGGCAACCATGATGGTCGAATGCCCCTGTGTTACGCAAACTTTGACTTTAATCATCATCGATGCTACGTCACTACTATGACGTCACTACTTCCAACTTCTACCTTCAAACTTTGTTATGTTTATCGCTAGCTTGTCTTAACAATATATGTAAATGGAACAAGTCGTTCCTTGAATAAATATATATTTGTTTTTATCTAAAGGGATGTCCTCGTAACTACAACATACGTGAGTACAAAAACAACCAGAAACCCTCAAAAAGAATAATCGCATTTTGCATAAGCCTATATCAATTTGGTAGCAGAGCGTGGTTTGGGCGCGCGAATTGGACTAACCGCCAATTGATCCATTTAAATCAAAAATAAATTAAATAATTGGACTAACCGCCAATTTAGAAAGAAAAAAAAGTTGAATAAAAATGGATACATATAACTTAGCAAAAATCGAACAGTTAACAGAAAATAACTATACAACGTGGTCCATGAAAATGGAAGCAATTCTAGATTCAAAAGATCTCTTCGAGGACGTAATTGTTAATGACGAGCCAGACTTTACAAAAAATAAACTAGAATATGATATTTGGAAGAAAAAGAATCGGGAAGCATACAGCCTAATAATATTGTCACTTTCGGATGACTTAACAATCATCTTTCGAGGCGATAAAAGGGCCAAAAGAATTTGGTACGACATAAAGAAAAGGTTTGAAGGATCTCTAGAAAATAAAAGGATAGACCTAATGTTGGATCTAGCCAGAGAAAAATTGAACCAAAATGAAAATGTTAACATGTATATTGTACGAGCACAGAAACTGGCACAAGAGATCACCCAGCTAGGAAAGACTGTAACAGAAAGAGAACTTGTACGATACATTGTTGAAGGACTCACACCTAACTTTGACACGATCGCAGCAGCACTGTCAATAAACAGAGAAATCTCCTTACCAGACTTGAGACAAACTCTACTGGATTTCGAGAAGAAAAGACAGGACAGAAGCAAAAATCATGAAAATGCTTTCAGATCATCAGGCAACCAATTCAAAGAAAAGTCATGCTACATTTGCAAAAGAAAAGGACATTTCAAGAAAGACTGTTGGTTCAACCCTGACAACAAAGGAAATCAAAAGAATACAACAAACAAAAATAACATGGCCAGTACAAGGAACTACCATAAAGGACCAAAACAAAACAAAGACACAGCCAGATCAGCAATCCAAGAACGAACGGAGGAACCATCCCAACGAAGAGACTCCACTTCAGAATACGCACTACATGTGATCACAAGGGAGGAACGCCCGACGACTCAGGACGTGTGGATAATTAATTCTGCGTGCACAAGCCACATGACTTCCCATGGTGAATGGATCGAGCACAAGACGGAGGAGAGAAGAAGCATACAAGTGGCGGAAGAAGGGAGACAGATCGAATCTACCTTATCAGGATTAATCCAAGCTACTGTACAAGGTAAGGACAAACTTAACAACGCTGTAACTCTGCATAATGTCCTCCATGTACCATACCTGAAAGGAAATCTAATGTCCATTCCAAGCGTAGTAAGAAGAGGGAACTCTGTTCTTTTGAATTCTGAAGGAGCATACATATACTCTTCTGATGACAAGCTAATAGGAACAGGCAACTTTGATGGTAACATGTACACATTGAACCTATCACGTTTATCTGACGCAACTCATGTTCCAAATGAACATTGCTTGATTTCAAAGGACAATTCTAGGACTGCATGGCACAGAAGGTTAGGACATCCTAGTGACAACAAATTAGACCTGATTTTGAAGAACAATCTTCTAAAAGGCTTGGACTCTATAAATGGTACCCTTGATCAATGTGATGCTTGCTCATTGGGAAAAATGACCAAAGTACCCTATGTTCACACAGATAGCAATCAGGAAAGCTACCCCTTTGAAGCCATTTATGTCGATCTCTGTGGTCCAATGAGAATAAACTCCTTGGGCGGAAGTAAATATTTCTTGACCATCGTAGATGGATTTTCTAGGAGAATATTTGTAGAATTTCCCAAAGATAAACTCTCAGCAGCAGAAGTTTTGAAGAAGTTTATTGTAAAGAGAGAAAACGAACTAAGCTCAAAACTAAAACGACTTAGAACAGAAAACGGAACAGAATTTATCAATAAAAACCTTGAAACCTTCATAGAATCCAAAGGAATTAAACATGAACTAACTACATCGTACACCCCAAGAAGCAATGGGAGAGTTGAAAGAGCTAACAGAACACTATTAGACAAAGGCCGAACACTTCTTACAGACTCCCAATTACCCCTACACTTCTGGGCAGAAGCTGTGAATACAGCTGCATATCTGTACAATCTAACTCCCACAACCAATGACCCAGACACTACCCCTATGGAAAAATGGAAAGGTAAAAAGCCATCCGTCTCTCACATCATGAGATTTGGTTGTGAAGTCTTCTATAAACTCGAGAATCATCAAAGACACAAACTAGAAGCTAAATCTAAGAGAGGAATATTTGTGGGCTATTCAAGATGCAGAAGAGCTTATCGAGTATTTGATATCACAGCGAGAGTCATTCTTGAAACCGCAGACATTCATTTCAGAGAGAACAATAATGTCATCTCGGAAGAAAAACAAAGTGATAATAATACGGACACTGACACATATTTCTTCATTCAGGAGGATGAACAACTGGACAATCATGTTCTATCAGATGTTGATATTGAAGAGCCAGCACCAGATACCATGATCAACAGACAGACAGAGTCAAGTGAATCAGACAGACCACAAAGAACTCGAACAATACCTAAAAGATTCGATGACTACGTTCTGGCTACTACGAATGAAACCATTCCGAAAGACTATGATGAAGCCATCGCATGCGAAGACAAGAAACATTGGGAGACTATTGACTATTGAAACACTTTTATTGACGTCTAGTCAATTTTTACAAAATGATTATGATAAAAGTAATGAATAAATAATGGGAATTTACAATGATTTTAGGAGCTAGGGAGGCTCCACCACCTTGATAGGGTTCTCCTCCAGACAAGGAGGGGGTCTTCTTGGACTCCCCGCATCTCCAGGCCCAGGAAGTGCTTGTAGATGCGGGTCTTGGCGGACGCCATGATGGCCAGGGCGTCGTCCTCCAGGTCAAGCCCGAAGATCCAGCTCTGCAGGTCAGGAGGCCGTTGGATGATGGTGAAGGCCTCCAGGATGACAGGCCTGATCCGACTGCAGGACCAGTAGCGGTGGGCCAGAGACAGGTCTCCGGACCCACAGGCGATGCAGGACTCCCGGGCTGAAGCCGGATGTGCTGGATGGGGAAGGGCGTGCAGGGCCAGCCGCCCGGCAACGTCAGCATTGTGCCCCGAGAAGGCGCAACGCCGGAGGGAAGACCAGTTGATGGAGATGGGGATGCTGACGTGGGGGAACCACCGTCCGAACAGCTGGGTAATGGGCAGCGCAGCCAAGCGAAGACAAGAAACATTGGGAGAACGCAATGCTTGAGGAAATACAGAACATGTACTCGCATCAAGTATGGGAACTGGTACCTAGACCTGTAAACGCTAAAGTTGTCAAAAGTAAATGGGTGTTCAAAATATCTAAAGACCAAGAAAACAAAAACAAAACTTACAAAGCTAGACTTGTTGCAATGGGATACAACCAAATCCCAGGAAGAGATTACAACGAAAGTTTCAGCCCTGTAATTAAAAATGCCACCCTCAGGACTATTTTGTCAATGGCAGCAACAAAAGATTCAGTCATTAAACTATTCGATGTGAAAGCAGCCTATCTAAATGGAAACATTGAAAACACAATATTCATGGAACAACCTGCTGGATTTGTCCAAGACAGAAACAAAGTTTGCAAACTCAACAAAAGTATTTACGGTCTACCTCAATCCGGAAGATCGTGGTATGAGAAATTCCGTCAAGTACTTCATGACTGTGGACTGGAAAAACTTAAATCTGATCCTTGCCAATTTAAATGGAAGCATGAATACAAATACTTCTATGTAGGGATATATGTTGATGACTTTATCACTGTCTCTGATTCTGAAGATACCTCAAACAGATTCATCAATAAATTGAGACATCACCTGGAAATAAAGGATGTAACACGTAAAGGCATGTTTTTGGGAATCAAGATCATACAAGACAAGGAGGGAATTTCACTACAGCAAAGCCACTATGTACAACAAATATTGCAGAAATATGGACTGGAAAATTGTAAGGAAGTTCCAACACCAGGTTCCAAAGAAATCAATTTGGACAATCATATTGAAGATGACAATTGCGATCAGCACACTTACCAAGAAGCCCTTGGAATGCTAATGTTTCTAGCTGTTAACACCAGACCCGACATCGCTTACATCACTAGCAAACTTTCACAGTACTCCAGACAACCAAAACAGATGCACTGGACAGCAATCAAAAGAGTGATGAGATACCTAAGAGGAACAATTGACCTAGGAGTGAAATTTGAAAGAGGAAAGACTGGAATCCTGAAGTCCTACACCGATGCCAGCTGGTCGACCACTCATGATGGAAAATCCTACGGCGGATATGTATTGAAGCTCGGCGAAGCAACTATAGACTGGAAAAGTAGTAAACAACCACTCGTCGCCCTCTCCACAATGGAAGCGGAAATGATAGCTGCTTGTGAAAGCTGCTGTCAAATCAAGTGGATAATAAACCTGTTACGAGAGCTGGAAGAATGGAATTTCATGGAAAAACCAACTGCGATCTATACAGACATTCAGTCATTGATCAACTGGATCTCCAGCCCTAAACAAAGCAGTCGCTGTAGACATATCAACAGAAAGTACCACTTCTTGAGAGACTGTTATGAATCCAGAGACATCTGCCTTCTGTACAAGCCATCCCAGGACCTGGAGGCGGATATCTTCACAAAGGACCTATCCCGAGACCAGATGAAGAAACACCTGGAGAGCCTCAGCATCGTGGGAATAAAGACAAAGTAAGGAGGGAATTGTTACGCAAACTTTGACTTTAATCATCATCGATGCTACGTCACTACTATGACGTCACTACTTCCAACTTCTACCTTCATACTTTGTTATGTTTATCGCTAGCTTGTCTTAACAATATATGTAAATGGAACAAGTCGTTCCTTGAATAAATATATATTTGTTTTTATCTAAAGGGATGTCCTCGTAACTACAACATACGTGAGTACAAAAACAACCAGAAACCCTCAAAAAGAATAATCGCATTTTGCATAAGCCTATATCACCCTGTGATAGCTGTTGTAAATAGTGTAGTAATTTCCTTTTGTTTATGCTCCATTATTACCTCTAATATTGAATTCAAAGCAGTGATAGTTGACTTCGACTAGATAAATCCATTCTGCTTAGGGCTTAATAGATTGTTTTGATTATAAAAATATTAAGGTATATCTTATTTTTACTCTTTGAAACATTTGATAATAAGGATATCGGACGGTAGATTTTTGCTGATTTATAATTGGTGCTATTCGGCTTGACTATTATTTTTAGTACTGTTTTTTTGCCATTTTTTGGAAAGTATCCCATTTGAATGCATTTATTAAATGAATAATGTAATATCAAGATAATTAATGGTAAGACATTTTTAATCATATTATTTCTAATATAATCTAAACCAGGAGATTTCTTTACATTAATTTTGTCGATCAACTCTTCTATTTATCTCTTATTAATATAACATGATTTGGAATTAGTAAATTTCGATGTATAGTTCCTTTTTGATGTATGTTGCACATTGTCCGAAACAAGTGTATCTTCAGGAATTTAAAAATATATACGGTAATTTAAACCAACAACCCTATATTGTATACTACCTATAACAAGATTGTCATGTTGTAAATAGAAACACATTTATAAATAATTATACGCATGATTGACATGTGTCATTGCATCACCATATGTAATGTACTTTGTACAAACTGAGGATAAATAAATAAAACTATGTAATAGATTAAGAGCTGAGTTAAAGCAAGATTGAGAAGTTCAAAAACGTCTAAAATCGAGAGAGAAATCCAACAACCCTGAAGAGGAATTTGGCAGCCCGTTGCCATCAAGGTCAAAGGGTGCAGACGTTCAAATCCAACTCCCCCCCCCCCCTCCTCGGGAATGGTATATAAAAACCTCAGTTTTAGCCCTATATAGACAGTCACTTCACCGTCGGCGTGAGCCCTTGTCGGTCTTAGCCAGGACCACCTCATCACCATGTAAAACAGTAAGAAATATTATTCTATCTCCATCTTGCTCTTAGCTCAACTTTTATCTGTTCATGGAACTTGCCTACTACAACTGTGTCTCTTCGTTTTTTGTGCGTGGACATTCCCAAGCTTTCCACTCTGCCTCGACCACGACTGCCTGTACTCTGTGAAAACTGTTAAAGGTCTTCCAAAGTGCAGAGAGGTACTGGAAAACTCTCCACGCCCTGACTGTCCCTCTCGGTTACTACAGGTTTGACTTTTGGTTACCACAGCTATAGCGAGAGTCGACAGGATTCCTCATCACAGATAAGTCGACAGGACCCTATCACAGTTAAGTCGACAGGATGACCACAACGAAGAAGGTAGGAAACCTGTCCAGATAGAAGCTACAAAGAGCAAAGATGGAGGAACAAGCCCGCCGCCATTCCAAGGAAACGACCAATCAATCTCTCCCCCAACAAGAGACTATATTTCAGGAGCAAGCTGTCAACACCCAAACGACACAGCCGAAAATCGCGCAAAATAAGCCGGTGAGAAGTTCCCACACCTTCGACCATGCAACGCAACCACCTGCCAGACGACATGCCGCCGTCTCCAAACAGAAGTTATGAGCTTCTACACGTCCTACTTGGAGCGTCTTCCCCATCAGCAGGACAACAACCAAAGACCAAGTCTCCTGACTGAACAATCATAAAAACTGTGAGTTTTTAAAAAATCTACCTAACTCTCTCCTCATGCTCACAACTTGATTATTCATAAATTTAATGTTTATTTTCACTGTAATCATTTTAAAATCAAATTTTACCATTTTTATATCATTTCAATTCAAATTTTAAATATTTTACACCCTCATTTATCAATTTTTACTTTATTTTAAGCAACTTATAAATTTTAATTCATTATTTTCAATTTTACATTTAAAAAAATCATTATTTTTTTAATTTATCGAATCATAATCTAAACTTATTTGTGTGTTTTTTAAATATTTTTTTAATCAAATACTCAAAACTTTGCAAAAATTATTATGTTCACTATTTTATGTAAACGCCCCATTCAAATTATAAGTCACTATCACGCCATTGCCTTTTACTAGGATAATTTTTGCACTACCATAATCAACGATTTAAAAAATATATTCAAATTTTAATAAACATGGGTGGAACGCATTTTTTTTTCATTTCAAAAATCGAAAGATACAATATCTTCAAAATCACAACTAGAAAAGTAACTGTCTTTCCCCAAAACAAGTTAAAAATCCAACCTAGTTTCACTCCAAGAAATATAAAGTGCACCTGTCTCCCCAAAACCAGCAACAGTCAATATTGAATTTGTCTAACTTTGTACCTTCCCCTGATCAAATCAACATACTTTCGAAGGGCCTTAAACATAGATATCCATCAAAACTTGACAATATCTCATTAATAGCCGGAATAGAGTCATCCATTTCCAGCCTGAACCTGCAAGATAAACACTCCATTAGGAATCAGGTTATTTCCGTTTTAAATAGATCTACATACACACCAACTAACAGTTTTAATACCAATCAGATTACCAGAACATTAACTAAAAATAATAACATAGTCATCACAAAATCTGACAAAGGATCCAGAACTGTCATAATGAATACCACGGACTACGTATCAAAGATGAATCAGATCTTGTATAACTCGGAGGTATTCACCCCGGCCACAGCAGAAGATCAAACTATCTCGAACTCCATATATAAAAAAGAACTCAGAACCCTTTGCAGGAACAAATTGATTACAACCGATGAACTCCGAAACTTTCTATCGAATCTACATGGTCAAGCCTATATCTACGGACTACCTAAGGTACATAAGATAAATATCCCCCTCAGACCAATAGTTGCATTTCATCTCTCTCCTACAGCCCCGTTAGCTCAGTTTCTAGCTAAAATAATTATTCCCATACTTAAAGATGGCGACGTCTCGACGTCCATTTCTTCCACACCTAAATTCTTAAACCATATTCAACATCTACCGGTTATTCCCAACAGTCTAATGATATCATTTGATGTAATCAATCTTTACCCTAGTCTCCCCCCCCCTCATTATAGAATGCACCACAGAATTCCTATGGACGCATGGTTACTCTGCAGGCATGATAACTAAATTAACCTCCTTAATATCGATTTGTCTGAAAAATAGTATTTTAATTTCGACAAACGTTACTATAGGCAATCTAAAGGTACTCCTATGGGCAGCCCTCTTTCTTCACCACTATCTGAAATAGTCATGCGGAAAATAGACAATTCAATAACAGATCATTTTCCAGTAGATATCCTAACTTGGTTTAGGTATATAGATGACATATTTTGTATAGTTAAAACTGATTCCTTAGACAAAATTCATGCCAAATTAAATTCACTTTACCCAGACATACTTTTCACAGTAGAAAAAGAAAGCAAAAGTTCACTAGCCTTTTTAGACATTCTGATTACAAAACAGAATTGCAGATACATGACCAATGTTTACTATAAGCCCTCTTTCTATCCCTCCTATATACACTACACATCATACTGCCCCCTTAGCCATAAGATTAACACCGTAAAAACCTTGTCGAAACGCATTTTCACACAGTTCTTCGCAAGAATTCAAACAAATAGAAACCCAAAACGTAATCGATCACCTGATGAACTCTGGATACCCAAAAATTTTCATACTCAGACACTTT
Source organism: Cordylochernes scorpioides (assembly GCA_030710605.1). Lineage (NCBI taxonomy): Eukaryota > Metazoa > Arthropoda > Arachnida > Pseudoscorpiones > Chernetidae > Cordylochernes > Cordylochernes scorpioides. The sequence continues at coordinate 104,097,194 of CP092864.1, forward strand.
TATAATCCCCAACAGCACCTTAATAGCCAAGTTTATAGATCCATATGCACCATCCCATTCTCTACTCATAGTGTCAACATTTCTAGATTCCTAAAAAATAACTATGGTATTCGTACCTTTTACACCAACACCCCCAAATTAGAAACAATAGTCAGAAATCCCATAACCAGGAATAGTTTTCCCGTTACCCTACCTTTTTTCACAAACTCCGTATATTCATTGAAATGCTCAAACTGTAATAGCATATACATAGGAGAAACAGGCAGACGAATCAAGGACAGGATGGACAAACATCACAGAAACATTAGAAATAATTAACCCAAGTCCCTTATCGTACAACATATTAGACAAACAGGACATTTTTTTGACACATCCCACCCACATGCATATTACTCTAATATCAACAGCAAATTCAAAAGATTAGTCGTCGAGGCGTTGCTCTCTTTGAAACACAATAGTATTAACCGGCACATAGAGATCCCTGACGCATATAAAGCAATATTTCCATAAATTGTGTACCATAGTTTGTTTTACTTCGGAAAATTTCAACTTAGCAGATTTAATCAATGTATCATAGTCTGGGTCGCGTGGGTGTGAGATTCACTCACACAATACAAGACCAAATAGAGATACCATTTATTTTTGTTTACAAACGTTACTATTTGGAATTGTTTTTCTAATGTTCCTGTAGAAGGGCTGTTTTCGCCCGAAAGCTCGAATCTTTATTAAAGTTTAAAAGAAAAGTATCCTCGTACGCTTCAAATCTTTTACTTATAGTTTCACTCCCTCGTCCTTTCCTTTTACATGCATAATTATTAATCATCCACACATCTCTCTCAACAAACTTCAACACACTCCCCATCACTTTCTCCAATTGGCCACCATCTATTAGCGCGCGACTCAGCAACAAATCAATCTCGAGCCACACAAGCTCCATATCGTCGCCACTAAACGTGCCACATCCACTAACAGCCAAAATATCTCGATGTGTTTCGTACAACCACCACCCATGACTAGTAAATTTGTTGTTCATGGTGAAACAAGTTAGATTCTGTACCAAAACAAAGAATCCACGTGACACCTTTCCATTCAATTCACTCACTCGTGTCACACAGCGCATCACAACAATTTTTCTCACTTAACAGGCCACAAAGACGCCTTCATGCCTGTGACACTTCTCACCCCAAAGCGTGTCCACGTCGAAAGTCGCACTTTTACTCACATCTAAACCTGACATCATTGAATAATATTTTTACTAAGTCCGCAACAACGTCGAAACACAACACTTACGAACACCGAGAAAACTACCTCTTTCAAATACACCATAAAACTGCCAACAAGCTTTCACCACTCTCAAAGGGAGTTTAACCAGTAAACCCGTATCCTAACGTACATTCAAACCCTCAAAACTGTACTACAACAAGGATTTCCAAAACGTCTGTTATCTGACAGAGCGCCCGCTTTTACCTCGGAAAAATTCCGTAAATTTCTAATAACACATGGTATACAACCCCTACTCACCACAAACAAAACCCAGAGCGAATGTCTCAAGATGTATATCTCAGTGAATTCAAACATTTGACTCCAGATATCCTCGAGACGCAACTATTCCGAATTATACCGCCTTAAACTTCCCTGCCATTCCTACATTTAAATCCAGATTTATTTAATATCGATCGTTTTAAAACAAACCTCAAGTAGCGACCAGAAAATTTCCCGTTAAATTTAAAAATCTATTCTATCTACATACACTAAACCAACCCATTTGGATCTGTATTACTTACTTACTCTCTTTCACACAATATAATCTTTGAACCCACCAGATCCAGACTAGAAGAGAAAGAATTTCAAGCCAGTGCGCAGACTTCCCCCATATCCCCCCCTTCAAAAATATACAACGGCCTCCCTCCCCGCCTGCAAAGCTGTCAACTAAATCTCCGATATCGGAATGACCGCCATGTGTAACATGTGTTTCCCTTCAGCCATTTATATTTCTTCGAGAATTTCACAAATTTCCAGACAGAGAGTCATAAAAATACCGAAATGATAGACTAAACAACTCGAGACCATGCCGCGTCACCTAAATCTATTGCCACTCCCCCCCTTACTCGCCTCCAATAAATTAAGGCCGTGTCCTATACATTCTTTTATTCCACACATTTTACTACATGAAACAAGAAATACTAAACCTTCATCTACTCATTGTAATAATCTTTAATTGTATTCTGTTTTTTTTTTTTATAAAATATTTTATTTTTTATTTTTTACCTTTCAATTATATAATCCCAAGTTTCTAATCCAACATTATCTAAAAAAATCAAATTTAATTTTATTTTTCATAATATTATTTTAGTATTACAATTTTATTATTACTTTTATATATTGTATGTTTGATTTTGTTCACTTAAACTTTATTCAACCACAATGATATTGTTATATTTTTATTCATTTTATATTTGTTTTTATACCTTTATATAAAATGACTTTGTTATCATTAACTTTCGGGCATACAACAATCTATTTCTCTAACCACTTCAGTTTACTTTACACTACTATCTTCTCAGTCATTGCTTCACATCAACGTAGAAAAACGACAGTACTGCTTGACAATTTTTTTTGATTTCGTAATTTCAACAAACTCTTTGAACATAGTTCTCCAGATTTAAAAATCCCTACTTCTGGCCTGAACACGTTTCAAAAGTTTACTCCAATCATCCGCAGAGCACAAATCACCAACGCAAACACAAAGCGTTCACAACTCACAATTTTTTTAGCTCTAGCGGACCACAATCTACCTTTTATTTTAAGTCAAGTCAGATCACCTACTGTCGCTACAACAATTCTACTTAACGCATGACTCCATTTCACCCCTTTCACAATCATATTAATGAACAACTTTTTCTTCAACAACTTTTCAACCCAATAACTCTACAATTGTGACAAAGCACTTTAACCTTATACGGGATCACAGGTGAAACGTTGCCTAGGAAGACGATCAAGTCTATATCCTCACTTTGCACCTGGACCTAAGTATTTAATTGCATGTGTAATACTTACAATTGCATATTCTTTAACCCCTAACCCTTTCCAACGCCCGCCAACAATCTCTTAGAACATCATTTTATATCTAACATCATTATTTTTTTATCAAACAAAGGTTTTATCTAAATTTCTCTTTTAAATGAATATCATAACTTTAAATTAAACATAAGTTGTATTTTTTATAATTTTCAGATATATACAACCGAAACATCTTGTTATACTCTTTTTAACCCTCACAGTTTAAATTAATTAAAAGAAATTTTAATTACTTACTTGTGTTAGAGAGGCTTTACCCGTTCAAATCCGGATAAACCCTTTCACTCCCGGGGCTTATCTATGGTAATTTAAACCAACAACCCTATATTGTATACTACTTATAACAAGATTGTCATGTTGTATATAGAAACACATCTATAAATAATTATACGCATGATTGACATGTGTCATTGCATCACCATATGTAATGTACTTTGTACAAACTGAGGATGAATAGATAAAACTATGTAATAGATTAAGAGCTGAGCTAAAGCAAGATTGAGAAGTTCAAAAACGTCTAAAATCGAGAGAGAAATTCAACAACCCTGAAGAGGAATTTGGCAGCCCGTTGCCATCAAGGTCAAAGGGTGCAGACGTTCAAAGTCCAAATCCCCCCCCCCCCTCCGCGGGAAAGGTATATAAAAACCTCAGTTTTAGCCCTATATAGACAGTCACTTCACCGTCGGCGTGAGCCCTTGTCGGTCTTAGCCAGGACCACCTCATCACCATGTAAAACAGTAAGAAATATTCTTCTATCTCCATCTTGCTCTTAGCTCAACTTTTATCTGTTCATGGAACTTGCCTACTACAACTGTGTCTCTTCGTTTTTTTTTTTTTGTGTGTGGACATTTCCAAGCTTTCCACTCTGCCTCGACCACGACTGCCTGTACTCTGTGAAAACTGTTAAAGGTCTTCCAAAGTGCAGAGAGGTACTGGAAAACTCTCCACGCCCTGACTGTCCCTCTCGGTTACTACAGGTTTGACCCTCGGTTACCACAGTTATAGCGAGAGTCGACAGGATTCCCCATCACAGATAAGTCGACAGGACCCTATCACATATATATATTTACAAGATATTTAATTAGTTTTTTTTTAGCTTCTGGTGTATACTCAATTATCGGTAGTCCCTTTGGTAAATTAGAGGAACTCATTTAAGCGTTTCCAAACGGATTATTAGATTCATTTTCATTTATAAAATATTTCCAGCGGTTCCTCTTAGAATTTCTGATACTGTTTTTGTATTTATTTCTGACGGCTTTTAATTTATAAACACTAATTTCTTAATGAAGATAATATAAAGTTCTCGCACACATAATGAAAATTGTTTTTATTTTGTTCTAACTCTTTGCTCTGTTGGTGCGGCTGCAGGCGTTTTACAATATATTTATAAAAATTTATGGAATAATTAAAAATCAAGGAGAATTGTTGATATTCATTCCGATAGATGGCGTAAGCCATCAGCAACTTTCAGTTGCACGATAAGGAAAGGCCTTTTTCTTAATTTATGCACCTTATCCCAGTACAATGTCACATTTGTACTATTTTTCACAATATATTTATAATTCAAGAATTAATTACTTAATCACATTAAATTTAGCTAGTGTGTGTGTGTAATTTTATTATCGGTTTTATACGAAAACAAGCGTGTTCTTCGTCTACAACAATAACATGAGAATTTTTTATGATAATATTTTTTAGAATTAAGCTGTTGTTTTTTATTTTGGTATTTAAAATTATTGATTCAAAATTATGAAAAATAAAATTATATGAAATATCTATATTAATAAAATGCAAATTTCATAAGTGTTGTTCACTAAAAACTTTCGTTACAATGCATCAATTTCGACCAAATTTTCAACATTTATGTAAAACGAGATGGAGCAGGTTTTGCTTAACATCAAAATATTTTTCCTAACTTTAACATGCGTAACTTCGCTGTTATCGATTAAATACAAAAAAAAAATCAACAGAGTTAATTAAATTAAAACGAGATGGAGCAGGTTTTGCTTAACATCAAAATATTTTTCCTAACTTTAACATGCGTAACTTCGCTGTTATCGATTAAATACAAAAAAAATCAACAGAGTTAATTTTATTTATATATAAATACAAAAAAAAAATTCAGCAATTCATTCAACTCAATCTAAAAAAATATTCAAAACAAGCAATTTTAAGATAAAACCATATGTAAAACAGTCGGCCAAGAAAACAACAACGATATTACATCTTTCTCACATATTCACACACAATCTTGATTAATAATTAAAACTAATCTTTAACATTGTTTATTATACTTCATAATATATAATATTCGTTAGGCAAACTTTCACTCGGATAAAACCCGGGCGAAGCCGGGTACACATCCGCTAGTAAAATAATATAATTTAAAATTATAAGAAATAAAATGATATGATTCCCTACAGCTCCACCACTTGATTCCAGGATTGAAGTTGAAATTGGAAGATTTTATCTCGAATGATTGGCATGCTGCGCTTCCAAAATTTTATCCGTTAATTCGTGAACTACTATGTCGATATCAGCATCTTTTTCGACATAGTTAGATTCAATTTCCAATTTAATTAATTCTTGTTCAGAAAGAATTTTTGTAAAGAGCGACCAATTTGCTCTTTTTTTCTTTAAATTCCCATGTATTTGTATTATCAAAATATTACTATTGATATCAAATAAAACTACCACGTAGACGGATCTATTAGTTAATTCATAAGTGTGCCAATTACTCATTATTTCCAATGAATGTTTATTTGGTATTGTGAGATCTCTACATTATTCTTTAATTTCGACAGGTTGGTACTTTTTTTTATCCTGAAGAAAAATATTGTATTCATTGATAATGAGTTGCAGTTTATATCTGTTAGAGTTTGTTGTTTATCGAACCAAATAGGGTGACGTTAGTTAAAATCTCCACAGAGGATTAAAGAAATGTTTTTGAAGGTGGCTATCAGATTTCTTTAAAATATTAAATACGTGTCATTACATTTTCTGAGGGAATGTAAAATTTTGCTATTACCATTTAAGGTTTTGGCGTATTGAAATATATGTACTGAGAGAGAGAAAGAGATGTATTGAAATAGATGTAAACATTTATTATTGACATTATCCAACTTTTTATATTTTTATTGAGTTTTAATGTTGTGGTATAAATGTTTTCTGGTGTGGAGCAATATACTATGTGCGAAAAATATCAAACACCACCCTTCTATTTAATACATATGGTTCTTGCTGATGAGGATTTCTGGAGAATTGTTTTCAATCTGAGTTCATTAGTTGCAATTACACTTTTTCTAATATTCTGTTGTATACACTTATATTTTACTTTAGTTAAAATGTTTTTTTTTTCATTTGACAGCGGGAAATGGTTGTTCATGTATCATGGGAGAATAATAGCCGTAAACAAAATAATAAGACACACACAAAAGTTTAACAACAGCAGATTTAGGCCAATGACAAAGAAGACCCGAAAGACAAAGTTAAAGCAATGGCCCTCGCCAATCCTATACTGCATCGACTATTAGATATTCTACACACGATTTATATCGCGATTGAAAAAACAAAATTTAAAATAAATAAATAAAAGAGCTTCGGGCTGTAAAGTGCAATATAAATAAGAAATATATTTTCGTTATAATAATGGCGCAAACATTTGTTCTCCGACACCTTTAATCCAGTATAGCTTAATCAGATTATTATATTTGGCATCAAAAGCTATGTCTATTATAAGAAAACCCACATATTTACAATTCTCAAATTAAGGCCATCATCAGGTTTTACTTTTGAATATTTTAAGCTGAGAACACCAATATTTATCTCATATAAAAGAAGAACAATTGATGAGCCTTCAGGAGCAATGTAGTAGTTAGAGTAGTAGACTTCCGAAACCTTTATTGGTGAATCAATGATCTTGATCTAACTAACCTGTCTTGTAGCCCCTCGGAGACCTCCGTGAACTCTGCTGGAGTGGGTTTGCCGGTGAGCAGAATCGCCACGTCGCGGGTGAAGGTGTTGCTGCCATGACGGAACACCTCGAAGCTCTCTGGCCTGTAGCATCCATTTCTCTGAGATCATATTTAACCATTGTCTTGTGACATATAGATAGACACTACAGCTGCTGTATCCACACAAATATGCTTTCTATGATATCAAATTTAACCATTACCTTGTGACATCAAAAACACACAGTAGGTTTTCTCGGCAACCATATTTAATCATTGCCTTCATAATATAAAGAAGCACTACGGCCTTCTGCATTCACGCACAGTAATGTTTTGCTGGTATCAAAATTAACCATTGTCTTGTGAAATATAGAGACGAACATTACGGGTTATAACAACGAAAAATAGTAATTTCACCAACTCCGTCTTTACCCGATCCCAAACCCGGATGAAAAAGTAAGAGGGGGAGCAGTAACAAGCTCGCTAAAAAAAACCTGGGTTCAGCTGCCCGGCTGATAGTACCTTGTAAGGGTTCCTGATTCAGGGATACAGAAAGAGCAGCGTTTGTACCCCATGTTAGGAGCGGCTGCACATGGCGTCTGTTCATGTCAGAGAGGCCATTTCTTTTGGATCTAAGTCGGCCTGCTATTGAGTAGTGCTTCCAGTCTTAATGACAATGATATTTGATAAAAAATCCAATTAAAATTTTGTGGTTCGTTGTATACTGGGTATTATAAAAGTTAGAACGTAATAATTATGGAATTCCAAACGGGAAAAAGCTTTGGAATGATTCATTTTTTGTTAGAAATATTTCATTCATTTTTGCACTTAAAATTGATCTAATTATTCTTGGAGCATGTGGTCTAATTCACCAAGTCATGATGGTTGTCAAGGTCCTACAAGCTTGATACCCTAATATGATTGAGTGGAGATAAGAAAGAAGAAGAAGAATTTGATTATTGTCATATGTGACACATAGAGAAAACTACACCAGCATGAATACCCATATTAATATTCATGTGATTATATTTGATTACTGCCATGTGACATAGAGACTTAGTAGAGCCTGAAGAATCCACACAATAATATTTTCTCTCTGATAAAATAATTCCTTGTATCAATATTAAAGTAAAAAAAATCAATCCTTCAGGGATAGATTTCTTTTTTTTTTTTTTTTTTGTAATTCACAAATCTCTCTAGCTTACGGGAACGGAATCCCTTATACAGGAGGAAAACACGATACAATAAATCGCCAAAAGGATAAAATTAAATATACATAATTAATTATTTAATTTTATTTCAACACAAACAAGGTGATATGCCGGCTAAGGATGATTAGTCGATTTACATTTTTAAACAGAAGCAGTTATAAACATATTATACGCACAAAAAAAATAATGTAATAAAAGAGAAACAACAAGATATATTAAGAACCTGATCCTTTCAGGTTAGAAAAATAATCATAAATATATATTCACAAAAAGGGTTAAATCTGTCGCAATTCTCTCTCGTATTTATAAATTCATATATATCTGCAACATTGGTAACTCTCTGTTGTCTAGCGCTAAAGAAGAGTGGGCATTTCAACAGTAGGTGTCTCGAGCCCTGGGTTACCTTGCCACAGTGACAGCTAGAACCCTCAACTGCTCTGATTTTGATAAAAATCCATTTAAAATTCTGTGGTTCGTTGTATACTGGGTATTATAAAAGTTAGAACGTAAAAATCATTGAATTTCAAACAGGAAAAAGCTTTGGAATGATTCATTTGTTGTTAGAAATATTTCATTCATTTTTGCACTTAAAATTGATCTAATTATACTTGGAGCATGTGGTCTGAAAGCATTTTGATCCTTAATAGAAAGTTGAGCCGAATCATATTCAATTATTTCAGAATCTATATAGTCTATGAAAAGGGGGATGTTCGTTAAAAAAACTATGGACACAGTTGGACGAAGTAGTTTTGTAGGCTCTAATCTCCCAAAGAAGAATTCGATATTGAATAGAATTTAGTTTTTCTCTTTGCATCGACTATAAATTTGTACTAAATTTCTTAACCATACCTGAGAACTGGCCTGATGATTGTTTTATACAAAATTATTTTTTAGTATATATTCCCCACATTTTTCCACTAAGTGAAAACATAAAATATTTCATTCTTACAATCATGCACAAAATGTCGTTGATATGTAGGGTAAAATTGATTTTTTTTTTTTTTTATTTTATTATTTGAGAATTGTATGCCTAATATTTTAACTTGATATACTTGGTTAAAAATTATATTCGGTATTTCAATTATGTAACTGAATTAAATTCGTTTTCTCTGGGCATATTGATAATTTATTTCTATTGCACCATTGAATCAAATAGCATAGAATATATTCGCTTAATATTTTGAGATCCTCACCAGACTCGGCAAATGATAGAAACGTCGTCTTCATAATACATTTTTTCTGCGTTCGGATGTTCGAAACTCTTCAGTAAGTCGTTTGAGGACATCCTTTTGTTAGTTTTTTTTGTAACATTAATATCTTCATATGAGAAATTTGTCCTTCTTTCACTGCTTAAATAAGATTTATAATTCTTATTAATTAGATGGTAATGTTATCTAAATCGATTTTTTTTAATAATTGCTGGCCACAATGTAGTGTCGAATGCGCATGCTATATCGACTGTAATCAAAGAAGTCAGTTCTCCTAGCCTGTGTTTCAGTATTGTTTCCATTATATCTTCAATTGCACTGTTAGTTGATTTATGTATGGTAAATCCGTGTTGCCTAGCACTAATTAAATTATCTTTATAATATTTATTATTATTTTTTTTTAATTATGTTTTCAAAAATATTAGAAATGTTTAACGTCAATGAGATATAGCTTTTGCTTGTTTTCATAGTTTATTTTATTAGATTTTGGAATGATCTTTAAAATATAATCAAATATTATTATTTTTTGCATAATTTCATAAAGATTCTGTATCTATAAAATATTCAAATTGTAGCGTATAAATAAGGTCTTTGTATATCTTAAGATGTAAGCGTATTTATTGATGACGTCAGCACGACTAGTCGACAATTATTAACAACTCAACAAAACTATCTACAGCTAGAGAATCTTGAGCAAGCATGCAAAGAAATATTTGATCATCATTTTACATGAACAAATATATATTTATATAATCTGTTGAATATTTTCATTGATATAAATTGAAATTCCAAATATTTTCGTTGAATAATTAAATTAAATTAAATAATAAATTATTTCTTCGCTACAATATTTTAACTTTCCATTCTGAATTATTATTCAAATGGTAACTAAATTTAAAAAATACATAAAATAAAGGATTAAATGAATAAAAAATCTGGACGTATGGAATATAACTATGGAAGCTTTTAAGCTGTAATTATGGTTAAGAGATATACAGGGTGATCTAAATGTCCCGCACATTTTAAAAATTAATAACTCCGCGAATATTTGCGCTAGAGCAATGCGGTAAACACCAGTTTTAGTTAAAATTTTATTCGCTAGATGGTGTTCTACCAGAATCATAGATTCATTGGCCAAATTGTTTGATAAATCCTTTATCCTTTTTATATATATAAAAATGAAAACCAAAATCGATGTTTGTATTCGCGTTGCGCAAAATCTACAGAATCAATCATTATGAAATTTCGCATGTAGGTAGCTAAAGATTTCATATAGGCTATTAAAAAAAAACGAAAAAGTTTTATGTGCTTTTTTAAAAAAATGTAAAACCAAAAAGCGTTAGTTCCAGCCTTTTACCGCTTGGCGCCGCACTGGTCGCGACGAAAAATGAATTTGATAGGTTAATAATTTTACACATAGTTTGTTTACACGATGAATGTTTTTAAAAGGTAAGATTTTCCAATCGCCGTGAAACTTTAGGAAGTTATTTACTATACTACTGGAAAGGTTTCTGGTTTGAAAAATTAATTTGAAATTATTATTAGTTGCAATTTTATTTGCAAATTTTCTACTTTCACTCGCCAGCAGCGCCTCTCGCGGCATCTGGTGAAATTACATTTATAAATTGTAAAAATGCTAAAATGTGTTCCAAGTATAATAAATTTAATTTGAGAATTTAGTAATATAATTTTCCAATGACGTTGTAAAAAAACTTGGCATTTCAATATTAATATATATTTAAAGAAAATTTTCTAACTTTTTGTGTTAAATGTTGAAATGTGTAATGTTAAAATATATTTTTACATTGTTAATTTTTTGTTGTTTTATAATAATGAAGATGCAAATTACATTGTTGTTGTTGTTTATCGTTTGTTTATATAAAAAATTACATTGTATGCGATGATGATAACAAAAATGATTTTTTAAATTAATATACATGATTCATTGAGAAAAAAAAAAAGAAATACTTAATTATAAAATTCACTAATGTGACAATATCTTATTCAAAACTAGCGGATGTACCCGGCTTCGCCCGAGGTTTTACCCGAGTAAAGGTTTGTCTAACGAACATTTGTTAAAACAATTCTCTATAAACTTATATAAAAAAAAGATATATTTTGATAATTTGAAACTCGTAAATTTTAATCTCTCGATAAAGTTAACATTTTTTCCCGGTCCCTGTGTGCCGTGTCATCCTGAATTTTGTCTTTCCTAATTTTCTACATTACAAAATCATCGTTTTATCTAGTGAACATTTTTCCCGGTCCCTTGAAAAATACTCGATAAGTTGAATAAAATCAATATTAATTGGTTCCCTCGATAATTGGAAGTTAAAGGAATAGTATCTTCGCCTTGAATTGTATCATTATTCTTGTCTTAAATAAATTGCCGTGTCATCCTGAGATAATCTTACTTTTGATAAATGATCTTTAAGATAATAAACTTAGTGATAATAAAACTTATAGATAAAAAACTTGTTAACATCGTTGCAATGGTGGCGCTGCTTGCGAGTTAAATCTACAAATCTGCAAATAACTCTAAAGATATTCAAGATATTCAAGAAATTATTTTTCAAAAACCTTCCCGGGGATATACCTAATAATATCCCAAATTTTCACGGCGATTGGATGTATGGTTTTTGAATCTATAGAGTACACACAGACAGACATTCAATTATATATATATATATATATATATATATATATATTTAATAAATGTTTTAAAAAAAATTATGTTTCAAAAATATATTTAAACGCATATAACAATATTTATATTTATATACGTTTATATACGCAAGCAACACCTCTCGCGGTATCTAGTGAAATTACATTTATAAATTGTAAAAATCCTAAAATGTGTTCCAAGTATAATAAATTTAATATTTAATTTGAGGATTCAGTAATATAATATTCCAATGACGCGTAAAAAACTTGTCATATCAATATTAATATATCTACTTATATAATTGCCTTATTCTGTCTGTGTGAAGTTCACTGTGTGAAGTTCACGGATAGATTTTGGTCAGAATGGATAAAATAAAAAAAAAGTGTCAAGGGATGGGAATCGAACCGTGTGGCTGTAATCAAGTAGGAAAGCTTGCAAAAGAAGCTACTACAAGAGGACGACGATGTCACCCTGGATAAAGTTTTTGCAGTGGCGATCTCGTTCGAACTGGCGGAGATAAATTCAAGAGAATTACAATATAAATTAGTGGCCAATATATCCCCTGTGAATGGAAAAGATAAAAAGGGTGAGTACAATAATAGTACGGCGCAGCATAGGCCTTTCAGGCAAAGAGGAGAAATAATGTGTTATAGATGTGGTGAAAGACATTCTCACGTGGCCTCTGTTCGCTCTCATAGAACAAAGACTTTTTTTTAATGTAAAAATCTGGATCATTTAAGTAGGGTCTGCAAAGCTAGTAAAAAATGTGGGGATGTTAATTTGTACAAGAGGACTCTATATATTCTGTACAGGGCGAAACTGATGCCATAATAAATTTAACAGTAGATGATTATTCTTTGGACTTTACAATAGATACAGAAAGTCCAGTTACGTTAATACCTAAAGATAATTATGAGAATTATTGGCAATGTAAAAAAAAATATTTCCAACAAATTTATGATTAAAATCATTTTGTGGTAATTCAATAGAGATTAAAGGTTAAAGAAATGTTTTTGTAAAAAAGGCTAACCAATATTTACGATTAATAGTTGCAAATGAAAAAATCCAGGTAATTTTATTAGGAAGAGAATGGCTTAAACAGTTAAAACTTGATTATTCTAGATTGTTTAGCATTAAACATTGAAATAATAAATCCAATAGAAATAGTTTGATGGATAGGTATGCCGATTTGTTTACCAAATATTTGGGCTGTCTAAAGGATGTTAGAAAAATTTTAATTTAAAAAAGGATGTGACTCATGTGTTTTGTAAGGCCAGAAGTTCACCTTTCTCTCTAAAAAACAAAGTAGAGAATGAAATTGATCGTTTAGTGAATTATGGCATTTTAAAACCTATAGTTCATGCAAATTGGCCGCTCCAATAGTACCGGTTTTGAAAAAGGATAGTAAAATTTAAGGATATGTGGTGATTTTAGATGTACAGCTAATTAAGCTGTGGAGACCGCACTTTGCTTCAGCGAACTGGGACAAAGCTTCAAAACACATACGGGCAGAAAAATGGCGGCCCCACTATGTTTCCGCAAGCACGTGTTGGGAGAACACATCACTACGCATGCGCGGGCGTCATCCGGAACTTTCTAGCGACGGGCGTCTTCCGACACTTGACCTGGCACTCACGCGGTAAACATCTAGGCTAACTCCGGCGGCCGTTGCTTCAACCGTTGCTTCTTTTCTATTTTTATATTTCTCTGGCTTTAAATAAATTAATTTCAATTATAAAGCCTTTCCACAAGCCACACCAAACACATCACGCAACAACTATCCTACAAAGCAATAGAATTAGATAGGTATCCCCTTCCATCGATCGATGAGATCTTTTCAAAATTGTCTACAAGCACCGTACTTTCGACTCTAGACCTATCACAGGCTTACTTACAAGTAATGTTAGCGGAAGAAGCCAAATATCTGTTGTTAATATAAACACAACAAAGGGGTTGTTTTCTTATAAAAAGACTACCATATGGCGTAGCGGTAGCACCAAATAAATATCAGAGGATTATGGAAGGTCTATTTGCTGATTTGCCAGGTGTGGCCTGCTACATAGATGATATTTTGGTTGCAGGAAAAGACTTTGAAGATCATGAACAAAAGTTGGAACTAGTGTTTAAAATATTGCTAGAAAAAGGTTTGAAGTTAAACAGAGATAAATGTAAATTTGAAAGGAATTCGTTGGAATATTTAGGGTTTAAAATTGATAAATATGGACTTGATCCCTTAGAAAATAAAATTAATGTAGTGATAGTGGCGCCTGAACCTAAAAATTGTTTCGCAATTGAGATCTTTCATAGGACTCTTAATGCATTATTCTAGATTCATCTATATTAATAAAATATAAATTTCATAGGTGGACATCACTAAAAACTTTCGTTACAATCCATAAATTTCAACCAAATTTTCAACATTTATGTAAAACGAGATCGAGCAGGTTTTGCTTAACATCAAAATATATTTCCTAACATTAACATGCGTAACTTCGCTGTTATCGATTAAATACAAAAAAATCAACAGAGTTAATTTTATTTATATATAAATACAAATTAAATTTCAACAGAGTTAATTTTTTACATACTAGCTAATAATCTCAATCTAAAAAAATATTCAAAACAAGCAATTTTAAGATAACACTATATGTAAAACAGTCGGCCAAGAAAACAACAACGATATTACATCTTTCTCACATATTCACACACAATCTTGATTAATAATTAAAACTAATCTTTAACATTGTTTATTATGCTTCAACTTTTATTTCCACATTTGTTTTTAAATGCCCAATTGTTTTATCATGTTTCTAATTTCGCCTAACAAATATACAAATTTATAGTGACCAACATATGCAAATTTTATCTTTGTTTTATTTAACTTGATATCGTAAACATAACATCCATTGTAAGCATTTTTCTGTTCACCTTCCGTGGTTTCTCTTTTCTCTGATAGTTTTTAGGTGTAGTATATTTTCTTATTACTAGACTACAAACATTCCCTCGAGAAAAACCTGGGCGAAGCCGGGTACATCCGCTAGTAAAGAATATAGGAAACATAATAGCGCCATTCTATCAACTTTTGAAAAATAATTTAGATGGAATTGGACGAAAGAACATCGAATGTTATTTTTAAAATGTAAATCATTATTAACTGATGTAATGTTTTACTTAAAAAGAACGAGTTTTACGAGACAAGAGAAGATTTAAGGCAAAAGAAACTCTAACTTTATTACTTTTTTCACCTATATATATATATATATATCGCGCTTCTCACGGACATGCAAATCCACCATCCTTTTAAAAGAAACAAAATGTAAAAATATACAAAATAAAATAATATTATGCAAACATCTCAAGGTATGCGACAGACTCCCCCTCCATGACCTCTCATCACTCCTGTGATGGGACTCCTGGTGGTCTATGATGAAATTTAATGATGTTGGTGATGTGGGCACTCTGGGTTCCTCGCCCCGATTCATAAAGGACATATTTAACATAGCCGTCCACCATCTTTACATCAGTAACAACATGGGGTCCAGTCTGCAGTCGTTGTTTACCTGTGTATTGGTGTTTCACCAGAATCGAATCTCCAGGTTTGATATCAGTAGGTCTTCTTCGATTTCTGTTATAATAATATTTAGTGCGCAGACGGTATTTATGGCGCTGTTTGTCATTATTCTCCGTTTCAATTCTAAGGAGTTGTAAGCCCAATTCCTCGTCAGCAGGCACTATTGGTACTGTTCCCTTCCATTTATAGCATGGAGAGCATCCCAGATAGGTATTATGATGTCTATTGTGATAAATGACGGCTGCCTCCATCAACATTTCCATCCTTTAGGAAACTGTGGGTAGCACTCCATGAAGGTCTTAATTTCCTGAATCACTCTCTCGGCTAGACCATTTCCCGCAGGGTGATAAGGACTGGTATGAAGAAACCTGATTCGCTTCTCCTGCGTCCAGTTGTAAAATTCCCCTCGAGTAAAGGAGGTACCTCTATCGGAAATAATTTTCTTTACATTTTTAAGAATGGGATGGTCCGTAAAGTATTCTTTTAGAGCTTTACCCGACTGTTTCATACATTTAGCGTGCACAATCCGAGTAGCTTCATCAATCACTACTAAGAATGACTGGGTAGAGACATTGGATTCCGATTTCTTTTTGAGTTCTGCGAAGTCAACATGAACCGTATGAAATGGAACATGAGATTGAACAGGCAAACTCATCTGATCAGAGGTAGATTTATATTTGGCCTTCAACTTCTGACAGGTAGAACACGATTGGACATAACGTCGAATGTCCCCCTTTATATTTCGCCACCAAAATCGATTCTTAATTGTATAATAGGTTCTCCAGAATCCCGAGTGGCCATCAGATTTAGGATCATCATGATATAAGTTGAGAATGCTAGGAACCTGTTCAGGAGTCACCAAATAAGATTTTCTTTGTTCGTCGTATTATAGCTCTAAAGCTTTATGCTTCAACCAGAACGTCTGTTCATCAGACTTGTCTGGGACGCTTACACACAATCGTGACAACGCGTCGGCGTCCCTCAGTTCCTTTCCCGACCGATGATTTATTATGATATTAAAGGAGCGCAGGAATAACTGCCACCTGGCCAAACGGTCTCTAAGTTCTCCACAACTTAAAAGCTGAGTTAAGGCTCGGTGATCGGTATGCACCACAAAAGGGCGACTCTCCAAGTAGGAACGAAAATGTTTCACAGCTTTTAATACCGCCAAGCACTCTTTCTCGGTAACAGAATAATTTTGTTCGGCTTTTGTAAAGGTGTAGGAGTAATTGCCAATTACCCGGAGTTGTTTACATATTTTTTTCCTGGAGGTCCCTTTGATATAAAATAGCTCCAGTTCCATCGTAGCTGGCATCCGTTGATAGCTCGAATGGCAATCTCCCATCAGGAACCCTAAGAATTGGTTCCTCAGTAATAAGTGCGATAAGTTTTTGATAAGCTGTCTCGCATTCAGAATCCCACTCGAAGGTTACAATTTTTCCTTTTAATTTGTCTAATGGTCTTACTATATGAGCATAATCTTTTATAAAGGCGCGGAAGTGGTTAGTCAATCCGGTGAAACACTGTAAGGACCTCAAATTGTATCGACGTTTCATATTTCGAACCTTTTCGGTAACCTCAGACCTTATTTTCTTTGTGTCTCCATCAATAACTCTCCCTAATAAGTCTATGCGAGGGACGCAAAATTGACATTTATCAAGATTTAGCACTAGGCCCGCAGTGTTCAGCCGTTCAAGAATTTTATACGTCAAAATGGAGCAATCCTCCTGAGTTGAGCCACCACAACAGATGTCATCGATATATGCTACTACCTTATCATTTAGTAGGTCTTCTAGAATTGTATTCATTATTCTCTGGAACTTAGCTGGATAATTTTTCCATCCAAACGGAAGCTTTAAAAACTCGCAATGACCAGATGGAGTTACGAAGGCAGTGTATTTTCGAGTATTTTATGATATACCAAGTTGCCAGAATCCATCCTTCAAATCGAGCTTTGAGAAAAAACGACATCCTCCGAACACATTAATAATGTCGTCTATTCGAGGAAAGGGAAAAGGATCCAGGAGTGTTTCATCGTTAATTTTTCGATAGTCGATACATAATCGATAGTCTCCATTCTTTTTTGGAATTACTATGCAAGGAGATGCAAATGCCGAGTTTGATGGTTTAATTATTCCTTCGCTTAGCATCGATCTAATTTTCATATTTAACCAGTTTCTTTTTGAATTTTCTAATTGATATGGCTTTGTACTGATAATTCGAAAATTTTCTTGCAGTCCAAAGTCAACTTCAATTTTTGAAATTATTGGTAAAGTCCTTTTGCAAAGGCTGGGGTATTTGGCTTCGACATCCCTCCTGGTAACAAGGTCCGGGCCAGTTTCAGAAAAAAAAAACTGATTTGATCTGTAAAGAAGTCCCACTTCAATTTCAGGGATTTTAACGTAGGCTTACCAATCAACAGATCAAAGGGCATATCTTGGAGGACAATAGCCTGGATTTCGATTGATTGTTCCCCAGCCTCCAAAACCAGATTAATGGCTTCGGTAGCAGTGAATTTATTATGGTTGATTGTGTTTATTAAAATCTTGGTAGGGTATGTTTTCCACCTGTTTTTTTTTGTATTAATTTTTTATGTATCAGATTGAGAGAAGAACCGCTGTCCAGATAGGCCTTTACCAAGTGAGAGTTTATTGTCACATCAATGAAGGAATGGGGAGAATCACAAATTTAAAAAATGGTCGATTTTGACCATGGGACCGGCGAACCCATACTCGTCAGTTTTTTGACAAGAACGAAACATTTCTATCATTCGCCGCCTGGTGTAACCCCGTGTCACTAGATTCAGTAAAATGAACAGGTTTCTTGACTGTGTGCCAAGAGTTCTTGCAGATGGCCTGGATTCAGAATAATTCTTTTCCGATATAGGCCTGATGTTCTCCAGGAGTTTGAGTAGATTTTGCTTGCATTTAATATTTGCCATGCCCAGTTGCTCCTGCATATACTGGGGGAGTCCATGGATTATCCCAATAATCAATAATTCCTCGCTAAGGCCAGGCATACCACGTTGCATCTTTCTTTGCTTTTGGTAAAAATATTCCAACAAGGATCCTCCTCGATATCTCCAATTGAAAGCACGGTCGTAACTCACAATTGGATTTTCGTTAAAAGAACAAATGAATTCTTGCTTCCAATATTTCCAACAATATTCCTCTTCATCCTGAAATTTGTTGTCGAACCATAATAGAGCCGATCCTGTCAGATAGGATCGCATTCCATTGATTCTAGCCTCGTCTCCAACCCATCCATTGTTTCCACAAATATTTTCATATACTTTGATCCAAATTTTAGGATCCGCATTTCTTCCATCAAAGGTAGCCACATCCATTTTAACTGGCCTACCTACCCTAAGTTCATTCTTATTTTTAAGAAAAAAGTCCGTCATCAAGCGCTGCTGATCCGCCATCGTCCTGATGAGGCTTTCAATGGTCGAATCTGATAGTTCTTTATCCTCATCTGCCAAGTCTGTTTCTTCATCTTGCATGTCTGGCTTAATAAGTTTAAGCTTATCAAATCCTGTCGGCTGCGCCATTTGTGGTGTTTTACTTAGAAAGCCCGATTTTTAGAAGACAAGAGAATGTTTAAGGCAAAATAAAACTCTAACTTTATTACTTTCTTCACCTATATATCTATATCGCGCTTCTCGCGGAAATGCAAATCCACCATCCATTTAAAAGAAATAAAATGTAAAAATATACAAAATAAAATAATATTATGCAAACATCTCAAGGTATGCGACAACTGTATTTAGCGAATGTACACGGCTTCGCCCGGTTTTTATCCGAGTAAAAGTTTGCCTAACGAACATTTGTTAAAACGATTCTAGAAAACATGCAATCCAGCTATATATTGATTTATAAACATATATAAATATTGTTATATGCGCTCAAATATATTTTTGAAACACATAATTTTTTGAAAACATTTATTCTATTTTAAATAAGATATTGTCACTTTTGTGAAATTGATAATTAATTATTTTTTTCTCAAGGAATTATATATATTAATTTGAAAATTCATTTTTGTTATCATCATCACATACAATGTACATTTTTTATATAAACAAACGAAAATAAACAACAACAACAATTAAATTTGCATCATCATTATTATAAAACAAAAACAAATTAAATTAACAATGTAAAAATATATTTTAACATTACATTTTAACATTTAACACAAAACGTTACAATATTTTTAAAAAATATTTATTAATATTAAAATGTCAAGTTTTTTTACATCATTATAATATTATATTAATAAATTCTCAAATTAAATTTATTTTTCTTGGAACACATTTTAGGCATTGTTACAATTTATAAATATAATATCACCAAATGCCGCGAGAGATGCGCTGTTTGCGAGTGAAAGTAGATAATTTGCAAATGAAATTGCAAAGAATATTTATTTCAAATTAAATTCAAGCCAGAAACCTTCCCAGTAGTATAGTAAATATAACTTCCTAAAGTTTCACGTCGATTGGATAATCTTACCTTTTAAAAACATTCATCGTGTAAACAAACTAACATTAATCGTGTAAACAAACCACGTGTAAATTATTAACCAATCGAATTCATTTATCGTCGCGACCAGTGCTGCGACCAAGCGGTAAAAGGCTGGAACTAACGCTTTTTGGTTTTATATATATTGTTACGTAAAAAGAAAAATGGCCTGTTGCCTGTAAAGCCGGTTTTACGGGCGAAGATTTTACGTGACAACGGTAGAATATTTATTGATATGAATATAATTAAATTGCAAAATAGGAACAAGGAATTGAATGAAAATAAGAATTGCACAAATTTTAACTATAGAAATATATTTTGTTTACTAAAACATTGTACATGTAAACTTAAACTTAACTAATTCCTATTTGAGTGATTTTGTTGAGGATAGGACGATGATAGGAGAAATATGAAATGAAAGGAAGTGTTTCTGCTGTAATGTGTCTTGCGAAAGTCAAGTCGACAGTTGTTCCTTTTAACGTAGTTGACTTAGAAACGTTTGATACGCAATCAAGATTATACGTATTTTTCATGAAATTAAGAAACGAGTTGTCAGGCTTTACGTTTTTGTTAAAATCACCACACAGAAGAATCGGTATACTAGAATCAACTTGCACGAACGGTGGCACGTACTGGCTGTTGTGAATGTACGGACCGAGTCCTTGCCATAGTAACATTCCAATATCCTGCATACTAGCTCCTGGATGAATATATACAGCACCGAGTATAAACTTAAAGCTAGTATTAGCGGCGAAGCAAGTAACTTCAGTCATGCACATGTCACCCTTGGTTTTAATGACACGAGTTACGTCTGTAATCGCAACTTGGAACACTTCCGCCGTAGATGTCGATAATAATTTACGATAGATCGCCACTCCACCAGCCGCGTTGGTATTTGAAAATCAAAACACTTATTCAGATCGAAGGTTCAAATTTTTGCTAAATAAATTTGAAATTAAATAAAATTTGTAATTGTAAATGATGAAGTTGAAAATTAAAACATTTATTTAAATTAGATGTTAAAATTCTTGCTCAACACAGTTTAAATAAAGTTTTCTTATATCTGCCACTTTTTCTTAATATTTGTAATTTTAAAGAATCAATTCGAAAATCAAAACATTTATTCAGATCGAAGGTTCAAATTTTTGCTAAATAAATTTGAAACTATTTAAAATTTGTAAAATAATAATTAATTAATTAATTAATTTTAAACTAATAATTTACATAACACTATCAACATTTATCAATAGTATGACATAACCTATAAACTCAGTTTCTCAACTTTTGTGTCAATCTAACAATTAATCAATCAATCATAGTTTACGATAATGAAATATCAGTGTACAATTATTTACCTTTATTGTTGTAGTTGTTGTAAATGACGAATCTAAGCACTCCACATTTTCACTACAGACACAGCTGACGATACTTTAACCACACGTGTGAACTTGTATTATGACGCTTTCTTGTTTTTCCAACGCCAAGAACGTTCGAGAAAGACAAAGACAGAGACAAGCATGCGCCGATTCAATGCGCCTAATTCTCTAGCGCTGCGCGCGCAGCTGCGCGCGCAGCACTCTCGTTCGGTGACTCATCGTAACGTTACCGGGCGTTACACTTTTTCATAAGTGACTCCCAGCCGCAACCTAATTTAAGACGTTGTCACGTCAAAAATGGCGCATTCCAGAAGAGAATGTTTTAGAACGTTCTAAAAAAATGTAGAAAAATCGGAGAACAACGGATTGGCCAATCAGTAGCGATTGCGCAATGCTCAAGCCTGGCGGCTTTGTGATTGGCTAACCAACCATGACCGTTCTGGAAATATCTACTCCGGTATATATAGGGATGAGGAACTCATGCAAGAGGGTCGAAGAACGAAGCTACGTGGTGTACTCCAAGCAAGCTGCTGTCTCAAGAGGTCGGACTGCTGCTTACCGCCGACGCCGGTGTACTTCTTGGAAGATTATACGAACTTCTGTCTCCTGTTCTGCTCCTGCTTTCCCTCACCGTGCTGCAGTTGGTGAGTTTGTAACTGCTGTTTTATTTATTGTTGTTTTATTTTTTGCACTCTTCTGTAATTATTTTATTGATTAGGCTTAAATAAAGTCCTAAAGATCCTTTGTATTCACGGAAGTTATTATTTGTCAACCAACAACGCAACAATATTTTTAAAAAGCACATTAACCTTTTTAGTTTTTTGAATAGCCTATACGTTAAACGAAATATTCAGCTACCTACATGTGAAATTTCATAATGATTGATTCTGTAGATTTTGCACAACGCGATAACAAACATCTATTTTGGATTTCATTTTTATAGATATAAGGAAGGATTAAAAATTAAAAAGGAATTTCCTGACCACGAGCACATGTGCTTTATAGATGGTCAGGAAATGCCTTTTTATTTTTAATATCAACACTTGACCCACTTAATTTTTTATTTTCTATTGTTTTTTCATATATACCTATCCCCCGATTTACACTGTAGATACGTTCCTGAGAAAAACGTGTAAATCGGGGGATAGGTGTACACAGAAATAAAAATAAAATGCATTGACAGGTTAAAATAGGCAGTCAGCACATAAGCTCGGGATTCCTCGTAAGATGTGTACACGGCGCATGTGTTCAATCACAGTAGCATTTAGTATAGTGCGATAAAAACAAAAACAAAAACGTATTTGGAAAACCGTGTAAAAGCGAAAACGTGTAAAACAAGTACCGTGTAAATCGGGGGATAGGTGTATATATGTGGTAATTTAAACCAACAACCTCATATTGCATATAATATTACAAGATTTTGATGTTGTATAATAAACTCTTATGTAAATAATTATACGCATGATTGACATGTGCCATTGCATCATCATATGAAATGTACTTTTTACAAACTGAGGATAATAAAATAAAACTCTGTAATAGATTAAGAGTTGAGTTAGAGCAGAGATCGAGATGTAGAAGTCACACAACTTTAAGAACGAGGCCTATAATATAGGGCGTTGCCAGTTTACAATGACTCTCTTCCGCATCCTATAGCATCTTCTCTATAGCATCCGCTGAAACCCAATACTTCCTTTCGGCAAAGATATATAAGCCTCCAACAGAGCCAGAAATAACAGTCGCTTCACCATCAGCGGAAGCCCTCGTCAGATGTCCCAAAGGTCCGCACCATCGACCATGTAGACCAGTAAGAACTCTTTCATCCTTTCTTCATCTCCATCCTTTCGCTCCTAGCTCAACTTTTATCTGTTCACGGAACTTTCCTAATAAAACTGTGTCCCTTTGTTTTTTGTGTATGGAAATTCCCAACTCTTCTACTCTGCCTCGACCACGACTGCCTGTACTCTGTGAGAACTGTTAAAGGTCTCCAAAGGTGGAGTAGTACTGGAAAACTCTCCACATCCTGACTGTGCCTCTCGGTTACTACAGGTTTGCCGCTCTCGGTTACCACAGTAAAGCGAGAGACCCCCTCGGATCTCACACCACAGCGAGAGACCCTCAGGATATCATATACACTGCGTGACATTGAAAATGGAACACCAAGAAATAGTGGCCAGAAAGTGATGAAACTCGGCAGACAGAGAGAGACAGGGACGAACAATAAGTGATATTTATTTCAAAATGATAGTCATAATACAGAGCGAGAACGGCGTCGGCTTAGTAGCAAGTAGGACCACCGCGGACGGCGATGCACGCAGCAACACGTCTAGGTAGAGAGTCAATCAGAGTACGGATGGCGTCCTGAGGGATGGCTCTCCATTCCCTCTCAACCATTTGCCACAGTTCATCTTCTGAACGCGGCTGTGGCAAGGCATGCAAACGGCGTCCAATGATGTCCCAGACGTGCTCGATTGGTGAGAGATCAGGAGAGTACGGTGGCCAGGGAAGCATCTGTACATCTTGCAGAGCTTGTTGGATAATGCGAGCACTGTGCGGTCGGGCGTTATCCTGCTGATAAAGGGCATTGGGTACCCCCTGAAGGTAGGGGAGTGTCACCGGTCGCAGCACATCATCAACGTATAGTGCCCTGAATACGAAGTAAAGGTGACCTGGAATCATACGCGATTGCGCCCCAAACCATGATTCCACGTTGTCGCACGGTGGGGCGTTCCACAATTGCTGCCGGATTGGACCTTTCTCCACGTCGACCCCACACGCGTACACGGCGACTATCACTGGACAAGCAGAAACGCGACTCATCTGAGAACACGACCCTGTGCCATTACGTCATCCACGTCTAGCCCGGCACCATTCCAAACGTTGGCGTCTATTCGGTGGGGTCAATGGCAGTCTTCTTAGCGGACTGCATGAGTGCAAGCCATTAGCAACCAATCGACGGGAAATGGTTCTGGTCGAGATGGAATGATCTAGGGTGTCTTGCACATGTTGCAGGATGGCGGTACAAGTGGCTTGTGGGGCCGCCACTGCTTGTCGAAGGATACGCCGATCCACACGTGCTGACGTCCCTCTGGTTGCACCGACATTCCTATAAATTGCCACATTTCCTTGTTCCAACCATCTTCTCCACAGTCGGTGCACCGTGGACGCACCAAGGTGTGTATCAGCTGCGATTTGACGTATGGACCAACCTGCCCTTTTCAGTCCGATCACCATGCCCCTCGTAAAAGCGTCTGTCTGCTTGAACTGCCTCCGTTTACGATGACCTGGCATTCTCTGTTATTACACGTGTCTTTTGAGACAAGAACTAAATTTCTACAATGATTTTCCTTGAAGAAATAACGACACGAATACTGTCCTTTCTGCAAGTTCCTTCCCTTATATCTTACTCCATGTGCGCACGAGAGCTGCGCATTTTACATCATTTGCATAACTCGGTTAGGCGCGTCTACCCTAAAATTTGCATAATTTTCTGGCCACTATTTCTTGGTGTTCCATTTTCAATGTCACGCAGTGTATATTATTTCAAATCAATATAATAGTTTTTCCACGACAAGCCTAAATAGTTTGTTCAAATTAGATTTAAACGCCTCATTAGGGGGTAAAAATACAAATATTGTGCAAAGCTTACAATTGAGGTTTTGTTTAAAACAAATTGTAATCAATTGAATAGGCCCAATTTATATTTCTAATATTCTCAAAAGTTTTCTTGATATCAACCAAAACTCCCCCAGACGATCGCCCAGTTTTATAGCATCAAGTGTCAAAAGATCCATAAATGGTTAATTCCCGAATGCTAATTTGCATATTTCGATCGCACCTTGTTTCTGATAATTCAAAAATTTGATACTGTTTTACATATTCGAGTGAAGAAAAAGTTATTTCGCTCGCCAGAATCCATTTATATCACAGTATAGTATTTCGATATTATTTTTTCACCTTCTAGGTCTTGATTGGAAGTTTTTATTATTTACATTTAGAGTATCTCTTAGCTTTACTGGTTGCTACAATTGCTGCAATTTAGGATCAACAATTTTATCGACCACTACTTGGTAGAATGTGTCGTTCGCTAATATTTTAGTATCTCTCTGTTTTGATCTAATCCCTCTTTCGAGAAATTCCTTATTCTTCGACAATCGTTTTCTACGTTGATCTTTAACTTTGTTCGAATATTCTTTACTTGATTCTCATTAGTTTAATCGTGTTTTTCAAAAGATGAGTACTCTGTTGTGTGTCGATAATTTCAACCAAAATAGGCGAAGTCTATTTCCTAGATAGTCTATGACATCTAGTTATATTGATATCTTTAAGAAAAAAACAAAACGAAAAAGAAATTGGAAGCATTAAAGCACATATTTTTCTTTTTAAATATAAAACAAACTTCTACTGGCCTTACTTCATTTCTTATTTATATATGGCAAGTTATTCCCTCAAAATTAATTCATGCCTAACTGTCTTTGTCCTTATTGTTTGCGGAAGAGCATTGCTTGATGCAAATATTTAAATGTAATCCTACTGTTCTAAAAGCTTATGTCCATAGTTTATTTGAATACCATTTATAAAATTCCACCCTACAGTTTAGCATATATAAGCAGAATTGTCCAATATAGTATTAGAGCTCTAAAAAGCGGTCTGATGGGTTGAATTGACGACCCCGCTGGGAGGATTCACCACTGATGAACTAAGCCCTCCCAAGGATAGTAGAAGTTTATTTTATGAGTAAAAGAAACATTCGTTCTCTTCAAAATACTGTCATTTCTTATATTTAAATTATATATCTTTCTTGTCTATCTTTCTTGAAAAGCACACGTTCTCCTGTTCAGGATATGATCTTTTTATTTTTTTTATGTATTTTTCTGTGTGTGGTTTCGTCATCATGTATTTTTAATAGCCGTTGCTACTAGAAGGTCCTGCGTTAACTATCCCAATATGTTTTGCTACATATGTAACGAGAGTACACAATGCAATATTTAAGGAAACCTATTTCCGACTGCGTAAAATAGGTCTACCTCGCTTATTTGGGATTCAAGCTCTAGGATACCAAGATAAAACTTGGGATCTACATTGTGCTTGTAAAACTTGTATGGAATATTTGCACCAGTGGACGAATAGTAAAAGAAGAAGTCTTGAGTTCGGAGTGCCAATGATTTGGAGAGGACTAAAATATTACACTAACGATTGCTATTTATGTACCGTCAGCATTATTGGTATCAACCGAAACAATCGCCACAAGTGGATTTATTTTAACCTACCTTCTGAAATACGTCCATTTTATCATTCAGAAGACGTAATTACCCCAACTTGTTATGGCCTTCCACAGCCTTTTGAAGATGCAACTGTTACAAGTCATAATACAGAGGCAATACAATGATTATGTTGGTTCTTCTTCGAGTCCTCAACAAGTCGACCAAAAGGAAATAAAGGATCTCATTAGGTCCCTGAGCCCCTCAAAAGAATCCTCTGAGGTACCTGCTTCTCGGTTGGCTGAAAAATTCTACTCACCTCAGATACAAAAATAATATTTCATCGTAAACTGAAAAAAAAATATTTAGTTCCATTCTTCTCTCAAGAGAACAATCTTGCATATTGTCATCATATAAATCGAGGTGTACTGCTGAAATTGGGTCGTCCCTTGTATTCACCCTTTAATTAGAGTCTCTTCATTGGCAGTTCCAAACGGAGTTTAAAGTGTGTGCTCCTTCACAATAGCAATAAGTATGGGTCGATTACACTCGCTCATTCAACAAATATGAAATAGGTGTATCATAAATTTGCATTTGTTATAGAATAAATAAAGTTAAACCTGCATCAGTGGACAATTTGTGGTAATGTCAAAATGCAGAATTTTTTTCTTGGCCAGCAAGGTGGCTACTCGAAATACTTATGTTTCTTGTCTTTCTGGGATTGTAGAGCTAAACATGATCATTGGATAAGAAGAGCCTGGCCGGTGAGGAAGAACATGGATTGTCAAATACTCCTCTTAGCTCTGCTGATACTGTTTTTGCATTTATTTCTGACAGGCTTAAATTCATTAACACTAATTGCTTTATGATGAAAATGTGTATTTTAACATAATTAAAATGCTTTTTCTTTTGTTCTAATTCTTTTTTTCAACACTTGGTCCCAGGTGAAGTTGGAAGATTTCACCTCCATTGATTCATATGCTGCTTCCAGAATTATATTCGTTAGTTTGTCAACTACTATGCCAATATCATTTTTTTCAACATCATTTGTAGCAACTTCCAATTTGCTTAATTATTGTTTTGAAAAAAATTGAAAATAGTGACAATTTTTTTTTTCACAAAATTCCCATGTGGTTTTATTATTATATTATCTAAATTGATATTTGTTGAAGATATTAATCTGTGATTTTAAATGTTTCTTTTTGACCAGTACTTTTGTTTGTTTTTGCCTTTTCCTAAAATGTTTCTTCTTCTTAATTATTATTTGTTCTAAATGTAAAGCTTTGTTTTTTGATACTTGAATAAACAAATTCAAGTTTATTATATTTTTTGTGTGCTTTTAAAGTTAAAACACAACAGGTTATGGACCCAACCACGCATTCACTGCGAAATATAACAAAGCAACGGTAAGCCTGAAAAGAATTCTATTTTGTTTATTACGTTAAAATTTATATTAGTAATGGCTGGAATGGATAATATTAAAATGGGTATAAATATTCCCAAATTGGAAGGATTAATAAACTGGCCAGAATATAAGAAAAATATAAAATTGCTTTTAACAATAAACAAAGTAATAGGCGTTGTTGATGGAACATATAGAAAGCCAATAAAACAAGAAACAAATGAAGAAAAAGAGGCATATGTAAAATGGGAAAGTGAAGATGCAATATCCCAATTGTTATTTACAACAAGTGTGATGCCTGATGTAAGTCAACTAATCATTCCCTGCTCAAGTGCTAAAGATATGTGGGACAAATTGTTAAGTGTCTATGAGCAAAGCTCTGGTCAAAGATTAGACATGCTCTATAATCAATTCTTTAATTTTAAGAAGGATCCTACAGATGATATTCCAAAGCACATTTCAAAATTAGAAAGTTTATGGAATGATATGCAAAATGAACTTACTAAACAAGAAAATTTGAAATTGCCAGAATCCATGCTGATGTGCAGAATCATAAACACCTTGCCTGATGAATATTTTGATTTTAAAAGTGTTTGGGAATCAGTGTCTAAAGAAGAACGTTCTGTAGACAATCTCACACAAAGGCTTCGGTTACTCGAAATAAGAATTCAACAGCGAGATGAATGCAGCGCATCAAGTTCGACAGCACTAATGGCAAATGCATATGAAAATAAGCAAAATATGAAAGGACAAGTTACCAAAAGTAATGAAAATTTTCAGAAAGCAAGAGAAACAAGAGAATGTTACTTTTGTCATAGAAAAGGACACTTGGCCAAAGATTGTAGGTATGCAAAACAGAAGAAACTAAAGGAAAAAGAAAAGGATGAAACTAAATTAAAACTTAATTCAAAATTAAGTGAAAGTTTAATCAGTGAAAGATTCAATGAACAAGATGAAGACATTTGGATTGGTGACTCAGGAGCTACTAACCACATTACAAGAAATGCAAGTTTTTATACTTCTTATAAGGATTTTCCTACCCAACAGACTGTTAAAGTTGGAAGTAATGAAAAATTGATAGCTTATGGAAGTGGAACTATAACAATTGAAACTTGTGTAAAAGGTAAATGGCAAACTCACTACCTAACTGATGTATGGTATGTTCCCAATTTCAGTCGTAATGTGATGTCATTACAGTCCACATTGGATAAAGGGTTTGAAATGAAAATGGATAAAAAGGTTGTAAACTTTTTAAGACAACAACTGGAGAAGTTATTGTAGAAGGGAAAAGACTACCAGGAGGCTTGTATGGTATGTTAATAACAAGTATCAAACCTGAAAATGCTGCAGAAGTCAATTTAGCCAAAACCCAAAATGTCAATATGCTACAACTATGGCATGAAAGATTTGGACATCAAAATAAAAGGCATGTTCAAAAATGGCTTAAAGAACAAGGAATAGATGCAGTCATGGACAATGAACCTTGCGAGGCATGCATTTATGGCAAACAACATAGACTGAGTTTTGGATCAAGAGAACAATATGCTTCTACTCAACCTGGAAACTTAATTCATGTGGATGTATGTGGCCCTATGCAGGAGGTTTCGAAAGGAGGGATGAGATACTTTGTGTGTTTCAAAGATGATTTTACAAAATACCGATCAGTGTATTTCCTAAAAGAAAAGTCACAAGTCATTGAAAAGCTAGAACAATTTCTCTTGGAAACAAAGACTACTGGACATATAGTGAAAGAAATTCGCACAGATGGAGGAAAGGAGTTTGTAAATAAAGAAACCTCAAAATTTACAAACAAGTATGGTATTAATCATAGAATCACAATGCCATATACTCCACAACAGAATGGTTCAGCGGAAAGAGAAAACAAGACTTTAATAGAAGCAGCTCGTTCAATGATATATGCCAAAAATATGAGCCTAAAGCTTTGGGCAGAGGCAGTTAATACTGCTACATATGTTTTGAATAGAACAGGACCAACACAAATTGAGGGAAAGACACCTTATGAACTATGGTTTGATAAAAAACCAGCAGTTGATCATCTTCGAATATTTGGAACTGAATGTTTTGTTCATGTGCCTGATGAAAAGAGAAGAAAGTTAGATGCCAAAAGCGAAAAGGGTATTTTAGTTGGTTATTGCAGTAACAAGGATGGGTATCGAATCTGGATGCCGAACTCAAACAAAGTTGTCACAAGTAGGGATGTAATATTCAAGGAAACTATACCAACATTTAGCCTTGATATTGAAAAGAGAAATAAGGAACTCTTTCAAGGAATCAGATTGATGAACAAAATGATACTCAAGATATTGAGAAAATTGAAAGCAATGTTCAAACATCAGACGTATACAATCTAAGAGATCGATCAATTATATCAAAACCCCAAAGGTATATTGATGCTGAAATAAATATTGCAGAAGGTCTTGAACCCAAGACATACAAAGAAGCAATGGATTCTCCAAATGCACAATTTTGGAAAGAAGCAATAAATGAAGAAATGAATTCTTTAACGGAAAATGATGTATACGAATTCACAACATTACCACCTGGCCAAAAACCAATTGATTGTAAATGGGTATTAAAGACCAAATTGAATTCTAAAGGAGAGATTACAAGATATAAGGCAAGACTGGTGGCAATAGGGTTTGCACAAAAGAAGGGTATAGATTATGAAGAAACATTTAGTCCTGTGGCAAGACATGACACCATAAGAACTCCTTTAGCAATTGCTGCTAATGAAGACTTAAAATTGGTACAGTTTGACATAAAGACAGCCTTTCTCTATGGAGACTTACAAGATCAAATTTATATCAAACAACCTGAAGGATTCAACAATGGAACAGATCTTGTATGGAAATTGAAGAAAAGTCTCTATGGACTTAAACAGTCACCAAGATGCTGGAATCAGAAAATAGTCAACTTCATGAAAGAAAGTTGTCTGAAGGAAAGTACAGCTGACCCCTGTTTATTCTTCAGAAAAACAAATGATCATCTACTCATTATTGCCATATATGTTGATGATGGAATCATTGCTGGTACAAATGAACAGGAAATCAAAGAATTTCTTGATGAACTAATGTTTTCATTTAAGATCACAAGTGAACCATTAAATTACTTTTTGGGTATTGAGATAGAGCGGCAACCGGATGGGTCAATCTTTATAAATCAAAAGGCATATATAAAAAGAATTCTTGAGAAATTCAATATGTCTCAAGCGAATAAAGTGGGAACACCAACTGATAATTCTACTGTTCCTGGGGAAGCAGAGATTTTAGAAAATGTTCCATTTCGTGAAGCGATTGGTAGTCTGATGCATCTGAGCTGCTTAACAAGACCCGATATCACTTTTGCACTGAATAAAGTTTCTCAAAAACTTGCAGCACCAACAAAATATGACTGGGAAGCAGTTAAACGAATCTTCAAATATCTTGTAGGAACAACTGAATATGGAATTATGTACCAAAAGGGTCATAAAGTAGGAGTTTTGGAATCTTTCAGTGATGCAGATTTTGCTGGAGACCCAGAAACTAGAAGATCTACCAGTGGAGTTGTGTGTAAACTGGCTGGTGGTGCTATTTCTTGGCTTAGCCAAAAACAAAGATCAGTATCTTTGTCAACAACTGAGGCCGAACTCGTGGCAGCAAGCAATACAGCAAAGGAAGTCATTTGGTTAAATAGACTTTTCAGTGAAATTTCTCCACTAAAAGAACAACCAATTATAAAAGTTGATAATGCAAGTACAATTAAATTGATCAAAAATCCTGAATTTCATAAGAGAACCAAACATATAGAAGTAAGGCACTATTTTGTGAGAGAAAAGTATCAAGAAGGTATTTTCAATGTAGAACATATTTCTGGAAAAGATCAAGTTGCTGACATTATGACCAAAGGGCTCCCTAAGCCGCGTTTCCAAATGCTGAGATATCTACTGGGTATGAGGGACATTTGAAATCTGATTAAGGGGAAGTGTTGAAGATATTAATCTGTGATTTTAAATGTTTCTTTTTGACCAGTACTTTTGTTTGTTTTTGCCTTTTCCTAAAATGTTTCTTCTTCTTAATTATTATTTGTTCTATATGTAAAGCTTTGTTTTTTGATACTTGAATAAACAAATTCAAGTTTATTATATTTTTGTGTGCTTTTAAAGTTAAAACACAACAATTATAATATCAAATAATCTGCCACATAGTCAGTGTACAGAGAATTGTTCATTTTCTTACTTATTTGATATGCCTTTGGTAAAAGTCTTAAAACTATTTTTTTGTGTGTAGCAGTATTTGATTTCATTATAAACAATAGTTCTATTTCATTATTTACTCCATTTAACTCTGAATTCATGTTACAGATTGTTTTCACAAATGTTGTGTCAGTTATTTTCGAAACATTTTTAACTACTACTGTTAAATCTCTTAGGATTATATATATTTTACTAATTGCTTTTAAAACTTTAGATATTCTTTAAATATTACTATTCACTATTTGTCTTTACTTTTTAAATACAAACACTAAGCTAAACGATACGTCTCTTCATTACATAATACTAGGCTAAGAGCTTTCAAGTCAAATAAGATTTTCCTCTTTCACACGGCCCTAGCTTAAGTAAATGAATAAATTTATAAATAATATGCCCGTTGAAGAGCATAAATTTTGCTCGAATGCTTGCGAAAATCAAAATTAAAAGAAACCCTTCACCTTAATATTATTTATTCTTTCTTTTTCGAATAATTCGAATAACCTATAAAGCATTTTATTCTACTTGCAAAAGTTATTTTATGACAACTGCATTCTGAATGTTGAAAAAAAAACTTCGTGATTTGTTGGTTTATACTAATCATTGGGTGATTAGAACAGTTATGACAACGCATTTCATTCGAGCAAAAATCGATTCCATAAACCCAACATATATTACAAATTTTCTCACTTGTGCAAACTTTAAGTTTATCGCTTGGATTCTATAGAGAGCGCATTTGTCTCTCTGACATTGTTTTACAAAGACACTTGCACTATACTATTTAAATACAAACACTAAGCTAAACGATACGTCTCTTCATTACGATAATACTAGGCTAAAAGCTTTCAGGTCAAATAAGATTTTCCTCTTTCACACGGCCCTAGCTTAAATAAATGAATAAATTTAGAATCAATTATTTAGTAATTTATTAAAATCAATTTATTAGTTTATTTAGGGCTGTGAGGAAAGCCTATTTGGCTTGAAGGTTCTTAGCCCAGTTTTATCAAAATAAAGAAGTACATTGTTTAGCTTAGTTTTTGTATTTAAATATTATCAACGATTTACATTCTTTCATACACTACTATTTTCTTAAGATAATTAACTTAAACTGTGCTTGGTCTAAGAATAATAATTTAGAACTCCTCTACTTATTTTTTCTACAAGCTACTCATTCCTACCATCACTTCAATATGAAAGACTGTGAAAGATTCGTTCAGTAAAGTGAAATCAACTATATTTCTGCATTGAATCTCTAATAAGTTTTGTCACTATATTCAAATTTGATATTTCAGGGTATGTTTGGATTCTACTAGTAGAGTCCCATTGTCGTAAGGGAATAGTAGGTTGTTCTACAGGAGTTTCATATTTTATATCTTTTGAGCTTTGGAGTTATGCGTGTGCTGGTATTCTTTTTTTAGAGATGAATGACTTACTTTCAGAATTCATAATTTTAATAACTTGTTTTTCATTGAGAGACAAATTAGGAAATATAATTAGATAACCTCATATAAATAGGATATATATCACCTAATAATTCCATAAATCTTATAATAGACTCCCCTCCATAAACCCACCTATTTTTAGTAAACAAAAATAATTCGACCTAACATAAAATAACCAACCTCCAATTAAAATACTACACTAGAAATATTCATGTATTTGAAAGGAGACCCCATCTGTCTCATTTTATCTTGGTAAGAAGGCGAAAATTTTCAGCGCACAATATTTGAACTGAATGGAGTTTAATTGATATTTAATGTTCTATAAATTCTCACCTGATAACAAAATTTTAAAATTTTTATGAAAATCAGAGAGGGACCCAATAAGAAATACTTGTTCAATTCAATAATGTTTAAATTGAGGTCGAATTTCATAATGTAAAAAAATGAAAATAATTTCAAATACCCTACATATTCCACACGGGTATGTGAATACCTAATTCTGAAAACAGCAAGGACCACGCTGCCTCTTAACGCCAAGTTACTTTTCAAGAGACCGAAATCCTTTTAAATAATTTATTTCCTCGCCATGATATTTTAATGGCATTATTATTATTACTAGACGAATGACCCGGGCAACGCCCGATTTTACCCGATTAAATGTTTTATTCAAACACTATTCGTTACAATTATGAATTGGCGCCGTGGATGTCACTCTTGTGAAACGTCCCGCTCCAAACTTTACAGTCAGATTAGTTACGATATAAATCTTCAAATCGAGCGAGCGTCTATAAATATTTCGATTTAATATTTAGTTTTAATATTTAATTTATATATAATTTAAAATAACCTATCGTTGTCCTAGGTAGCCTAGTGGTCATGGCATCTGCCCGGTAAGCGGAAGGTCGTGGGTTCGATTCCCATCCCTTGACACTTTTTTTATTTCATCCATTCTGACCAAAATCTATCCGTGAACTTCACACAGTGAACTTCACACAGACAGAATAAAGCAATTATATAAGAAGATAATAATAATGATAATTAACATTAGATAATGATAATGATCATAATGATGATGCGCGCGTTGATGATCAAAATCTATCCGTGAACTTCACACAGACAGAATAAGGCAATTATATAAGTAGATTATTCTTTTTGATCCAGTATAGCAATACTGTTTGAAAATATATATTTACTGTAATTTTTATAATTATTCCAAGTACACGCAGTACAGGCCATTATCTTATTGAGTGTAGATTTTAGACTGATTCTTAAATTCCAGATGTATTTACATTTAAATTTATATATAAATAATAAAAAGGCATATATTGGATTGAAAATATATATATATATACTGTATATATAAATTCAATACTACATAAAAACCTGTCTACGAACACATAGTGGGTCCTATTCGAAAATTCATAGAGAGCACATACATGTATACGATTTTGATATAATTATATAAAATATTGGTTAATATCATTTTTGAAATTACCATTTATAAGCAAAATATAGAGATTTAACATTCTGTAAAATTATATTGTAATTAATTTAGTAAAATTCAAGTTCCTTTAATTTAGATACGCATTTAAAAAGAGAGAATCAATGACATAAGAGGGGCAATTATAAAAACAAGGAATGTTGAAACGCGAGGAATTAAGAGAAAACAACAAGTAATAATTTAAGCATAGGATTATGATATATTTTGTGAAACCATTGAGCAAATAGAAATATGAGTAAAATGTTTGACATTTTTTAAAATTATATTCTGGCATAATATCATAAATCAAAATGTTAAAAGCACTCAAATAATAAAAGAGAATATTTAAATATTGTATTATGAAATAATTGAATAAAGAGATCCATAAAATGTATTTGAATTTGGTTTCCTAACAATATATAGAAAAAGTACCGAGATGTAGGTCCTGTAAGAAAACTCCCCAGAATGCACTACTGGAATATGACTAAGTACATGACCCAGCAAGAATATAGGACCTGCAAGAAGACTCCCCCAGAATGTACTTCAGGAATATAACTAAGTACATGACCCAACCTGTAAGAAGACTCCCCAGAATGTACTGTAGAAATATGACTCAGTACATAACACAATAAAATGTAGGACCTGTAAGAAGACTCCCCAGAATGCACTACTGGAATACGATATAGTTCATGACCCAGCAAAAATATAAGACCTGTAAGAAGACTCCCTATAATATAGTCCAGAAAGATGACTCAGTACATAGCATATGCATTTAATGTAGGCCCTGTAAGAAGACTCCCCCAGAATGTACTTTAGGAATATGACCATTTACATGACCCAACCTGTAAGAAAACTCCCCAGAATGTACTCTAGAAATATGACTCAGTACATTACACAATAAAATTAAGGACCTGTAAGAAGACTCTCCCAGGGCGAGGATGTACTCCAGGAAGACACTGTAAGGTAGTTCTGTCTTGCCTAGAGGAAGTATTTGGTCCGGCTCACCAAGCACGGTTTCACCCTGAAAAAAAAAGCATTTTATAATCTCCAAATTAATTAACGAGGATTTTATTTCAAGTCTAATTTGATTTTTTAATTGCAATTCCCTCCAATTTATTATTAATTTTTCTAATATTATATTAGTGTGTGTGACAATTTGTCAATTGAAACAAGTTTATTGACACCTCAGTCAATATTCACAAAATCAGAAAGATATCGCAAAAATAATTAGAATAAAAAGGTGGCGAAAAGCGTGTTCGTACTAGGGACATCCTATTCTCAGTCTAAATCTTTCGCAGCTGAGCTAGTTCGCCTTTATAGATAATAATATATATTTTCAAATAATTAATATTTACAATCTCGTATTTTCAGCCGGGGAGTATTCCCCACCGCACAAGTTTCCTCTTCCAGGCGAGGGGGAAGTCTTCAATAGCACCACCCAGCCGCACCTGCACGAAGTACCGAATTCGGCACTTCGCCGACGCAAGGATGGCTAGGGGGTCTTCTTCAAGGATGGCTCGGAAGATCCAAGCTTGTAGGTCAGACCGTCTCCCGATGATGTTGAAGGCTTCTCGGACAAGGGGCCTGATGTTACGGCATCCCCAATATCGGTGTTCCAAAGAGCCATCGTCGGACCCGCAGGCAGGGCAGGACGGACCGGCTGATGCTGGATGGTCCGGGTGCGGCAGGGCAAACAGTGCCAATCTGATCTCTGCATTGTGACCCAGGAAGGCGCAGCTCCGTATCGAAAGCAAGTAACCTTGACCGCCAAGTCGACGACAGACACCCATCTCTCCAGGAACCGGGTGATCGGCAAGGCCGCAAGGCGCGGACGTTCCAGGACTCGACGGGCTAAGCAGGTGGTGATTCTGTCCAAGGTCATGGCCGTCCCGCCCAGGAAAACAGCCTCGGCCAGGCTGGGCTCCCGAAAACTCACCTGGAGGTTCTCCGCTACCACCTTCTGACAGAAGGCGGTGAGGTCCGCGGCATCAGCGAGAACGGATCGCGTAGGATGGACGATGGAGATGTTGCTCAAGGGGGCGGACTCGGGCGCCGACCCAGCGTGAGGGAGCAAGGAGGTTAGGAGGGTGAAAGAATGATGTGAAGATGCAGCAGCTGTGTCGTGGGAACCACTCAGTGGTTGAAGTCCAGGAAGTTTGAGACCTCCTCCCAAAGTCAGTAGTCGGAGACGCCGGGGCCAGTTTGGAGCCATCGGATGAAGATTGTAATCAGGCGTAGCACATCATCAGCCAGGAGTAGCCATTTTCACCTCCGCAGAACGCGACTTGGACCTGGAAGCCACGCCGTGTGGTCAAGCCCCCATATAAATCTTGCCAGACGGGCCTAGAGCTTGGAGATGATCGCAGCTTCGGGCAGGTACGCGTGTAGGTAGTGCTGGATGGTCAAAAGCACCTGAGAGTTGGTAGCCCTAGCTCGCCCGACAAGGGAGAGACCAGGCGTGAAGGGCGTTCACTTTCGGCAAGCAGATTCTAGGGGGGTGGGGGGGGGGGGGGGGGCAGGAGATGTTATTTCCGGTGGACGATGGAGATCTTGTGGGCGATTCTTATCCCTAGGACTTTGATCGAGGAATTCGAGGATAGCGCCGCATGCGCGTCAAGAGCCGCACCAGAGGCCCGCGCTCTTCTTGTAGTTCTCGCAATGCCAGAGGCTCGGTGGAAGTCCTCGAAGACGGCCGCAACCCTCGCGAACTGCTCGTCGCGATGTATTAGGAGGACAATGTCGTCTGCATAGACGATGACATTGCCCACGCCGAGGGTCGACTCCAGGCGACGTAGCAGTGGCCCAGTTGCGATGCTGAAGAGCGCTGCGCTTACAGCACAGCCCTGTCTCACGCCATTTCAAGAGATGGAAAGCAGCGGTTTG
Organism: Cordylochernes scorpioides; assembly: GCA_030710605.1. Classification (NCBI taxonomy): domain Eukaryota; kingdom Metazoa; phylum Arthropoda; class Arachnida; order Pseudoscorpiones; family Chernetidae; genus Cordylochernes; species Cordylochernes scorpioides. The sequence continues at coordinate 104,135,427 of CP092864.1, forward strand.
AAATTATCCAGCCCGTATCGTTGCGTCCGCCCCGGCATATAAGAGCAGTATCCAGCCCACAAAGGCCGGTGGGAGGCGAAGGGACACCAAGAGTGACACCAGGAAACCGCCATCCAAGGAGTAGAAGGCGGACTCGAGGTCGACGCAAACGATGGCCAGTGGCAAGCCCCCGCAGTAGCCTCTCGACGGCATCAGTTATCCGAGCGATGTTCCAGGAGGGAGATCTCCCGGGGACGGCGAAGGTCTGCGACTCCGGCACCAGAACTGGTAGGTGGGGTTTGAGTCGCCTGAGAAGGACGGATGAAAGCACCCTGTAGTCGGCCGACGGCGGCGAGGTTGGCCTAAAGCCATCGAGGCCGCGATAGCTGCGGGCCTTGGTAATTGGGCATATTGAACAGGATGGAGGCAAGTCACCGCGGAGCCTAGAGGCCGCGGACACATGCCGCAGGGCATCCGCGAAGAAGTCCTCGTAGGCGCCGAGGAATTCGCAGGCAAGGCCGTTCCAGCCGGAATCTCTTCCGCGAGGGAGACGGAGGATGGCTGCGGTGATTTCAGACGCGGGGATATTAACCCGGTGGAGTAGGTCGTCCTCCTCATATTCGATAAGGGTGATTATCCCTTAGATGAAGACCTTGCCTGCAGTTGGATCACAGGTCGCGAGGGCGAAGCGGAGCCTGAAGATGTCAAAGGCCTTCCGCCGCAGCTCTGGGCCTTCGATGACGCGGCCTTCGTCGTTTCTTACGATAATGACATGGCGGCGAAGATACATCGCCCTTGCGATGTCTGCCAAGGACGGGTAGTCATCCCGGACTAACGAGGCTTCCAGCTGCGTTGTGATGTGCCTGGAGCAGTACGGCGCTGTGGTCGGAGAGATGGTAGTATATTGTGGTGTAGGTGGCCATACGATCCAGGAAGCCAGAAGTTACGAGGATCCTGTCCAGTCGGCTGTTCTCAATGCGGCTGCCGTGGCTAGCGGTCCTGGTGGGCAGGCGTGGTACTGTGTTGCAACGTTCACCAGCGCTGCCAGATCTTGAATAGAGTTGAGGGCATCAACGGAGGCAGATGTACTGGACCTCCCTGATGTCGAAGTCTTCGAGGACCCATGCCCTCTTGAAACCCAGGTGCCGCAGCATTATTTACATTTGATCCGGCCGGTCGTGTGGATTGTGCGCCAGATGGACATTAATGAAGGTCATCTCCTCACCGTGGATAATGATGGCAGCCAAGGCAATGTGGCCCGGCTACAGATAACGCTGTCGCAGAACGGCGACGCCTGGCCCGAAGACGACACAGGTGAGTCCAGATTCTGACGTGACTTCGGGTGGATTGACAACCGCGCTGTAACCGAGGCAGATGTCTTTCGCGTGATCCATATAGGAGATGTTCTTTCTCCTGAACAAACGCGATTTACACTTGGTGTTGCCTGAGGAGATGACAAAGTGCCAGGCTCCTTCCTCGAATGGCGAGCCCGCGCGTGTTGATGGTGCCTATCCTCTAAGTAGGCCTCGGGTCACCATGAGGCGCTCTTAGAGGGAAAAGGCGGAGTCAAGATGCCTCTGGATGAATGCGTGGACCAGCTGGAGCAAAGTGGTCTTCTGGGCGGCTGTGAGCTTATTCATCAGGCTCTTGAGGTTGGCAATGGAGACGAGGGCGCGTAGGACCTCTTCCCTGTGGACGCCAAGAAGATCAGGCTCGTCAAACAGGGAGCTAGGGGATTTCTAGAGGATGGACCCTGATCCTACCCTATTTGGCTCTTAAGAGGAGTCAGTTGTTTCCTCTTCGCTTATCTCCACTTCCATCGGCTCACTGGGTGCAGGGGCGGTCTGGTGCGCGGGGGTCTGCGGATAGGTAGAGGATGAGGAGGGGCTACGACTGCTGGACTGGTAGAGTCCAGCAGGTTGAGTGAGAGGCATTGGTTCAGCCCTCGATTTCGAGACCCCGTCGATGAAGCGTTCTGGAAGGGCCTTAGTGGTCAGGACGTGGTCGTTCATCCTAGTCAGCTGGACGATGTTATTGTCCCCGCCGACCATTTTATCCACCACCTGAAGGTACTGGCACGGCGAGAAGTCTGGGCAGTGCTCTATATAGACGCACTGTTCTTGGGTGGAGGACGCCTGTCGCGTCCTAGCGTCCGCAATATGTGCACGCGTGGCCACTTTCCTGGTGTTCGCCTCCGCGGAGTTGCGCCGGTGGTTCCGCTGGTTCTGACGCTGCTGGAATGCACCGTTGAATTGTTGGCTGTGATCGAGTCACGGCGCCTCTTTTTATGTTTCACCATGCCGTCCTCATTGTCCTCCTCCTCCATTGGTTCAGCCCAGTTCTTTTAGACTTTTCAACGCCGTTGGAGGCGACTTTGTTGCGATGACGTCCGACGCGGCAAAATTTGCATTACCTTCGCCAGAAGGCGAATTTGCATAATTTGCAGTTTATTAAATCTTACAAAAAAAATGTAAACTACAAATCAATTTTCGCAGATTTCTCTGCACTGGCTTGGAGTTCCGAACTGGGCCTTTCAGGCACACTGGCAGCTCGTCCAGGGCTATCTGGTAATACCAAATTAGCCACATATTCCTGCATTTTTACACTCGCTAAAGGCGGAAAACGTCGGAGTTAAAAAAAAGCGTGTCCTCTCGGTTTGGTGTGTGTGTGACAAAATAAACTGTAGAGGAAGTACCTTTGAAAGGCATTGATTTGACATTGGTCTCTAGCCCAACTAAATAAATCATTATAGATATCGACATCCAATCATCACAATTTCAAAATATACAGCCATATTCTCATATACCGCCACCATAATATAAACAATATGGTAGAATAAACTGACGAAGCGATATATGAATTTTCACCTCTGATGCCGTCCAAAATTATTTTTATCGTTGTAGCAAAGGCTCAGTGCAGAATTATTTTCAATAAAAAAAAAAAAAACACTAACACAATATGAAGTTTAAAACGTAAATATATTGACATTATATTTGTTCGCGCATATACTTAAATCTTATAAGTTAAAGTGTTTCACTTAGTTTGAGTTCTTCTCCAGACGTTTTAGAATAAAACAAATTCTTGACATGAATTAGAGTTTTAGAATTTTACAATTTACTACAAACAACAAAACAAAAGAATTTAGAATTTTACATACACACCAATGAATACGATTTTTAATTTAAATCACATCACAAAACAAAATTATTAACAACACACTGTGGCCGAATTAAGAAAAAAACAAACATAAAAACTAATAATCAATAAATATATCTACAAATTAATAAAGCACAATAGCAATAAAGAATAAGAATAAAATATTAATAATAATGATTTAAAATAAACATATTCCCCCCTGTTGGACAACCAAGTCCAACAATGGATAAGTCCAGTCCTTGAAAGGGAAAGGAGCTATCTTGGTGATAGGACGCTTGAACACATTCTTTGGAGTTTTAACGTCTACGACTCGAACATGTCCGTCTGGTTCTTTCTAGGTGGTAATGATTCGTGCCAAAGGCCAATGATGAGGAGGTAAGGGATCTTGTTTCATGAGTAAAAGCTGTCCAGGTTGTAAATCTGGATGAGTTTTGTGCCACCTTGGACGTGCTTGTAAAAGATTAAGATAGTTTTTGAACCATTTTTTTCAAAAATTAGCCTTCATTGATTGAATACATTTCCATCTAGAAATGCGACTTATATTATTCAAATCTTCATCTGGAATAGCTAGAAGAGGTGAGCCAATCGAGAAATGAGAAGGAGTTAGTGCTTCATATGAATCAAAATTGAAATCAAGGAGAAGAAGTGGTCTCGAATTTAAAATTGCCTCTATCTGAATCAGTTAAGAATAGCGGATTTTGTTACTCTGATTAGATGACTTTTGGCAAATTTGATTCCTTCTTTCCACCAAGTCCACAAAAGTGGGGAGCCGAAGGAGGAATAAAATGCCACTTAATACGTCTTTACGCACAGATATTTTGAATATTTGATTATTTATAAAACTATTTTTAGAGGCGTAATATTCTTTTCAAAATAAAACAATTTCTACTGTCCTTACTGCGATGGAAAAATTAAATTTTCCATCGCAGTAAGGACAGTAGAAATTGTTTTATTTTTAAAAGAATATTACGCCTCTAAAAATAGGTTTATAATTTGATAACAGATGGCGCGCAAGTGCATCGTAATTTGATTCTTTATAAAATTCTATCAGAATCTTATTGGTGTGCTAATTTTAAGCTTGTAGTATTATCACTGAATAAATTTGACGGTAAGCCGCGTCTTGTAGTAAATCTCCTTAGAGCAGCTTTGAATGCTTCTGCAGTGAGGTTCGAAATCACCTCAAGATGTATTGCCTTGGTACTAAAACCAATGAATAAAGCAATATAAGATTTTAAAAGTGTTTTTGATCTTTTTAGCATTGGCTTAGTAAGAATAGGGCCTGCCAAATCTACTCCGACTCTTTGGAAAGGCCGAGATGGCACTACCCTTTCAAGAGGCAGTTCACTCATAATTTGAGTTACGACTTTGGCTCGATGTGTAAAACAAGTAACACATTGTTTTAGGATTCTCTTCACTGTAGCTTTACAAGAAATAATCCAATACTTTTGAGAAATTCTAGATAATGTTGTTTGCAGACCTGAATGTAGGCATCGCTTATGATAATGTTCAATAATCAGATCCGTACAATGATGTCTTTTTGGCAGGATTATTGGAAGCTTTTGATTATAGCCTATATTTGAATGTTGAAATCTTCCTCCAACTCTAAGGTTTCCATCAGAATCAAGGAAAGGATTTAAAAACCTGAGATTCCTTTTTCTTGAGATTGACCTTTGATTCCGAAGACACCCAATATCCTGACTAAACTCTTGATTTTGAATTTATATGTTAATTTTAACAGTTTCATTTTAAATTTCTGAAGCTGACGAAATCGATTTAGAGATTTGTTAGATGATTTGCAATTTGAAATGAATCTTAAGCAGAATGCCATGACTTAAATATTTTCATCCAAGATGAGTATTTAAGAAGTGATTCGGGTAAAGGTCCATAATAGAATGATATATCAAGATTGTTGACCTTTCATCCATCAATGCTTCGGAAGATAATTCATCCGAAGGAAGAAAAGGAATGTAAGAATTAACTGATGGGTCTGTAACCAATATGGTCCTTGCCACCACAACTGATTATCAACCAATTGTGCGGGAGTTAATCCTCTTGTAGCCAAGTCTGCAGGGTTTTCCAATCCTGGTACATGGAGCCATGAATGAAGTGGTGTCTTTCTCTGAATAACTGACACCCTATTGGCGACAAAAGTATTCCATATTTTGGACTAATTTACTGCAACTAATAAATTTCCCAACAGCCAAGCTGATAACAGTTATAAGCGGAGTAACTATAAGAAGATTATTGGGGCAAACTTTGTTTTAGATGATGCAAATTAAAGATATATTAATTGATCCATTCTGCGAATAAGATTTGACATAAATAACAGCTGCATAAGCATTTTTCGAAGAATCACAAAATCCATGCAAGTCTAGAGCCTGAATAAAATTTTTGCATGGAATGTACCTCGGGATTGAAATTTTGTTGAGCCAATGAATATCTTATTCAATGCCTGTCCATTGTTGTTGAATATAAATAGATAGTTTCTCTCAACCCAGTTGCATACCTTTGACCAAAGCTTTTGTAACATGATTTTGAACGATATGACCAAAGGAGCTATCCAGTCCAAGGAATCATAGATTCTAGCAATCAATGATAGAAGTGATCGTTTAGAATATACTTGAACATCAGGGGGCTTCACTCTGATGGTAAATGAATCTAAGTTAGGATCCCACAAGATGCCCAATATTTTAACTGAGAGGTCATCTTTGAAATCAAAAGATTGATTAGTGCCCTTCAGATCTTCAGGCAGAGAGTCAAGTATTGTTTGCCTGTTAGACATTTATTTTCTAATGGGAAAACCTCCTTCAGCCAGCAAAGCAATGATTTGTCGAATCAAAATTTGTGCTTCTTCAACAGTATCTGCACCTGTTAGATGGTTATCAACGTAAAGGTCCCTTTTCACAATCTTCGAAGTAACAGGATAATTCATCGCTTCGTCATCCGATAATTGATGCAACGTTCGAATAGCCAAATATGGAGCAAATGCTGTTCCATAAGTGACTGTTGTTAACCAATATTCTTGAATAGCATCTGATGATGAATTGCGCCACAAGACTCTGAAAGTCACAATCATCAGTGTTCGTTTTTTTTTTTTGTAGATTCAGATTCTTTTGTAGTTCATTTAGATTTGATTTTAAGAAGAATGAATGAATGAATACTTTACAAAGAATAGAATAGGTTTTATTAACCACGAATAGATTACAATGCGTCCCAACAATGGGAGGAGATAATGTAAACAAACAAAATCAAGTAAATGAATAAAGGAATATTTACATTTGAATCCAACATACTCCCCCACAACCTTGAACTATATCACAGTTCAAGAGCTCACCCCTTGTAAGGTAGAGGACATATCTTGGTTATTGGTCTCTTCAGAATGCCTTTAGGAGTACGAAGAAGCACCACTCTGGTATGATCATCTTCTGCTGGGAATATCTGGACAATTCTCGCCAGTTTCCATTGTAGGGGTTTGTCTTGTTCCTTCAACATAACCAAATATCCAATGTTGACATCCGGATATGAAGTCCTCCACTTCCTTCTTTCTTGGAGTTGATGTAGATATTCACAGCTCCAACGATTCCAGAAGTAGTCTCTTTGAGGTTGAATCAGATTTCATCGTGAGCGAAGATTCAAAGTAGAGTGATCAGATTCTGCATCATGTTGTATTGCATTTCCTATAAGAAAATGTCCTGGTGTTAGCGCTGATAAGTCATTTGGATCATTGCTAACAAAAGTTAATGGTCTGGAATTAAGACAGCTTCAATTTGAGCTAATAAGGTCAGTAATTCCTTGTAATTCAATAACCTAGATTTCATCGTTTTAGATAAGATGGTTTTAACTGATTTAATGCCAGCTTCCCATAATCCACCAAAGTTAGGTGCCGGCGGAGGAATAAAATGCCAATTAATGGACTCTATGGCGAAAAAATCTTGAATATTAGCAGCATTGAATAACTTCCATCGTTCTTTCAAAATGTTGCTTGCACCTTTAAAGTTAGTTGCATTGTCTGAGTATATATCAGTTGGTCTTCCTCTTCTAGAGATGAATCTTTTCAATGCTGCAAGAAAAGTTTCCGCAGTCAAATCTGATGAAATTTCTAAGTGAATGGCTTTGGTGGTGAAGCAAACGAATAGGACTATGTGGAATTTGAAAATAACTTTGCTTCGTTTCAATATAGGTTTAGCTTGAATAGGACCGGCCAAATCAATACCAATCTTTTCAAATGGTCTACCTGGAAGAAGTCTATTTTTTGGTAAATCTCCCATTATCTGATGAATAGCCTTAGATTTACTCTTCAGGCATACGAGACATTGATTAAGTTTCTTCCAGAAGGAATCCAAAATTTATTTCGAATCAAATATAAAGTTAATTAAGTTCCAGAATGAAGATTGTTTATGTGATAGTGTATTACAATTAATTTGGTTACAAATTGATCTTTAGGAATTAGCATAGGATGCTTCTGATAAATATCTAAATCCGAGTGGCGTAATCGTCCGCCAACTCTAAGAATTCCTTGGGAATCTATAAAAATGTTAAGCGAAATAAGCCTGCTTTTTCTTGGTAAAGGAATATTTTTATGCAAGCATTGATTTCTGGGGTGAATTCACATCTCTGAATAATCTTGACGATTTGTAATTGAGAGTCTTTTAAGTCTTGGGATGTTAGAAAAGAGTCTTTGAGTTGGCTGTTTTCTGGTAATATTAATAAATCTTTTATACCAAGCCATGACCCTTAAAAGTTTGGTAAAGGATGAATATTTTGACAAATATTCTGGGCATGGTTCTGCTATTGTAGAATGCAGTATAACACTACGCTCTTCTAAACCCATAGAAGGGTCTATAGTGAATGAAGGAATATTTTCCGAACCATCTAATGTCAACCAAACGGGTCCATGCCACCATAATTTTGAATTGATCAAACAGGAAGGCAGAATTCCTCTCGTTGCAAGGTCTGCTGGATTTTGCTTGCCTGATATATATTGCCATGAATGGACTGCAGTCAGATCTTGAATCTTTGCCACTCGATTGGCCACAAATATCTGCCACTTCTTTGATTCAGAAGTAATCCACGCTAGAACAATCTTTGAATCTGTCCAATAGAATTGTTCAACGATCTTAAAGGGAAGTGCTTGAGTTGTCTGCGATTGAAGTTGCGCCAACATCGAGGCTGTGCAAAGCTCAAGTTTTGGTATGGTTATTTTCTTGATGGGAGCAACTTTTGTTTTTGCTGTCAAAAGAATGGTCTCAATTCGATTATTCTCATAAGTTATTCTTAGATAACAGACAGCAGAATAAGCCAACTCTGATGAATCACAGATTCCATGCATCTGCATATTGGAAATTAATAAATTCCTTTGGAATATACATCTTGGAATACTGATTTGTTGGAAATGCTTCATTTCTCTTTCAAAAGTATTCCACTTTCTTTGAATAGAAGCAGGTATATCTTCATCCCAGCCAATTTTCAATTTCCATAATTCTTGGAGGAGAAGTTTTAGCACAACTGTGGTAGGGGAAAGCCAGCCACAGGGGTCATAAATTCTGGCTATAGCCGATACAATTTGTCTTTTTGATTTAATATCAGCTGGACCAGATTTACAAGAAATGCTGAGGATATCATAACTTGGATCCCATTGGATTCCAAGAACGTTCACGTTTGATTACTTTCTATTAAATTCCATCACCTCACCTTTTCCTCTCAATAATAAAGGTAAGTCTTCAATTATAGAAGTTTCATTAGACACCCATTTTCTTAGAACGAATCCACCAGAACCTAATACAGCAATCAATTGCTGCACGAGTCTCTTGGCGTCTTCCACTGTGGGGCATCCAGTGAGAAGGTCATCCACGTAGAAATCCTCACGAATAATCTTGGATATCCCTGGGTTAGAAACCAGTACCTCATGGGCAATCTGATGTAGAGTTTGAAATGCCAAGTAAGGGGCACATGCAAGGCCATAAGTGACTGTCAACAAGTTATACTCCTGCAATTCTAGATCTTTACAATCTCTCCATAATATAGTTTGATATTTAATATCGTCTGGATGTAATCTAATTTGCCGATACATCTTTTCAATGTCGGCCACTAAAGCAACAGAGTTCGTGCGGAATTTGAGTAGTATGTTGAATATATTATTTTGAAGTTTTGGACCTACATGAAGGAGATCATTCAATGATATTTGGGTTGTAGTCTTGGTGGATGCATCAAATACCATTCGTAACTTAGTTGGCTGTGCCTTTAGAATGCAGTGATGAGGAATGTAATATTTTGGTTCAGTCTGTAGAGAACAACTTGCCTGCATATGACCTAATCTTATATATTCATTCATAAATTGTTTATATTGAACATATATATTTTAATTTTGTTCTAACCTTTTCTCTAGATTAAGAAATCTGCGAATTGCGATGGATTTCGATTGACCTAACTTTTCAGCTGATTCCTTAAATGGAAGCCTTACAATATACCTTCCTGATTCATCCCTGACTACATTTTTTAAATAATGACTTTCACAATCCTTTTCTTCTTTTGTAGGAATTTCTTCTAAAGAAATAGATTCCAATTCCCAGAACCTTTTTATTAAATCTTCAGATTCCAATTCAGAAGAGAAATATGCCAAATTTCTGAATGACTGCCGTTCACTCACTGAGGTCGGACCATATACGAGCAATCCCAATTTTGAATGGATAGCAGATGGCTCATTTTCATTTCTCCTTCCTTCCTGAATGAGGTTGAATACTATATCTGACCCCAAGATTACATCTATTTCTCTAGATTTAAAAAATAAAGGATCAGCCAGGATCAATCCCTTCATATGTGAATAATTTGTTTTATTGACCGTAAAACTAGGAATATTGTTTGTTAACTTGGTAAGAACCAGTGCTGTAGTCTCAAACGATTGATGATTAAAGTGAGAAGAAAACCTGATAAAGACCTCACCTAGGGAAGATTCTACAAGTTGATCTCCCAAACCTCCAACTGCTATACGTTTACGTCTTATGGGTATTCCTAGTTTTGCCGCGCACATTTCATTGATAAGACTTCTTTGACTTCCATTATCCAACAGAGCTCTACAAATTTGATATTCCCCATTTACATCTTGTATACGAATTATAGCTGTAGATAACAGTATTTGTATAGAACCATTTGCTTCACTCAAACAGCAGGATGTGCTTGTTGAAAGTACATCCGATGGTTGTAATGATTCGGGAGAGGCAAACTGGACACTAGATGATTCCCTTTGTCTTGGAGGATTTGAAACCATATGCAACAAGGAATGATGGTTTTTGTTGCAATGGAAACAACGATTTGCGATTTTACAATTATCAACAGAATGATTGCCACGCAAACAATTAGAACAAAGTTGGTTGTGTTTTACATAACCTATTCTATTTTGAATTGACATTTGTTTGAATTCATTACATTGATTCAGTTTATGCTTCAATTTACATAGTAGACAATTTTTTAAACTCACATTGATGTTGTATGTATTTACCCTTTTATTCAAATATTCCTTTGAGGTAGTGTCCTTCATAGTATTCATTTAAGATTGAGCTTGTTTTTCTAAAAAGGAAATACATTTTTGATATGAGGGCAATTCTTGGTTATCATAAAACAATTCCCATTGTTGTCTGATTGGAGTATCTAGCTTCTTTTGTATAAAAAATGTATTAACATAATATCTACCATTTCATTTCTTTCCAAACCTATGGTCTCTAAATTTCTAAGGGATTCGTTGCAAATATCCAACAACTCATACATAGCCTTCGAGGTAGAGATCTTATATAATTTGATTTTGAATATTTTATCTAATTGAGAGAATAATATCTCTATTTTATTATCATATCTCTCTATCGAAGTTTTCCTAGCTTGATGATAATTATTTTCAATGATCGGGAAACCCTTTATTATACGAGCTGCATCACCTTTTAATGAAGAATGCAAATATTGCAATTTTTGGATCTCTGAAAGAGTCGTATTTTTATCTATAGTAATCAAAAATAGGTCCTTAAAACTCAACCACTGAGATATCTCACCAGAAAATACAGGCAAATTAAATTTGGGTAATTTAAAATTCGATATTACACTTTGCTCCATTTTGACTGGTTGAGAAACGTTCTCTACCTCCAAGATTTCCCCAATTTGAAACAAAATTTTCATAAAGATTCTTTACAACTATATATTCTTTAATAAGGGTTTCACTTGTTTCCCAAGTATTCGATCTAATTGATATATGTTTATAATAATATAATTGATAATATGTTTCTTTAATGATTTTAAATAATTCCGTAATATTTGCATGATAAAGTTTTAATCTACGTATATTTCTCTGTTGACAAATTTCGTCAAACTGATTTGCATATGTATTAAATTCTTCAATACAAATTTTGAAAATAGGTATATCTAAATTCGCCTTTTTAGACATGATTTAGATTATTTTACGTATAAAATATTTATCTTTCCCTTTATATTCTATTAACCAGCAATCTCTCACTTTTTTCTGCTGACACAAGATGATTCAATTATTACCTACCAAATTATCCGTGGATCCGGCTCGAGGGACCAAGAAAGGTGTTCGTTTTTTGTAGATTCAGATTCATTTGTAGTTTATTTAGATTTGATTTTAAGAAGAATGAATGAATGAATACTTTACAAAGAATAGAATAGGTTTTATTAACCACGAATAGATTACAATGCGTCCCAACAATAGGAGGAGATAATGTAAACAAACAAACCAACAGTGCCAAGCAACAAAAATAAAACTCACAGATTAAATGAACTAATAAATTAATGAAAACCAAATGAATAAAACAAAAGCAAGTAAATGAATAAAGGAATATATACATTTGTATCCAACAATCAGGATAAATCAGGATTTGCCTGTACATTTTTTTCAATATCGGCGGATAATGCAACTGTAAAGGTTCGAAACCTTCATAGATGGTCGAAGATGTTTGTCTGTAATTTACGACCTATATGTAAGGCTTTATTCAAAGAAGGACTATCATCAGAACAAGCTGAGGCATCAAAGACCACTCTGAATTTAGTAGCTGTACTCCCCTCTTTTAGCACACAATGATGTGGCAAATAATAGACGTGAGAGGGAGATTTAGGAATATCGGGTGGGATGATTTGCATGTGATTTAAAGATAAATATTCCTTCATGATATCTTTATACTGAATGTAAAGTTTCTCATTCTTTATTAATTTGTTTTCAAAATTAAAAAATCTAAACGCAACTTGCTTCGTATTTCCGAATTCCGAAATGACCTTGAAGGGTAATTTTACTTGGTATCTCCCATTGGTAGTCCTTAAAACATTGTTTTTAAAATGCTGGTCATAGTCATTTTCCTCTTTGGTTAAAATAGGTTGGAAACATGGCGGAACAGAATCTAACTCCCAGAAAATTCTGAGTTGATCACTTATTGACATAGCGTGAAATTTAAAACATGATGTAATGAATTATCTGAATTTTGTGTAATGATTTTGCAAGAGAGAAGCCAACCCAATCTTGAATGACACGCCGTCGGACCCTTCATATTTTGAAATTTAACTTGTCCGGTATACAAACTTGTGGCAATATCGGCTCCAATAATTATATCAATGGGAGCGGGTTTATCAAAGGTTGGATCCGCCAGTTTGAGGCCAACTAAATGGGGGCACCTTTTCCTCTCCATAACAAAGTTTGGCAGATTAAATGTGATTTTGTTTAAAACTAAAGCCTTAGTGGTAAATAACATATTTGAAAAGTGAGGAGAAGAAGAAATATCTATTTCTCCAAGTGGTTTTTCCAAGCAGTTATCTCCAATACCATACATATTAGCATCAGAAAATTTCATTGGAAGATTTAATGTTTTTCTGAATGAATTAGTTATCAAAGTCTTTTGAGATCCTGTATCGATTAAACCCTTTGCTACATGACAATTACCGCGTAGATTCTTCTATTTTATTAATGCTGTTGAAAGCAAGATTTGGTCAGAAGAATTAGAATAGTTGAGAGAATGTGATTAAATTACAGAATAAGATTGAGTAAATGAATTTGAATTAGATTTCACAGACGTATCAAATAGACTTGTATTGTTTTATTCTCCTGCATGTATAGCCCTAGGCATTGAATTGGAGTCATGCGATTCAGAATTAATTGCGTGAAGCGAGGTATGATTCTTATGTTTACATACTCTGCAAAATGCCGTCATCTTACACGTAGATAACATGTGGTTTGACCTAAGGCAATTGTAACATAATCTGTTATCTTTGACAAACTTCCATCTCTCCTGCAATGACTTATTTTGGAATAACTAACATTTTGAAAGTAAATGTGAATTTGTATATAATATGCAGGGAGTGTAATTTGAATCAGGACAGGATACAGAAGTAGTTGAATGAGAATGAAATAACTTATTTGGTTTCAATGGAATCTTTGAGTTTTCCCTTTCTCTTAAATTTGAAAGACTTCGTGCATACCTTCCTAAAAATAGTATCAACTCTTCAAATAATGGATAGTCCTGTAAATCATTATGCAATTCCCATTCTCTTTTAAGCCAATTATCAAGTTTAGACTGGATAAATACTGAAATTAAATCTACCAAAGTGTTTCTTTCTAAACCCAACGTACCAAGAATTTGAATACCTTCTTTGCAATTATCAAAAAATTCATACAGAGAGTCTTATCCGAATCGCCTTTAATAAATATAAGATCAAAAACCTTTGGATCTGTTTAAAAGCCAATTATTTTTTATTGTCATATATGTGTGTTAATGCTTGCCAAGCTTTTGCATAATTTTCATCTGAAATGCTGAATGCTCGAACTAATCTCGCAGCTTCTCCCTTAAGGGCAGAAATGAGATATTGAAGTTTTTGAGACTTTGTAAGAGATTTATTTTGATCTATTGCTTTTATAAAAATTTTTTTGAAACCCAACCATTCCGAAAAGTTACCACTAAAAATTGGTAACTGAAACTCAGGAAGTTTTATTGAAAATTCTTCAAAACTTGATTTATCTTGATTAGTATTATCCACCAACTTATTGATATTGACATTTTATCAATTTCTTTTTCTGCCTCATAAACTGTTTTAAACTTTTCATCAATAGAAATACTTTTATATTTCGCTAATTTTAATAGTTGATTGTTGATATTTATTTTTAATTTTTGTAAATTTTCTTTTGTCCGATTCAACGTATGCAAATCGCCGAGTTTTAATTGAGATTTTATATCTCCTTTAAACAAATCCAACTTGGCCAAAAATTGATCAAAAACAATAATTTATACTTCCATATTTAAAATTAAATGAAAAGATGAAACGATCTTACCTTATAATTTCCAAAGATGCCAGGAATGTGCTTAATAATTATAGCGGCTTGATATTTTCTCCTTCCTCACACAGGGCACCATAAATTTTCGCGCATATACTTAACTAAATCTTATAAGTTAAAGTGTTCGCTGAGTTTGAGTTCTTCTTCTACAGGAGACGTTTTAGAATAAAACAAAAATACTTGGCTTTATTTAGAGTTTATAATTTTTTAATTTACTACAAAAAACAAAAGTATTTAGAATTTTAAATACACACCAATGAATACGATTTTTAATTTACATCACAAACAAAAAAAATTATTAACAACACACTGTTGCCGAATTAAGAAAAAAATAAACAAACATAAAAACTAATAATGAATATATCTACAAATTAATAAAGTACAATGACAAAATAAAGAATAAGAATAAAATAAAAATAATAATAATGATTTTAACCAAACAACATTGTACCTACCGGATTGCAGCTCTCGATGCCTCCCTTCCAGAAGTAGTACTCTCGGCCATAAGCGATGAGCCCAGTCATCCAGATCTCTGGCGGAGCGTTCTGGCCTTCCCCTGCACCGAGTATGTACATAGCGTGTAGGTGTTATTCGGTATGTAATGCAAACAACTATATTATATACTATATAGTGTATGATATATATATATATATATTTGTAAATACGAATACGAACAGGTCAATAACGACAGCCAGTTCTAAGCCTTATTAAAGTTTAACTTTGATAAACCTAAAAATAAAGGGTGTTTGAGAATATGTTTCACTAATATATTTTTACCGCGGTCTGATGTATACTAATAGGAAGACTGAATACCAAGATATAGTGTTTCATATTATTTTTTAAATCTATTTTCTCAATGCACAGTAGAATATCCATATAAAAATGACACTTAGTAGCAGAACCAAAGTGAACTTTACACAGATCTGTCTACCGGATAGTTGCTATTTTTTATATGTTGAAACTAAAATATACTTATGAGCATGTTGTATTTATTTATTTATAGTGAATATTATATCATTTTTTAACACTTAGTGAACTAGTTAAATACTATTAAACATTGAAAATGAATAATATTTTCAAAAAATAAAATATTATCTACGGAAAAAGGCATATTTTTATCATGCATCTAAAAGTTGCTGATGGCTTGCCCCATCTGTCGGAAAAATATGAACTGTTCGTTGATTTTTAATTATTCAAAAATTAGCGAAATACACATTATTTATTATTCAAGAAAGGCTAACCACGTACGCATTTCGGACAGTTGGCCCTCGTCAGCGTGATGTAAGCTGTATCTGTTGTAAGACAATGCCAAAATTGTTTTGAATTAAATCCGAACCACAAAACAAAAGACTGCCAAAACATTAAAATATGTAAAATATGCGGTGTACAGGGTGGCCACAACTGTACTGAAGCACCAAATTGTCACAATTGCTCTAAGAACCCTAAATTAAAAAACCTTTCTACAAACCATAAATCAAATTCAAGTGAATGCCCGATTTACAAATCACAAATAGTCAGAATTATCCAAAGGACAAAATATTCACAAATATACGAGGGAAATGATGTATCAAATACAATTTGAAGCTCAATCTTGAATAGATTAATATCCTTCATGATTGAAAATGTGAGATGTATTCAACAAAATGTAAGAAAAAGTTTTACTGCGATAAGTGAGCTACAGGCTAACACTAGAGATGACCCACCTGACATTCTTTTGATTCAAGAACCATATATTTTACATAAACTACTAAATTCCCATGGAACGCTTTTATTTAGTTTTTAACTCTTTTTAGTATGGTTTTAACTGAATAATTATCTAATATCTAGCATATTTTCATTATATTGCTTTTCTCGTATATTCCAAATACTTTACAATTTGATTTCATTTAACTAAATTTGCTTACTAACCCTTTGTACATATATCAATTGTGTTGATATATATATGTGATGATTTAAGACCATGGAATTGTTGTAAATAATCCAGATATCTAATACCACATGTTCCACCACGTGACTGTATATAACTTCTTATTTACTGCAAATAGAAAGCCTCAACTAACATCAATCTGTACCGCGTAAGAATCTAATAAAGTATAGCAACTGTACAGATAGAAGGAATGGAGACTAACAGGAGAAAATTAAGGTTAAAACAAATCAGGCTTAGGTGAGAATAGGAGAGTAGGCCTAGCAAGCCCAGTCCAATTTTTACGAGGTCGTGGCCCTCCTGGATAATATAACTTCCCCCCCCTGTTTACGTCAGAAAAGGGCAGTGACCTTTTCGGACCCAGCTAAGCTATAAAAGGAGGCCCCGAGCCTCAGTTAGTCAGTCCTTAGTTAGTTTTCGTTTCAGCCCCAGTCCGCCGGACGCTCCGATAGAGGTAAACCCTTTCCTGTCAGAAATCTCCTCGTCCCATTCCTTCTTGACGTTCAGACGCTTCTTAGTGGAATCTCTGTTTGTTTATTTCACCTTTGGCCCAGCTGTGTCGCCTTCCACCACGACTGCACGGTAGAGTTGACATCGAAGTTCGTCTAGCATCTGGTAACACTGGTCCCAGAGGTCCCAAGATATCACAGACTCCCCCGTCCGAAGAGTCGACAAGATTGTGGACGCCAAGGTACAAGTAAGCAAGTAGACCACTGTCTGTACAGAAAGATGGAACAGGGAAGAGGGTAGGATTCAAAGGAGCCCATGGAGTCCGATCCCGACTACGAAAGTGGCGAAAACACCACTTTTCCAAAGATGGAAAACACCCTGGGTAGGACGCAGGAAATCGCCCCCAGCCAAGAAGACGCCACGCCCACGCTGGCGGTATCAGATGTCCTGGGGAGTTTGACTAGGACGCTACATCAGCTGTTCGCGGCGACCGGACTATCGCGAGATGTGGAGCTACCGCGCTACGATGGTTCGTACGAGGCGCAGAGCTTCTTCGACAACTACGACGCCCAAGCAGATCGGGCCCGACTAAAATACACTACAAGACTGAGAATACCACCTAAACTCCTGCAAGCACCCCTCCGAGTTACCAACACGCGAGCGTATGTTACCTGCTCCCCCGACCACCTCTTAACCACGAGCCCAGCGCAAGCAGTGAACTTTAACTGTCCCAAGGATCCTCCAACCACGGCAACAGACCAAGCCTGTCCCGACCCACAAGACAGCACAACAGTAAGTTCCTCCTCACATAACTTTTGTTGAACAATTGCTCGTTCGAGCTGAACTGTCTAATAATGTAAACCTACCTCTACTACTTGATACAGGAGCATCTATCGATATAATTAGGCATATATTTTTAAAATAACAGAAACCAGTTTGCAAAATAGAATATCTATCCACATAACTATTAACGCCATAGCTGGCAATATTTTCACCATAGATTATATCTTTTTAAAAATGTAAAAATAGGTAACATAACGCAGAATCTAAAATTCCATATCATAGATACACCCTTGCCATTTGGCATATTATCCTTTAACTCCATAAAACGATTTCTACTAATTATAAACTGTCCTCAGCTACTCCTGTATCAAGATAATGTACCCCTACCAATTACAATTGGTAAATTCACCTCGTGCAAGCAACACGTGTCCCATGGACAGGTTAATACAACTGTCCCATTTACTAAAACTTCCCCTCCTGGAACGGGTTGCTCACACGTGGTGAACTCCAACATTCTTATTTGGCCTCATTGTAATGTTCCTAATCCTATTTTCAACGCCCGTTTGTCCTTTTCTTTCATATCGTTGGACAGAAGTAACCTAAGTCACAGCCTTCCAAAACTATTCCAATCGTTAAATTCCAACATAGCTACACTCCCTCGTACCTTCCTTTTACATGCATATTTAATCATCGACAAATCGCTCTCAACAAAATAAACAACACCCTCTCACATCACTTTTTCCAATCGTCAACAATTTTTAGTGCGGACTTAACACCCAAATCCAATTTCGATTCACACAAGCTCCATAACGTCGCCCCACTAAAAAAGGTTTTCACATTAAACGTGCCATATCCACTAACAATATAAAAACTCTCGATATATGTTCGTATAACCAGCACCCATGACTTTAGTAAATTTGTTATTCATGGTGAAACAGGTTAGATTTTGTACAAAACAACGACTTCACGTGACACCTTTTCATTTACAAATTTTAACTTCGTGTCACAGCGCCATACCACAAAACTCTTTCACTTTTCAGGCCAAAGACGCCTTCACGCCTGTGACACATCTCACCTCAAAGCGTGTCCACGTCGAAAGTCGCACTTTTACTCACTTCTAACCTGATATCACTGAATAACATTTTTACTAAGTCCGCAACAACCTCTAAACACAACAACCATTCGATTTAATATCAATAGATACAATATCCGGATTTTCGGAATACGGACACTCCAAGACGTATCTCCATGTTATAGTGGATCACCTGACCAAATACGCTTAGGCATTCCCATCGAGATCTACCAGTACCTTAACGTACATCCAAACCCTAAAAAAGGTACTACAACAAGGGTCTCCAAAACGCCTACTTTCGGATAGAGCGCCCACATTCACCTCCGAAAAATTCCGCAAATTTCTGCTATCTCGCGGTATACAACCACTACTTACCACCAGTAACCATCCGCAAGCTAACGGATGGATAGAACGAGTGAACGCCACAATCACTGGAAAGCTAAGGTTACTATATCTCGAAAACCCGAAGGCATCCTGAACCAAATTAATTAAGCAAGCTGCCCCTGAAAGGAGCCTCTGACCCAGATAGCCACGTCCTCCACTTCTGGGATACAATAAAAATATCTTCCTCCCTCGTCCATTTGACACCGAGCTAACAAACAGCCGACATTTTCTTATCACGGCCCATTGCCACTGCCGAGTGTCACTCGAATGAATTTTTCACCACCTACTAAATTAAATATTAGTGCGTGCCTTTTACTATATACCGTTCTAATCCCTAACCAATTAATCTACGCCGATGTCCGGTTTAGCTACAAATAACTCCTAACACGTTATTTTACATTTAATAACAAATCAGTCCACAAACAGAATAACTAATTAAACCAATAACTAATTCCGCCTACTGATCCCTAATTAATTAAATATCTATTTTTTCATTAATAAACCAAAACCAAGTCACCAGGTCTAGATTCTCTCGCCCTCAATTAACTTGTCCACTTAACATCGACACTAAGATCCGAGGACAACATTTTACCTACAAAAATCACACACACCCACATATGTTAATAAAAAAACAATCCTTGACCAGTTAGAACAGATCGCTGTGTTTCCTGCACACACAATATAAATGCCGCTTTAGGAAGAATCACGTTTTCACCTAAACGTGGCGCAGGGAACAAAAAATCGACAACATTTGGACACAGTAAGTTTCACAGTAGGAAACAATGTGATCCACGATTCGAGTCAAACATAAAACAAATTCGATAAGTTAGAAAAACTTAGGCCAACAAGACCAAAGATATCGCATCCGAGGACAAGTTAAAGCTCTCTCCACCCATCCTAAAAAACAGGAACATATGTTTGGCCTACTACTTTCCATTCTTTCCGGATATACAAACTTCTATATATAATCTTACTTGCTCTTCTTTCTCGATGAACTTTTTTTTTTCAATTTAATATCCTTTATATAATCATTATCTAGCTCCTATAATTTTTTTACGTCAACCAATCAGTTTAGATTATTGTCATTTTATTTTATTTTTCTTTACCAAAGCTTATTTACTTTTGCTTTATGACTCTATTTTATAATCAAATTTATATTTAATCTTTCATATCTAATAATCTCAAGTTTATATTTCGTGTTTATATCACTAATTTGCATTTGTCATTTTATATTTTATTTCACTTTATAAATTAGATGTTATTTACATTGTTTCATCTTCCGCTACCATGTTCAATGCTATCGAGTATATTATTGCTCATTTTTTTCATTTAATATGTTCACTTTCTATTACCCCTTATATACTGCTATAGTGTGTTAATCGTTGTATTATGTCATCACTATTTTTACTTTTTTTAAAGATCACTTTGCATTTAACTTCGCAATTCTATTTTCGATTTTCCAAATCCTTTAACGCTATATGCAAAGCCTTAATTTCGCACTTTCATATCTCAATGATATATTCTTTTATAATCAAGCTGAAAATAATGATTCAAAAACAGGGCAATCTTCAATAACCTCTTAATCAACCACTTTAAAGGTTACTTCTTAATAAATACTAACATTCCTTTTACGCAGGAACTTTTAACACCCCTTCGCAGGCTAAACTTGACCTACTTTGATTTCGTAATTAACAATATTGACACACCGTCCGCCCAGATTTACCTATCCCAACTTCTGGCTTGGACACGTGCAAATTGTATTTTTTCATATATTCCAGGGCACTCTCATGCCACACGCTGGCACATTTTTTTTTTACTCTTTTTCTCGCTAAGCCCCTGACGACTCCAATTAAAACTTTGATTTCAGGTCACTAATCTTCGCCCTCATTTATCCTGCATGCGAACGTCTTAACGACTAATTAATAAAACCCATAACAATCACCCTTATCTCACTATTCGATTGTGGTACTGTAACTTTATTAGGTCCTTAAATTTACATGTGAAACATGGCCTAGGTTTTCCGCGCCTTGCACATTAAATGGTTTAGAACTTGAGTCAAGGTGACATTGCCTCAACCAAATTACAAATAACCCCTCAACCCTTTCTAACGCCCATCACGAAGAGATAATGATTTACCCATCCAATCATTTATATTTTTACCTATCATCATTATATGTTCTCTATTAAACCTTTTATTCCTATTTTTGTTTTTACTTATATGTTTAGTATTAGTTGTTTATACTTTATTATCTCTTATGGATATACAGATATCAACCCCATGTTATATACCAACTCATTTTAATTCGTTTTTTTTTTAAATTAATTTCTTAATAACAGTCTTCCTATTCCGCTCTTTTAAATCCCTCCATATGAACTCTCTCACATCCGGGGCCATCTGTTATGATTTAAGACCATGGAATTGTTGTGAATAATCCAGATATCTAATACCACATGTTCCACCACGTGACTGTATATAACTTCTTATTTACTGCAAATAGAAAGCCTCAACTAACATCAATCTTTACCGCGTAAGAATCTAATAAAGTATAGCAACTGTACAGATAGAAGGAATGGGGACTAACAGGAGAAAATTAAGGTTAAAACTAATCAGGCTTAGGTGAGAATAGGAGAGTAGGCCTAGCAAGCCCAGTCCAATTTTTACGAGGTCGTGGCCCTCCTGGATAATATAACTTTCCCCCCTGTGTACGTCAGAAAAGGGCAGTGACCTGTTCGGACCCAGCTAAGCTATAAAAGGAGGCCCCGAACCACAGTTAGTCAGTCCTTAGTTAGTTTTTGTTTCAGCCCCAGTCCGCCAGACGCTCCGATAGAGGTAAACCCTTTCCTGTCAGAATTTCCTCGTCCCATTCCTTCTTGACGTTCAGACGCTTCTTAGTGGAATCTCTGTTTGATTATTTCACCTTTGGCCCAGCTGTGTCGCCTTCCACTACGACTGCACGGTAGAGTTGACATCGAGGTTCGTCTAGCATCAGGTAACACTGGTCCCAGAGGTCCCAAGATATCACATATATATATTTTTATCTTTTCTTCAAACTAACTTGCATACTAATTCTGTATATATTTAAAATATCTTTCTTTCTCTTCTCTAAAAATTTTGTTTATTTTTAAAGTGCAAGTGTCCCTAGGGGGACATAACGCTCTAAGTCGAAATAAAGAAATAAAGCTGTACCTCAAAGACCAGTTCCAGTTTAAAATAATTTTATTAGATGTCGCTCAACAAAAGTAACCTAGATCATAAATATGCAATCAATAGTTATTATGTACAGGGGGTTGATCATATATATAGAATACTAGCCGACTGGACCCGGCTTCGCCTGGGTATTGTTCGAGTGGGTTTTACTCATGAATGAATAGAGCCCCCAACTGTTTTAAAACTTATAGTAATGAATTATTTTTTCAGCACAAGGGAGATAAACTGCAAATATCAGAATTAAAATGCTAGTAAAAAGAATCTAAATATATGATCAATTTCACAAACACATCTAATGAACAGAGTGCTGTTTTGGAGGAGTGGTCTAAACTTTGGATTTTTTAAAAAACACGACCCGGGATCATCGAATCCAGCTTTGGGCACTTTGTTCTGAAAAAAAAATTGCCCCAATAGCCCCTGATTCTTGAAAAAGTCCAACCCCTCCAGTGAGTGCAAGTAACCAAACTGGGCTTTGGTATCTAAAAATGAAAAAAAAATCTAGTTGATTAGTGTAAATAAAGGAAAATGGTCCTGCAACCTGAAAATTTCACTTTCTCCAATTCATTCTCGGCTGTTCAAGAAGAAACAGCCAGATTAAACTTTTTGAGGGCACCTAATCCGGCACTTACATCTCTAAATAGTTAAGCAACTTTTATAAAGGTAATATATCTGCAATACTGAAATACCCGGACTTGGATGAATTTTTTATTAGGTTATTGTTGGCAGTTTTAGAAAAGTGTGGGAAATTGGATATTTTTACAAAAGAATGTACTTTTTAAAATTATCGTGAAGATAGAGGCTGCCTGGCCGGCATTCATATTTCTTGAAAAAAAGATACTTCGGCCAGTATAAATATTTTTATTACCTCGACGTTTCGACAAAAAGCTTTTGTCCTCGTCAGGAGTAAACAAAAATTAAAACATATAGCAAGGCGTTAAAAATTATTCTAAGGCTCTAAGGGCGTTCTCACGCGATATTCGAAATTTTGTACAACATCCAAAGCACGAGTCAAAAATAAATATTTAACTCACAAAAACTATGATCTTTGAAATAAAATTATAATATACATATATATATATATTAAGAAATTATAAATAAAATAAATATTTAAAATAATAATAATAATAATAACATTTAAAAGATTTCACAATCTATATATATAAAATTGAATGTCTGTCTGTTTGTCTGTACTCTATAGATTCAAAAACCATACATCCAATCGCCGTGAAATTTTGGGATATTATTAGGTATATCACCGGGAAGGTTTTGGAAAAATAATTTCATGAATATCCTTAGAGTTATTTGCATATTTGTAGATTTAACTCGCAAGCAGCGCCCCCATTGTGACGATGTTAACAAGTTTTCTTATCACTAAGTTTGTTATCTTAAAGATTATTTATCAAAAGTAAGATCATCTCAGGATGACACGGCAATTTATTTGAGACAAGAATAATGATACAATTCAAGGCGAATATACTATTCCTTTAACACCCAATTACCGAGGGAACCAATTAATATTGATTTTATTCAACTTATCGTGTATTTTTCAAGGTTCTGGGAAAAAATGTTCACTAGATAAAACGATGATTTTGTAATGTAGAAAATTAGGAAAGACAAAATTCAGGATGACACGGCACACAGGGACCGGGAAAAAATGTTCACTTTATCGAGAGATCCAAATTTACGAGTTTCAAATTATCAAAATATATCTTTTTTTATATATATAAGTTTATAGAGAATTGTTTTAACAAATGTTCGTTAGACAAACCTTTACTCGGGTAAAACCTCGGGCGAAGCCGGGTACGTCCGCTAGTAGTATATATTAATCGATATCTATTATGTACAATTTATACTTACCCTTTATAACTACTTATTTAAATTTAAAAACGAATTGTATTGTAGCGGAATATCTTCATATACATTTAAAGTTCTTTTCCCCATTTCCCGTGATACCCACCCCTCTAAAAATAATCTTTATTTTTTAAATTTTATATTCCTATGAATTATCTCAATATCATTCCAATCTGGCCTATGTCCTGAATATAATGCATGTTCCCCAATTTTGCTTAACGCCCTTCTCCCCATTAAACCCTGTTGGTGTTCTTTAATCCTAGTCTCTAAATTACGGCCTGTTTCTCCTACATAAATTTTGTCACATTGTGTGCATTTAATTCCATAAATTACATTACTTGGTTTTGATGTGCCTATGTTATCCTTCATTATGCTATTTCTAGTTAAAAATTCCCTTTTTGTCCCCGTACTATACCAAATATTATATTTAATTTTTTTCAAAATTCTAGATATTTCGTTATCTATATCTCTAAAATATAGAATAATTATATTATTGCAATCATCTTTATTCCTATTTGAATTTGGCCTATCTATTTCATATCTTCTAATCAATTTGTTCGTGAAACCAACTGGATAATCAGATTGTTCTAGTTCTGCTCTAATTTTCATTAAATTGATATATAAAATAAATAGGAAATTTGCATAATTTTCTAATAGTCAAGGATAATTTTTAAAATACCAAAAAAGCAAGACCAAATAAAAATAAACGAATTACGTGTGATGTTTCAGTAACTGCATTGTTACCTTATTAAGACAAAATTACTGAATGAATTCAGTACTTTTGTCTAATGATGGTAACAATGCTGTTACTGAAACCAAACATTATGTTATATTTGAATTTGGTCTTGCTTCCTTGTGATTCTTATCTATATTTCTAAATATACATCGATTTTTTTTACCTAAAAAGGTATATATATATATATTTCCAAGACCTTTAATAAAAGTAAAATGTCAAATGAGTTATTAATTAACCCTATATGGATCAGCGTTATGGGTCGATAACATGTGAAAATAAGGCCAACAATTAAAATATATTTTTAAAAAATTAAATTTTGAACGCTAGCTTCACACAGGGCACAAATTTTTCTACCAGCTACATACGTTCTTTTTTACTAGGGGGTGATTTCCAAATAAGGGATCTGTAGAAACATTATAATCTCTCCAGAGCTTAAGGTAGCAAACAGTACTTTCACAATACATAAATATCAATGCCAATAGCCAGATTTATGATAGCATGTTGCAGTGTAATGTTGACCAGCAGGATGGGAAATAAGCAGCATTATTTCCAAAGATTTTAATTTGAATAATATTATGAAAAGTTAAAAATAAAATCTTAACTTTTAAAAGCATGAAAAAGCTATCTTGATTAGAATAAATGTAGTCTAAAAAAAAACATCATGTAAAAGTATGCACCAATCGAAATCATTTATTAGCTCTAACAGTGCTGCCCCCAGCGGTAAAAGACTGGAGCTAACA
This sequence comes from Cordylochernes scorpioides, assembly GCA_030710605.1. NCBI lineage: Eukaryota > Metazoa > Arthropoda > Arachnida > Pseudoscorpiones > Chernetidae > Cordylochernes > Cordylochernes scorpioides. The sequence continues at coordinate 104,161,024 of CP092864.1, forward strand.
TTTCATGGGTTGGTAATTTTTTTAATAGTACATTAGCTTAACAACATTTCATGTCTTGCAAACATATTTTTTTTTAAATAATATGCCTAAAAATAATGCAATTATAAAAATCAAACATGAAGCGTTTTTTTTAATTAAATGGAAGAGAAATGGTGTTCCAAATTTTTTTGTAAAACTTTGATCTTTATATTTTTTACAAATTCTCAATGTACATAACCCAAACCAATTTTTTTTATAAATTCTGCAAATCTTTATAATAATAATGGAAAATTGTATAGAAACAACTATAATACAATTGTGTATATACCATGAGTATGCAGAATTAACTTTCTGTTCAATATTGCAGAGTCATAAAAATACTAATGGTGTAAAATTCAAATCAGCAAAGTTATCCTGATAAATGCAATGAGCTATCATAAGGTGTGTTGCAGGCTAACAAAAACTTAAATTGAACCAGAAATGTTGACACCATAAAAAACAACTATCTAGAATAGAGTTATGCAAATGAATAAAATGGGGGAAAAACAAAATAAAGTAAAGGCTTTATAGATGAAACTACAGTAGAGCAATAATGATGAAAAAATATTGACAAAATTTATATAGTATATTTTGAACTGTATAATAATGACACTTTTAGTAATGTCACATATCTCCCAATTAGTTAAAGCCTATACCTTAAAAGATCCTGCCCTTCTTTTGGAATGTACACCGTTTCTGTTTGCTGCCACCCCCATATTTTGTATATCCTTTCCTTTATATATCTATAAAAGTGAAATCCAAAATCGATGTTTGTTATCGCGTTGCGCAAAATCTACATAATCAATCGTTAAGAAATTTCGCATGTAGGTAGCTGAAGATTTCGTTTAACATATAGCTATTCAAAAAACTAAAAGAGTTAATGTGCTTTTTTGAAAAATGTAAAACCAAAACCGTTAATTCCAGCCTTTTACCGCTTGGGCGCAGCACTGGTCGCGACGATAAATGAATTTGATTGGTTAATAATTAACACGTGGTTTGTTTACACGATGAATGTTTTTAAAAGGTAAGATTATCCAATCGCCGTGAAACTTTAGGAAGTTATTTACTATACTACTGGGAAGATTTCTGGTTTGAATTCGGTTTGAAATAAATATTCTTTGTAATTTTATTTGCAAATTTTCTACTTTTACTCGCAAGCAGCGCCTCTCGCGGCATCTGGTGAAATTATTTTTATGAATTATAACAATGATTAAAATGTGTTCCAAGTATAATAAATTCAATTTGAGAATTTATTAATATTATAGTGTTGGAAATCAGGCCAGCCGTTGGTTAGGATTAACTTTTGTTTAATTTACTTGGAAGTTAACAAACGATGAGAACCAGACGCTGCTGATCCTCAAGTTTTACATAACACGACTCTCTCGAGCCATAACTATATATATTTTTTTAAAAAGGATAATTATTTACATAATTTTAGCTATTCACAATCACAACAGGTTTACATAATTTCTAGCCGATGTTTTAACTCGTTTCACTACTCCCTCCTCAAGGAAGAGCTGTTCCACAGCTTTATTTCTATCTCTCATCCTCCTCCTATTCTTCATCTTCAGACGGAGCGCGATCCTCTCCCGATGTGTCGTCTTCTTGCCCCTCTGGGTCGTAGTATGGCTTCATCCTTAGGATATGGACGGTGTCACGTCCTTTTTGTCTTTTGTCACTCTTGCCGAATGCTTCCACTTCGTATGTCACATCCGATATCTTTTTAATGACCTTGTAGGGACCAAAGTACCTTTTTAGAAGTTTCTCAGACAGTCCCACTCGTCGGATAGGTGTATAAATCCACACTAGATCTCCTGGTTGGTAGACTTTTCCTTTATGCCGAGCGTCGTAATTCAATTTGTTGGTTTCTTGAGCCTTGAAGATGTGATGTCGGGCTATTTGTCGCGCCTCTTCAGCTCTGCTCGCCACCAATTGAATAAATTCTTCCCCCTCGGACGCGCTACTGTAGGGAAAGATAGTGTCGAGGGTCGTCTCCGCTTCCCTCTCATGGACCAGAAAGAATGGCGTGAAGCCAGTTGATTCTTGCCTCGCTGTATTGTAGGCAAATGTGATGAATGGTAGCATCTCATCCCAGTTTTTCTGATCGAGGTCCATATATATTGATAACATGTCGGCAATTGTCCTGTTCAATCTTTCTGTCAGGCCGTTAGTCTGGGGATGACACGCCGTCGTTGTCTTCCTTTTGATGTGACAGTTCTTGGTTAGCTCCTGAATGAGTCTCGACTGGAAGTTTCGACCCCGATCCATCACTATTTCTCGAGGAACCCCATGCTTCAAAATAACTTCCTCCAAAAGATATTTTGCAATTTCTTGGGCTCCCCCCGAACCTAGACTTTGGGTAACGGCATATTTAGTTAGATAGTCGGTGCAAACAACTATCCACTTCTTCTTCCCTTGCGATATGGGGAAGCGTCCCAGCAAATCTATTCCGACTTTTTGGAATGGTCGGTCCGGTGGTGGTATGGGTCTCAGATAGCCAGGAGGAAGTTGTGGCACACTCTTGCGACGCTGGCAGTCCTGACAATGGCCAACATACTTTCTCACGCTTCTGTACATTCCTGGCCAATAGAACCTTCTCCTAATTCTGTCGTAGGTTTTTGCAAAACCCAGATGTCCAGCAGTAGGTGCGTCGTGCAAGTCCCCCAAGATCTCCATTCGAAGGTGTCTTGAGATCACTAACAGTAAAGGCAGGCCAGTCGGGTCATAATTCTTTCTATAGAGGATCCCATTGACAACCTCGAACTTGTTGTCGTTCTTGGCGGGTGACGGCTGAGATACCTCCTTGATTATTCCTGTAATGTAAGGGTCTTTCTCTTGTTCTTTACTGATGTCGCTCAAAAGGAATAATGTGGGGACGTCGTCATTGAAAACCTTTTCGGTATTTTCAATGGGATTTCTTGACAGACAGTCGGCGTCCTTGTGCATTCGCCCTGTCTTGTAGACAATGGAAACGTCGTACTCCTGAAGTCTCAACGCCCACCTCGCTAATCTACCTGCCGGATCTTTAAGATTGGTCAACCAGCACAGAGAATGATGGTCAGTTATAACTTTGAAGGGGCGTCCAAACAAATAGGGCCTAAATTTTCCAATTGCCCATACTATGGCGCGACATTCCCTCTCCGTGGTAGAATAGTTTTTCTCGGACTTTAAAAGAGTACGCGAAGCATAGGCGATGACATTTTCACCGTTCCCTTGCTTTTGTGCAAGCACGGCACCTATTCCATATCCGCTGGCATCTGTGTGTAGTTCAGTTGGAGCGTCATCATCGAAATGTCCCAATACTGGTTTTGACGTCAAGGCATTCTTCAGTTTTTGAAATGCTCTCTCTTGGTCTGTGTTCCATTGAAACTTTGTTCCTTTAGATAGTAGTGAATTGAGGGACCGCGCAATATCTGCGTAGTTCTTAATAAACCGCCTATAATAATATGACACGCCAAGGAAGCTTCTTAGCTGCTGTAAGTTCTTAGGGGTCGGGAATTGTCTGACCGCCTTAATCTTATCATCATCTGGTCGGATTCCATCCTTATCCACCTGGTGTCCAAGGATCTTGATGTTGCTGGCTCCAAAAAACAACTTTCCGGGATTGAGCTTCAGCCCAGCTCTCTTGAAAAAATTCAGGACCACCTCTAGTCGTCTCAAATGATCTGGAAAATTATCCGCAAATATAACGACGTCGTCCAAGTAACACAAACATATCGTCCATCGCAGGCCCTTCAGGAGATTATCCATCATCCTTTCGAAAGTTGAGGGCGCATTACACAGCCCAAAAGGCATGACCTTAAACTCAAAAAGACCGTCCGGTGTAATAAAGGCAGTCTTTTCTCGATCAGCTTCATCAATGCCAATTTGCCAGTAGCCCGCTTTGAGATCAATTGTGGAGTAAATATTCGCCCCCTTCAAGCAATCAAGAGCGTCATCAACCCGCGGCAATGGATAGACGTATTTTTTCGTCATCTTATTCAAACCTCTGTAGTCCACACAAAAGCGAACAGACCCGTCTTTCTTTCTTACTAGAACGACCGGTGAGGCCCAAGGACTCTCAGAGGGCTAAACGACTCCCATTTCCATCATTCTGTCAACTTCTTCTTGAATTACCTTCCTTTCAGAAAGTGAGACCCGATACGGCATCTTTTTTGATGGTTTGGCGTCGCCCGTATTTATCCTGTGCTTAGTAATTATCCTAGAAGTAGTTTTATCGATCGGACCGAACACTTCCGAAACATTTTCAAGAAGCTCCAGAAGTTTGGTCTTGTGAAGCAGAGGAAGCTCAGGAGAAATGCAGGCCGAGATTTGTTCCATTCTCATAAGCTGCTCGGAGCTCCCGACTTTAAAAAAAATTTTCTTCGCGACACTCGAAATTGGTTATCCTGATGGGTGACTTGGCACTTTTGGACTCTTTATTCGAATGATTTTCCATGATTGGGCAAACTTCTTGCGGCTGGACTCTGAATAAATGAGCTAGGCACATGCCCGAAGGGATTGTTTTCGGATGCTTGCTAAAATTGGTCACCCAAAGATACGCTTGGCCATGCCATATGGTAAGGTAGGACGATGGTACAAATAGTTCTTTCTCCAAGAAAAGTTGCCTCGCACCTTCAAGTGCTCAATTTTTAATCCCAGTTACCCTAGGATTCCGGGTCAATACCCTCTTGGTACACTTTGGAGGAATGATGTCGTCCGATGCTAAGTGAAGTTTTGCCGCGGATTGGTCCTCATTTAACGTCTCTGAAAACGGAATTTCAGAATGACCACAGTCAATAACTGCTTTTGAAGACTCGAGAAAATCCCATCCCAAGATGGCGTCGTGGCTGCAATTTGGAAGAACGAGAAATTCGAAGATCCGCTGAAGGCCATTTATTTCTACTCTTAGGCGACATTTTCCTAGTGGAGCAACAAAACGATTGTTTGCGACCCTTAAAGTTATGTTCGGGCTCTCAAACATTATAGCTTTCATCGACTTTCTAAAATTGCTGGAAACGACCGAATATGACGCCCCTGTGTCAATGAGAGCTTCGAAATGACGGCCATTGATACTGACCCACATGTAGTTATCGTCTAGGTCGGCTCGCGTCTGTGGAGGCTTTAAACAATGTCCGACCTTACCTCCCTTACAGGCCGTGCTTCCTAGTTTTCCTGCACGTCTCTATGAGGAGATCGGCTAGGAGTCCGGTCTGGCGATCTAGAGTAGCGACGTCTTGTCATCGGTCTCCCGCGTCCAGGATAGGGAGAAGAACTTCTTGGTAAATTGCGTCGAGGAGAGTTGTTCCGATCAGATTGTTCCATATGCGGCGTCATAAAGTCGGCCATATATATGGATCCGGGTCTTCTACGGCCATAATAAAATCGGTTTTGGGTCCTACTTGGTTCGTTCTCATCACGGTCGCGGCGTCGATCCCAACAATGCTTTGCGACATGTCCCGGTCTATTGCAATAAAAGCATATGGGAATGTTTTCTCTGGTGCGGAATTCGTCCGTTTTCCTTCTCACCGCTTCCCCTGCATTTTGTTGTCCACTTCGGAAATTATTGACCGCCCTTCCGGAGTGGAACACTGGTGTTTTGTCAATGGGTGCCAGATTTTGTTCGACTCTCTGCCAAATTCTATCTTCTAATCCCTGCGGAGGAGGAAGATTATCTAGTTCATTCGGAGCAGATCGAAGCTCCTCCCTGATGATCTCTCTGATCATTTCCTTTAAAGGGTGGTACTCATTTTCATTAATCGCCGAAACGGTGGGGATTCTCTCAAATCTAACTGCTGATTCTATTTTTATTTAGCTTTTCAATACGCCGGCAGTGTTGAGTGAATTCCCCGGTCGTTGTCACTTCAATTGAAAGAAGGGCCCGGTAAATGTTTTCAGCCACTCCTTTCATGAGGTGGCCCACCCTGTCCTCCTCCGACATGTTCGGGTTCAGTTGTTGACAGAGGTTCAGCACGTCCTGGATGTAGAGTTCGACCGACTCGTCTGGCTTTTGGGCTCTTACTTTGAGGGACGATTCAATCTTTCTGGCGTAGTCTTCTTTATCACCGAACGTTCTGGTGAATTCTTCTTTAAACGTATTCCATGTCGTGATGCTTTCCTTCACGTTGTCGAACCAGCATCTCGCTGCTCCTTCCAGAAAGAAGACTACATTGGCCAAGCACATTGATTCGTCCCATCCATTGTAGGCAGCAACGCGACTGTAATCTTTCAACCAGAGATGGGCGAGTTCAGAACCTTTTCCGGAGAAATTCGGGGGGTTTCTTGGTTGTTGCAGATATGTGAAGCTGCCGGCTGCACATGCGGCTTTTCTTCTTCTTTCACCATTTCGACCAAGAGTAGTGGCAAACTTTGTAAACGTCGGCTTCTTCTCAACTTGCCGTCCAGGTTAAAATACTAGAAGGGATTGTCCCGGCGTCTCCACCAGATGTAAGTGTTGGAAATCAGGCCAGCCATTGGTTAGGATGAACTTTTGTTTAATTTACTTGGAAGTTAACAAAGGATGAGAACCAGACGCTGCTGATCTTCAAGTTTTACATAACACGACTCTCTCGAGCCATAACTATGTATATTTAAAAAAAAATAATTATTTACATAATTTTAGCTATTTACAATCACAACAGATTTACATAATTTCTAGCCGATGTTTTAACTCGTTTCAATATAATATTCCAATGACGTAAAAAAAACTTGGCATTTTAATATTAATATATATTTGAAGAAAATATTGTAACGTTTTTGTGTTAAATGTTAAAATGTAATGTTAAAATATATTTTTACATTGTTAATTTGATTTGTTGTTGTTTTATAATAATGATGATGCAAATTTAATTGTTGTTGTTGTTTATTATCGTTTGTTTATATATAAAAATAACATTGTATGTGATAATGATAACAAAAATGAATTTTTAAATTAATATACATAATTCATTGAGAAAAAAGAAATAATTAATTATCAAATTCACAAAAATGACAATATCTTATTTATAATATAATAAATAAGCTTTAGCACTTTAAAATGTTATAACACCTTGATAAAGGTTTGCGTTCAGCCAGCTGAAATATTGGTAAAATAAATAATTTTTTTATCCAATATATGCCTTTTTAATTAAATATAATAAATGTTTTCAAAAAATTATGTGTTTCAAAAATATATTTAAACGCATATAACAATATATTTATATACGTTTATAAATCAATATATAGGTGGATTGAATGTTTTCAAGAATCGTTTTAACATATGTTCGTTAGGCAAACTTTTACTCGGGTAAAAACCGAGCGAAGCCGGGTACATTCGCTGAATACAGTTATTTACAAATATTCGTTTGTGGCAAGTTACTATTCCTTCAACTTCAAATTACCGAGTGGACCGATTAATACTGATTTTTTTCAACTTATCGAGTATTTTTCAAGGGAGCGGGAAAAATTATCGAGAGTATAGACAAGTATAGATTCAGTAGGGATTGGATGTTTGCTAGAATCGTTTTAACAAATGTTTGTTAGGCAAACCTTTACTCGGGTAAAAATCGGGCGAAGCTGGGAACATATATATACACTGCGCGACATTGAAAATGGAACACCAAGAAATAGTGGCCAGAAAATTATGCAAATTTCAGGGTAGACGCGCCTAACCGAGTTATGCAAATGATGTAAAATGCGCAGCTCTCGTGCGCACATGGAGTAAGATATAAGGGAAGGAACTTGCAGAAAGGACAGTATTCGTGTCGTTATTTCTTCAAGGAAAATCATTGTAGAAATTTTGTTCTTGTGTCAAAAGACACGTGTAATAACAGAGAATGCCAGGTCATCGTAAACGGAGGCAGTTCAAGCAGACAGACGCTTTTACGAGGGGCATGGTGATCGGACTGAAAAGGGCAGGTTGGTCCATACCTTAAATCGCAGCTGATACACACCTTGGTGCGTCCACGGTGCACCGACTGTGGAGAAGATGGTTGGAACAAGGAAATGTGGCAATTTATATGAATGTCGGTGCAACCAGAGTGACGTCAGCACGTGTGGATCGGCGTATCCTTCGACAAGCAGTGGCGGCCCCACAAGCCACTTGTACCGTCATCCTGCAACATGTGCAAGACACCCTAGATCATTCCATCTCGACCAGAACCATTTCCCGTCGATTGGTTGCTAATGGCTTGCACTCATGCCGTCCGCTAAGAAGACTTCCATTGATCCCACCGAATAGGCGCCAACGTTTGGAATGGTGCCGGGCTAGATCGACGTGGATGACGGAATGGCACAGGGTCGTGTTCTCAGATGAGTCGCGTTTCTGCTTGTCCAGTGATAGTCGCCGTGTACGCGTGTGGCGTCGACGTGGAGAAAGGTCCAATCCGGCAGCAATTGTGGAACGCCCCACCGTGCGACAACGTGGAATCATGGTTTGGGGCGCAATCGCGTATTATTCCAGGTCACCTTTACTTCGTATTCAGGGCACTATGACGGCCCAACGATACGTTGATGATGTGCTGCGACCGGTGACACTCCCCTACCTTCAGGGGGTACCCAATGCCCTTTATCAGCAGAATAACGCCCGACCGCACAGTGCTCGCATTAGCCAACAAGCTCTGCAAGATGTACAGATGCTTCCCTGGCCACCGTACTCTCCTGATCTCTCACCAATCGAGCACGTCTGGGACATCATTGGACGCCGTTTTCATGCCTTGCCACAGCCGCGTTCAGAAGACGAACTGTGGCAAATGGTTGAGAGGGAATGGAGAGCCATCCCTCAGGACGCCATCCGTACTCGGATTGACTCTCTACCTAGACGTGTTGCTGCGTGCATCGCCGTCCGCGGTGGTCCTACTTGCTACTAAGCCGACGCCGTTCTCGCTCTGTATTATGACTATCATTTTGAAATAAAGATCACTTATTGTTCGTCCCTGTCTCTCTCTGTCTGCCGAGTTTCATCACTTTCTGGCAACTATTTCTTGGTGTCCCATTTTCAATGTCACGCAGTGTATATATGTTTGTCGGCTATGCACGCCCTCAATATGTAACTAATCTCGCTGAAATTTGAACAGGACAGAGAGTTAAATCTGGAAGAAATTTTTGTCTCACTTTAACCATAAAAAAAATATAATTAACCAAGTACTAAGCAAAAATATTTTTTTAGTCAGAAATAATAATGACAATATTGCCGTATCATGCTTGATTGACATGAACAGAATTATTTAGGGGAATATTCACTAAAGCAGTCCACGGGCGGAGCCAGGTAATAATTTTTAGTAGGCAGGAACAAAATTCGAACAGCGAAACATTCACTCGAGCAGAAGACACATGAAGCCAGGTCATCTCTATATATAAAATATCGTTTTTCGGCCTTTTTGCTAAGATCATGTAGAATATCTCTAGATATTTTTATTTATATATATCTTTTTAAAATTTTATTCAGTAGAGAGAGTGGTTTTGTTTGCTCGAAAAATATATTTTATATCCTTTCTTCCTTTCCTTATTCTTTCCTTTATATATATAGAAATGAAACCCAAAATCAATGTTTGTTATCGCGTTGCGCAAAATCTACTTAATAAATCATATTGAAATTTCGCATGTATGTAGCTGAAGATCTCGTTTAACATATAGGTTATTCAAAAAACTAAAATAGTTGATGTGCTTTTATTTTATGTAAAACCAAAAAGCGTTAGTTCCAGCCTTTTACCGCTTGGCGCCGCACTGGTCGCGACGATAAATGAATTTGATTCGTTAATAATTTTACACGTATTTTTGTTTACACGATGAATGATAGTTTGTTTACACGATGAATGTTTTTAAAAGGGTAAGAAAATCTAATCGCCGTTAAACTTTAGCAAGTTATATACTTAATATACTACTGAGAAGGTTTCTGGTTTGAATTCGATTTGAAATAAATATTCGTTGCAATTTTATTTGAAAATTTTCTACTTTCATTCGCAAGCAGTGCCTCTCGCGGTATCTGGTGAAAATATATTTATAAATTGTAAAAATGCTAAAATGTGTTCCAAGTATAATAAATTTAATTAGAAATATAGTAATATAATATTCCAAAGACGTTGTAAAAAAACTTGGCATTTCAATATCTATATATATAAAAATGAATGTTTGTATGTTTGTTTGTATGTCCAGTATACAAATTCGCAGTAGTTCACTAATTCAAACCAAAATTTCCATACATAGGTAAAAAAATACGGGGAAGACAATAGGCTATTTTAAAAAAATATATAAATCAATTATTAAAACTATATATTTTAGTCAGAAAATGATGATGACGATATTGCTGTATCATGTTTGATTATCAGATACAAAATTATATCGGGAAAAATTCCTAAAAGCAGAGACCACGGGTGAAACCAGTTCATTATTTTGTACGCAGGAACAAATTTCTAACAGAAAAACATTCATTCGAGCAGAAAACAAAAGCCAGATCATCTCTCTATAAAAATATCGCTTCTCAGACACAAAGTTTGGAGCGGGACGTTTCACAAGAGTGACATCCACGGCGCCAATTTATAATTGTAACGAATAGTATTTGAAAATCAAAATAATATAATTTTCAAATATCGTTGTAAAAATTTACATATTTATTTTTATATTTCAAAAACACACAAAGTTTGGAGCGGGACGTTTCACAAAAGTTACATCCACGGTGCCAATTTATAATTGTAATGAATAGTATTTGAAAAAAAAACATTTAATCGGGTAAAACCCGGGCGTTGCCCGGGTCATTCAGCTAGTTAATATATATTTAAAGAAAATATTGTAAAGTTTTGTAAAGTCTTTTTTTTATATATAAGTTTATAGAGAGAATTGTTTTAACAAATGTTCGTTAGACAAAACTTTACTCGGGTAAAACCCGGGCGAAGCCGGGAACACCCGCTAGTATACACTGCGTGACATTGAAAATGGAACAACAAGAAATAGTGGCCAGAAAGTGATGAAACTCGGCAGACAGAGAGAGACAGGGACGAACAATAAGTGATCTTTATTTCAAAATGATAATCATTATACAGAGCGAGAACGGCGTCGGCTTAGTAGCAAGTAGGACCACCGCGGACGGCGATGCACGCAGCAACACGTCAAGGTAGAGAGTCAATCAGAGTACGGATGGCGTCCTGAGGGATGGCTCTCCATTCCCTCTCAACCATTTGCCACAGTTCGTCTTCTGAACGCGGCTGTGGCAAGGCATGCAAACGGCGTCCAATGATGTCCCAGACGTGCTCGATTGGTGAGAGATCAGGAGAGTACGGTGGCCAGGGAAGCATCTGTACATCTTGCAGAGCTTGTTGGCTAATGCGAGCAGTGTGCGGTCGGGCGTTATCCTGCTGATAAAGGGCATTGGGTACCCCCTGAAGGTAGGGGAGTGTCACCGGTCGCAGCACATCATCAACGTATCGTTGGGCCGTCATAGTGCCCTGAATACGAAGTAAAGGTGACCTGGAATCATACGCGATTGTGCCCCAAACCATGATTCCACGTTGTCGCACGGTGGGGCGTTCCACAATTGCTGCCGGATTGGACCTTTCTCCACGTCGACGCCACACGCGTACACGGCGACTATCACTGGACAAGCAGAAACGCGACTCATCTGAGAACACGACCCTGTGCCATTCCGTCATCCACGTCGATCTAGCCCGGCACCATTCCAAACGTTGGCGCCTATTCGGTGGGGTCAATGGCAGTCTTCTTAGCGGACGGCATGAGTGCAAGCCATTAGCAACCAATCGACGGGAAATGGTTCTGGTCGAGATGGAATGATCTAGGGTGTCTTGCACATGTTGCAGGATGGCGGTACAAGTGGCTTGTGGGCCGCCACTGCTTGTCGAAGGATACGCCGATCCACACGTGCTGACGTCACTCTGGTTGCACCGACATTCCTATAAATTGCCACATTTCCTTGTTCCAACCATCTTCTCCACAGTCGGTGCACCGTGGACGCACCAAGGTGTGTATCAGCTGCGATTTGACGTATGGACCAACCTGCCCTTTTCAGTCCGATCACCATGCCCCTCGTAAAAGCGTCTGTCTGCTTGAACTGCCTCCGTTTACGATGACCTGGCATTCTCTGTTATTACACGTGTCTTTTGACACAAGAACAAAATTTCTACAATGATTTTCCTTGAAGAAATAACGACACGAATACTGTCCTTTATGCAAGTTCCTTCCCTTATATCTTACTCCATGTGCGCACGAGAGCTGCACATTTTACATCATTTGCATAACTCGGTTAGGCGCGTCTACCCTGAAATTTTCATAATTTTCTGGCCACTATTTCTTGGTGTTCCATTTTCAATGTCACGCAGTGTATATATAAAAATGAATGTATGTGTGTCTGTCCTTTATGCCTGACCAAACCACTCATTGGAACGTCATGAAACTTTAAATAACTTCCCAAAGTTATAATTCAACAATCTGCTCTAAATATTATCATGATGATACGATGATTTTGTAATGTAGAAAATTAGGAGAGACAAAATTCAGGATGTGAAAAAATAGTACAAATGTTATATTGTACTGGGATAAGGTGCATAAATTAAGAAAAATGCATCTCCTTATCGTGCAACTGAAAGTTGCTGATGGCTTGCGCCATCTATCGGAATAAATATAAACTATTCTTGTTGATTTTTAGTTATTCCAGTATTGGCCAAATACCCATTCTTGATTAATCAAGAAAAGCTAACCACGGACGCGTTTCGGGCTCTTGGCCCTCATCAGCGTGGTGCAAGCTTGTACCTCGACGAGAGAAAATATGGTTTTACGGACTACTAACCAAAAGTTATGAGTTTTGAGCCCAAGCGCGATGTCAGGTGGCAAGGGACCCTAGGATCTGGCTGCAGGAGATGTGTCGCAGGGGTAGTGGAAACGTTGGGCAAGCAAGGGAACAGCGCCAAGGTGCAGTGAGGCAGGAGCATTGAATTGGCCAGGAATCCAGTAGAAGTGGCAGATGGAATTGGAGGCAGAAGGTCCTTGAAGCCTAGAACTTGGAGGCCCTACACTTCAGGATGGGGCAGCTTGAGGCTCTCGCCTCGTGCTTGTCAGGAAGGCCCTTGGAGCAGCAGTTGGCACATTTGGAGGTGCGCTGGTCAGCAATGGATGGGCAGGCGCGGCCTTCATGGCCGTCTTGACCGCAGTGGAAGCACTTAGGAGCTCTGGAGCATTGGGCAGAGTTGTGGCCGAAGCCACAACAGCCGAAGCAGACGCGGGCGCGGATGGACTCCTCGAAGTTGAGGATTACTCCATCAACCACGATTCTCCCGCGAACGCCCAGGGCTCTAAAGGTCTTGAGGTCCACCTCGATGAAGGCGGTGCAGGTCTCGCTTCTGGGTGCAGAACGGTGCGCCACGCGCACCACCTTGTCCCCAGGAAGTTTTCTAACAGCAGCGGTTTCCAGCAAGGTATCCTCAATTGTGGAGTTGGATGTATCCTCATCCACTTTGAAAAGGCAGATCCGTGGCAGGATCTCCTTCTGCTGGCGGACCTTCATTCCATTCAACTTGCTGGCCAGGGAGGTTGTCACCTCAGGGATGGTGTCAGGATTACTGGAGTGGAGGACCAGCTTCCCCTTGGTGTGCAGGGAGGCCCAAACGTCTTAGGGGAGAGTGTGGGCAGCGCGGACAGATTTTAGCATCTCCCTTGGGTCAGCCTGTGGGTCATCAGAGATGACCACTGTGTGGGCCGCCGATTTTTCTCCATGGAGGATCACTTGGGCGGCCGCAGGCTTGGATACGCGGGAAGGCGCAGGTTTTGAAGGACCATTCAGGTTTGTCCTCTTTGCAGGCGGGTTGGGAGCCTCAGACTGCTTCCTTTTGGTTGGAGCAGGAGCAGGCGAGGTGGAGGCAGGCTTCTTGGCAGGGAGAGCAGCAGGAGCAGGAGTGGCGGGCTTGATTGGGTCAGTCTGGGAGCTGGTTTCCTTGCAGGAAGGAGCAGGGCAGGTTTAAGTGCCGCGGCAAGCAGTCTTTGGCTTGTTGGCTTCCTCAATTTCGTCCAACTCTGCGAAGGACTCGAGTGTGTCAGTGAGGTTTTCTACTTCGGTAGCGAGGGCCTTGATCATCTCATGCAGGGATTTCAGGGCAGGATGGCCAATGGAGCTCAGGATGCTGCAGTTGCGTGAGATCAAAATCTCATCTTCCCTCTCCAAGTCGGCTACGTTCACGATGGCCTTGTAGGCCTTCTTTTTTTCTTGGCAGGATTCATGTATGCCGGTACCTCGACGACCAAAAATATTGGTCATTAAGGCATCCTGAAAAATCATGAAACGGGTAGTTAAGGCCAGAATTGCGTGAGACTGCGACACAATGTGAAAAAATAGTACAAATGTTATATTGTACTGAGATAAGGTGCATAAATTATGAAAAAGGCATCTCTTTATCGTGCAACTGAAAGTTGCTGATGGCTTGCGCCATCTATCGGAATAAATATCAACTATTCTCGTTGATTTTTAGTTATTCCAGTATTGGCCAAATACCCATTCTTGATTAATCAAGAAAAACTAACCACGGACGCGTTTCGGGCTCTTGGCCCTCATCAGCGTGGTGCAAGCTGTACCTCGACGACCAAAAATATTGGTCATTAAGGCATCCTGAAAAATCATGAAACGGCTAATTAAGGCCAGAATTGTGTGAGACCGCGACACAATGTGAAAAAAATAGTACAAATGTTATATTGTACTGGGATAAGGTGCATAAATAAAGAAAAAGGCATTTCCTTTTTGTGCAATTGAAAGTTGCTGATGGCTTTTCATGATTTTTCAGGATGCCTTAATGACCAATATTTTTGGTCGTCGAGGTACAGCTTGCACCACGCTGATGAGTGCCAAGAGCCCGAAACGCGTCTGTGGTTAGCTTTTCTTGATTAATCAAGAATGGGTATTTGGCCAATTCTGGAATAACTAAAAATCAACGAAAATAGTTAATATCTACTACGATAGATGGCGCAAACAATCAGCAACTTTCAGTTGCACGATAAGGAGATGCCTTTTTCTTAATTTATGCACCTTAACCCAGTACAATATAACATTTGTACTATTTTTTCACATTGTGTCGCGGTCTCACGCAATTCTGGCCTTAACTACCCGTTTCATGATTTTTCAGGATGCCTTAATGACCAATATTTTTGGTCGTCGAGGTACAGCTTGCACCACGCTGATGAGGGCCAAGAGCCCGAAACGCGTCCGTGGTTAGCTTTTCTTGATTAATCAAGAATGGGTATTTGGTCAATACTGGAATAACTAAAAATCAACGAGAATTGTTGATATTTATTCCGATAGATGGCGCAAGCCATCAGCAACTTTCAGTTGCACGATAAGGAGATGCCTTTTTTCTTAATTTATGCACCTTATCCCAGTACAATATAACATTTGTACTATTTTTTCACATTGTGTCGCGGTCTCACGCAATTCTGGCCTTAACTACCCGTTTCATGATTTTTCAGGATGCCTTAATGACCAATATTTTGGTCGTCGAGGTACAAAGGGGTGCACGCTTTACAAGAATGGAAGTTGAATCATCTGACGCATCGGAAGACGGAAGCGCAAAACGCCCGCGAATCAGTGAACCTCCTTGCAACCTTGAGTTTAATCAACTAAAGGTCATTCACCAGAAAGTCACCAAGAAAATGGCTGACGTAGCTAAGTCCAACGGCATGACGCCGGAGCAGCTCCAGCCAATGCTTTCCCTGGTGTAATGGGCTCTGAAAGGCACAGAAGATATCATCTTTGATGTCTATAAAGGCATAAACCACGGAAAAGAATATCAACTACACAAGGAAAAACTCTACACCAACGCCGTTGCCAAACCAAATACCAAAAAACCTACCCCTCCTCCAATAAAGCAATTGATTAAACCAGCCTCCAAATATTTTGCAGCCGCCTATGAGTCCCATGTGGTCATTAAATCAAGCAACCCATCTACAGACTCTCGAGAAATATTACGCGAGATCCAAAAAGCAGATTCATCAATTCTGAACTCCCCCGAAGTTGCAGCCTCCGTTAATGGGAAAGGACGGCTGGTAATTCACACTAAAACCACCCAAGGTGCATCAACTCTAGCGGCCAGACTCCAGGCCAACAATAACATCCCAAAATCCCTAAACTGCACGGAAAGACCAACAATATATCCCAGATATTGCTTATTTGGCGTGGAGTGCTCCACGACCAACGACATGATAGTGGGAAGCCTCCAAAACAACGATTTTATAAAAATTCTCCCAGGGAAAAGGCACATCAAGGTTGCTCACCGCCCAAAGGACAATCCCCATGGGTACAATACAGTCTTCCTGGAAGTAGACGATCAGACGACTAATTTCCTAGAGCATCGAGGTAAGATGCCTATAGCAGGTTTAATTTTACGCTACGAAAGAAGCTACTCCCTGAAGCAATGCTACCGCTGCTGCAGCTTCGGCCACCGCGCTACTTCATGCCCTGCTGCCCAACCTATCTGCTACAAATGTGGTACGACAGGTCACGAGGGCCACGCCTGTCTCAACACTTCAGCAAAATGTCACAATTAATGTAAGAAGGCCGGCGTTGTTTTTGAGCAGCTCAATCACTACGCGACATCCCGGGCTTGTCCTCTGGTGAAGGCCAAGCTGGCTCAACTCAACAAGAATGCATAGATCCTTCAGAGTCCTCCAATCCAACCTTAGGAAATCGCCTTCTGCAGTCCTCGAACTCTTCACCATTGCAATAGAACAAGAGGTAGACGCTATTTTACTTCAAGAATTACCAAAGAACTTTAAATGGCCTGATTCAAGCTTTGACACATTCATCCCAAATGAAAACAATGCACCTTACGGGCTTGTAATACGATCAAATCTAAACGCCATTCCACTTAGCTCACCTGATTCAAACATCTCCACGGCTCTCATCCGGTTAGGCAACCAGGCTGTTGTCCTCGCTTCGGCGTACTGGCACAACAGTGTCCCGGATTTATCTTTCCTACCAACCTTGGAATCTGCAATAAACATAGGATCCTTCTCATGCATTCTTGGCTTGGACGCCAACGCCCACTCTCCAACCAGGGGTATTGGAGCTACCCGCGATGCCCGTGGGGCCAGCTTGGAGGACTCTGCTTCACTGATGGGCCTACAGTTCTTGGGATATCCCAACCATTACACCTGGTTCAACGGATCCCTGTGCTCTTCCATCGACGTTACCCTAGCATCCAGCTCGCTAGCCATTCACGCCACTAGATCATGTCTCCAGGAGATGGCTTTCTCTGATCATCTGCCAATCCTTACAAATTTCGATGACATCATTTCCACAGAGCCTATTTGCTCTTGGGTTGAGACTTCATGTCTGGAAGAGACCTTCACTGCCTTCATTGGGTCCAGCCTCCACCATGTCACATCGCGTCTCCAGACCGCATTCACTCCAGGCGACATTGATGAGGTGGTTACTCTCCTCACTACCTGTCTTCAGGAGGCCTGCAATGTCTCCATGAGAAAGAAATCAAAATCTCCAAGGCCTTCAAGACTATGGTGGAACAAGGAGCTATCAAAACTCCGCAATTTAGTTGTTGCTTTACGACGTTGCTTTCAAAGCACCTCCTTTTATATCAGGAGCTTCTTTAAAGGTCTTTATAGAGCCTGCCACAACAAAATCAAGGCGGCTATAAGGCGAGAAAAGCATCTCTCCTGGATAACACTGTGCCAAGAGTAGGGCTTCCAATCCCGGTACATATTTTCAATCCCGGGATTCGGGATTGCTTTTTTCTCAATCCCGGGATCCCGGGATATCCCGGGATTGAAAAACATTTCCGTCTTTCTACGCCAAGAGGTATATCGTTTCGTTCGTTATATTTTAAATTTTTTCTTTTATATAGTGCCAATGACGTGGCATTTACTTCGATGAAAACAACCTGAAAGCCATATATTTTGCGCCTGTTTATGAACTAAATAATTGCTTTTGGGTTACAGTTTGAAATTATCTGTCAATTACTGTACACAATCTGGAAAAAAAAAAATCTGTTCTTGGAACTCTTAGACCACATCTCTTAATGCAGTGTTGGGCAGTAATCCATAAAGTACATCCATCACAGCCAGATGGAGACCATGCGCCTAGCAGAGCTGTTGCAGTGGACCAATAATGTGACCCAATTTTACCATCATTGCGCACCCATCAGTTGTAACACACTCAATATCAGTTTCGAAGTCGATTCCAAACTTCAAGAGCTTAGCACCAATGACATATTTGCATTGTTCAGAGGAAAATACTCCAGATATTCGAGTCAAGCCAAGATTCCACACCTTGGTACGGCTATGAATATTTATGTTCAGGTAACGCTTGCTTCTGATTGACGTCCATTCATCCAACGTAAGGTTGAAATGTTTCCCCTTTTCTTTCTCCATCTGAAGCTCTCGAACGACATTCTCACGAAATGTGTCCGCATAACGACACACTTTAATCTTAATGGTCTCTGCGGAGAGAGGAATTTCATGTCCAAGAGCATTGAGGCACTTGCGTAGATCCTTAGATGTGACAAAAACGGAGAATGGCAATCCGTCGAGAGCTATCATTCTAGCTAGCACAGCATCAGTCGATCGATCGATGGAAACAGACGAAAAATGATCGATAATTTATATCTTGGGGGTCTTTTTTGCAGGGATCTGTGTATCAACTTCGTCTTTAACTTTTCTCTTCGAAGTTTCGATTCCGTGGACCGCCTTCTGGTGTACATGCAGCCCTTTTGTAGACCCACCGACGCATTTCAAAATCCTTTTGCCGCTATACACTGTGCATTTTGGCCAGATCCGTCTCGTAGGTAATAGCACCAGATTCCTTCTGATTTAAAAGGAATAAAATTCGCCATCACAATCAAGAAGTGATAAGCTTACCAAAAATGTCTGACGCGTTTTCTATTGAGAAATAACAAGGTCCGATAATATTGTTTTAGAGACTTTGTTTTATGTTTGTTAAAGTTGAAAACTACTTTAGGCTGATGCTTGATAGTGACGAAGCATTTAATGAAATTACATTAAATAAATTTAATTTAAATTAAATGAAATGACAAAAAAGCTATCGAGAGTTTCACAAAATGAACAGCAGAGCAGTGCGTTCATGATGCATACAGAGTACAGGATGGAGAGTATAAACATAGATTTAAAAATATAAATATAAAACAATTTGGAGCCCAGATAAGAGGTTAGTGGCGCGTCCATGTTACACGCAGGTCCGCCACAAAAATAAAGGGATGCCGCTACTATCAAAGAAGCCACTATTTGCATGTCAACAAAAACTGGGGACCCCTCCATGTATACTGCTGCATACTCTCATTCTAGAGGCTGCCATTTTGGAAATATCTTGCAGAATAACCCTTCGTTATTAGTGCATGAAAATAATTTCAAATCTCTCAGAAAAAAATACCCGCAATGCAGCTGTATAAACAAAACGTCAAAAGTGTGCTATCTCATCATCTGTTTTATTACCAAAATGCTAGATAAGAAAAATATATTTTTGCGCTGGTTTTCATGTACAAACCAGTAATCCCGGGATTTTTAGAGCAGAATCCCGGGATTTCGGGATCATTATTTGGCTCCGGGATCCCGGGAAACGGGATCCCGGGATTGGAGGCCCTAGCCAAGAGGTCTCCTCGGCCGCATGGAGCTCCATCCACCGATATATCTCCAAAGGCCGAAGAGGTTCTCTTGGGCCACTTCTGCTCAAACACAACGACGGCACTCCACTCACCCCAGAGGAAACCTGCCATGAAGTACTTCAGCACTATTTTCCAACAGACTGGACAGCGCCAACCCCATCAATTGATTGGCTCCAATCCTACAACCAAGAACCAGCCTTTACAGTGTCTGAAGTCCTTCGCGCGATCCGTCGATGCGGTCGGAGGAAATCCCCTGGTCCCGACAGGCTAGGTATCAAATGCCTTCTTCTAGGTGGGTCAACGCAACACTGTTACAAATTTTCACCAAATGCTTACGTCTCGGACACTTCCCAACACCCTGGAAATCCGGTCGGTTAGTTCTCACCCCCAAACAAAACTCTTCTTCCTCCAACCAACTGGAGAAATACCGTCCCATCACGCTGCTCAATACCTTGGCCAAAGTCCTTGAACGGTGTATACTGGCGCGCCTGCAATGGGTAGCGGATTACCAAGGCTGGTTCTCACCCCAGCAGTTTGGCTTCCTTCCAGGGCGCTCAGCTGAAATGGCGCTTGATTCCATTAACAACATCAGTGAAGGCCTGCAGCACTGGAGGAAGACCTTGGCTATTGGTCTGGACATCAGCCATGCCTTCGACACCGTTCAAAGACACACCATCATTCAAGGCCTCCGCGACCTTAACTGCCCAGAAGAGTTGATTCAGCTGTCCGCGAGCTTCCTCCGAGGAAGGCAGGTAATTTACAACGCTTGGAACGCCACCCTTACCTCTACCACTCTACTTGGGGTCCCCCAAGGTGCAGCACTGAGCCCCTTCTACTTCAACATAGTGGCTAGGAAAATCCATCTCCTTCCAAGGCCAAAAAACAGTGAAATCATCAGTTTCGCAGACGATTTCACGGTACTGATTCACTTCCTCCGCAGATTCCCAACACGAGAGATCAATCAATTCCTAAAACAGCTTTTTCATTGGGGCAAGACTCAGGGGCTAACATTCAACCCAAGGAAAACCCAAGCCTGCCTCTTCCATTGGAAAGCCAAGCGTTCAGGCTATCACGGCATACATTTCCAAAACCAACCTATTCTAATTGATAACACTATAAAAATCCTCGGTGTTACCTTTGATTCCAAAAGAAACTTCGTAGGTCACCTGGACAACATCCTCAAGAGGTGCAGGTGGATTCTCCCTCGACTAACCAGCACGATCCAGGGGCAGTTCGGATTAACCTTCAGCGCGGGCCGAAAAATACAATACATGGTGATCCTCCCAGCCATCCTCTATGGCTCTGGGGTTTGGGGCAAGCGGGTGTTCGACACCAATGGCATCCGGAAGCTACGTGGCCTCCATTACAAATATGCTAAAGCTTTAATCAGAGGAGGCCCGTGTACTCCAACTATCCCAGCAATCTCCCTCACAGGTTGTCCTCCACTGGATATATCTATCAAATCCCATCTAGCATACTTGGAAGCGCTAAGAGAAGGCCCTTTTGAGTCACGTCCCAGTCCCTCCTCGGTACCCTACCCACCTCTTAGAAGACCTCTCCAATTCTCCAAGTCACTGCCAGAACGGGCCACTATTGTTTATACAGATGGCTCTCGGTCAACCAATGGGGTAGGCGCAGCAGTGGTGCTCCCACCTCCCTATTCACCACTGAAACTTAAACTCCACAACAGCTGTACCTCCTTCCAGGCGGAAATTTTGGCCATTCTTTATGCCACCAGATCTATTAGGATCATGCCGCGACAAGACATTGTCATTGCTTCCGACTGCCAGGCAGCTCGACATGCCATCTGTCACCCCGATATCCCTAGAACCCCACTTACTGCAGAGATAATCAGAAACCTCAATACTCAGGACAATGTTCAACTCTGCTGGGTCCGGAGTCATTGCGGCATCGTTGGAAATGAACAGGCTGATGAAGTCGCCAAAGCCGCAGCCCAATCCAAATTGCCTTTACACTTCGCAACCCTTCCTAGGAAATATGTCCGCTCTCAAAGCAAACAGTTCGCCCTCCAAATATGGACCGACCTCTACACCACAGACCATGCTACAAGAAATCTCAGAAGAGTAGCTGCATCTCCTAGTCTTCTAATCTCAATTCTCCCAAAACTAAAATATTGCAACATCACCTCTAAAATCCTGACAGGACACGGCTTCGTTCAAGCCGACATCGCCAGAACCTCCAAAAACAACGACCCCGTATGCCAACACTGTCACCAAGAAAATCAAACAGCCGACCACCTCCTATTCAGTTGCCCATCCTACCATCTTCAGAGATTCCAGACTGCAACTCTACTTAACACCAGCACATTCAACCAAGAAGCATTGAAGAACCTCCCCAAAAATAAAACAGCCTGGCGACATCTAATCAGTTGGATGTCAACTGCAACAAATAGACAATAAGTCAGAAGACAAACCCGGACAGTTGGCGACTTTCGTACGCTCCAGGAGTCCGGGTTATGTACAGAATAATAATATAATCGTCGAGGTACATCTTGCACCACGCTGATGAGGGCCAAGAGCCCGAAACGCGTCCGTGGTTAGATTTTCTTGATTAATCAAGAATGGGTATTTGACCAATACTGGAATAACTAAAAATCAACGAAAATAGTTAATATTTACTACGATAGATGGCGCAAACAATCAGCAACTTTCAGTTGCACGATAAGGAGATGCCTTTTTCTTTATTTATGCACCTTATACCAGTACAATATAACATTTGTACTATTTTTTCACATTGTGTCGCGGTCTCACGCAATTCTGGCCTTAACTACCCGTTTCATGATTTTTCAGGATGCCTTAATAACCAATATTTTTGGTCGTCGAGGTACAGCTTGCACCACGCTGATGAGGGCCAAGAGCCCGAAACGCGTCCATGGTTAGCTTTTCTTGATTAATCAAGAATGGGTATTTGGCCAATACTGGAATAACTAAAAATCAATGAGAATAGTTGATATTTATTCCGATAGATGGCGCAAGCCATCAGCAACTTTCAGTTGCACGATAAGGAGATGCCTTTTTCTTAATTTATGCACCTTATCCCAATTAAATATAACATTTGTACTATTTTTTCACATTGTGTCGCGGTCTCACGCAATTCTGGCCTTAACTACCCGTTTCATGATTTTTCAGGATGTCTTATTGACCAATATTTTTGGTCTTCGAGGTACATAAATCCTGCCAAGAAGAAAAAGAAGGCCTACAAGCCCATCGTGAACGTCGCCGATCTGGAGAGGGAAGATGAGCTGGTGATCTCACGCAACTGTAGCATCCTGAGCTCCATTGGCCATCCTGCCCTGAAATCCCTGCATGAGGACCTGATCCGCAACATCGCCTCGCGGACTGAAATGATCAAAGCCCTCGCTACCAATGTAGAGAACCTCACTGACACCCTCGAGTCCTTCGCAGAGTTGGACGAAATTGAGGAGGCCAACAAGCCCAAGACTGCTTGCCGCGGCACTCAAACCTGCCCTGCACCTTCCTGCAAGGAAACCAGCTCCCAGACTGACACAATCAAGCCCGCCACTCCTGCTCCTGCTGCTCTCCCTGCCAAGAAGCCTGCCTCCACCTTGCCTGCTCCTGCTCCAACCAAAAGGAAGCGGTCTGAGGCTCCCAACCCGCCTGCAAAGAGGACAAACCTGAATGGTCCTTCAAAACCTGCGCCTTCCCGCGTATCCAAGCCTGCGGCCGCCCAAGTGATCCTCCATGGAGAAAAACCGGCGGCCCACACAGTGGTCATCTCTGATGACCCACAGGCTGACCCAAGGGAGATGCTAAAAGCTGTCCGCGCTGCCCACACTCTCCCCCAAGGCGTTTGGGCCTCCCTGCACACCAAGGGGAAGCTGGTCCTCCACTCCAGTAATCCTGACACCATCCCTGAGGTGACAACCTCCCTGGCCAGCAAGTTGAATGGAATGAAGGTCCGCCAGCAGAAGGAGATCCTGCCACGGATCTGCCTCTTCAAAGTGGATGAAGAGACATCCAACTCCACAATTGAGGAGACCTTCCTGGAAACCGCTGCTGTTAGAAAACTTCCTGGGGACAAGGTGGTGCGCGTGGCGCATCGTTCTGCACCCAGAGCGGGACCTGCACCGCCTTCATCGAGGTGGACCTCAAGACCTTTAGAGCCCTGGGCGTTCGCGGGAGAATCGTGGTTGATGGAGTAATCCTCAACTTCGAAGAGTCCATCCGCGCCCGCGTCTGCTTCCGCTGTTGTGGCTTCGGCCACAACTCTGCTCAATGCTCCAGAGCTCCTAAGTGCTTCCACTGCGGTCAAGACGGCCATGAAGGCCGCGCCTGCCCATCCATTGCTGACCAGCGCACCTCCAAATGTGCCAACTGCTGCTCCAAGGGCCTTCCTGACAAGCACGAGGCGAGAGCCTCAAGCTGCCCCATCCTGAAGTGTAGGGCTCTCAAGTTCTAGGCTTCAAGGACCTTCTGCCTCCAATTCCATCTGCCACATCTACTGGATTCCTGGACAATTCAATGATCCTGCCTCACTGCACCTTGGCGCTGTTCCCCTGCTTGCCCAACGTTCCCACTACCCCTGCGACACATCTCCTGCAGCCAGATCCTAGGGTCCCTTGCCACCTGACATCGCGCTTGGGCTCAAAAATCATAACTTTTGATTAGTAGCCCGTAAAACCATATTATCTCTCTTCGAGGTACAGCTTGCACCACGCTGATGAGGGCCAGGAGCCCGAAACGCGTCCGTGGTTAGCTTTTCTTGGTTAATCAAGAATGGGTATTCGGCCAATACTGGAATAACTGATAATCAACGAGAATAGTTGATATTTATTCCGATAGATGGCGCAAGCCATCAGCAACTTTCAGTTGCACGATAAGGAGATGCCTTTTTCTTAAAAAATTCAGGATGACACGGCAATTTATTTGAGACACGAATAATGATACAATTCCAAGGCAAGATACTATTCCTTTAACTTCCAATTACCGAGGGAACCAATTAATATTGATTTTATTCAACTCATCGAGTATTTTTCAAGGGACAGGGAAAAAATGTTCACTTTATCGAGAGATTCGTTAGACAAACCTTTACTCGGGTAAAACCCGGGCGAAGCCGGGTACGTCCGTTAGTATATATATATAAAATTGAATGTCTGTCAGTCTGTATGTTTTTACTGTATAGATTCAAAAACCATACATTCAATCGCCGTGGAATTTTGGGATATTATTAGGTATATACCCGAGAAGGTTTTTGAAAAATAATTTCTTGAATATCTTGAATATCCTTAGAGTTATTTGCAGATTTGTATATTTAACTCGCAAACAGCGCCCCCATTGCGACGGAGATAGGCTTAGGTTTCGGCAGGAAGTCTGCTCCACGCCTGATGATCTTGGGTCTTTCAGGGCTAATATATTAAGTAAAACTAATTCAAATATTAGTGCTTCATAATGGCTATCTCCTTGAGGTTACCGATTTAAAAGTTCACCATCAATCATCAAATATCATTCATTTCATGATGATACTTAATAATTACAAAATTGTTGTTCAATTGAAATTCGTTTGCAATATTGTTTAATATCACAAATGAAGAAGCATGTTTATTCTACCATTAACTATGTATATCAATGTTTTGTACATATGTTATATTCAAATGACTTATATGTAGGGATAATTTCATTATTATTTTTCATTTTGATGTATTGTATACATTTTATCATTAATAAATTATGTTTGAGGTATCAAAACTGCCTTTTTGTACAAACACAACAACGTGTGAACGGGTACTGCTTTATCTTTATAAAAAGGTTTAAGTAGAGAGTGGATGTATGCTCGAAAAATAATTTTTATCAAGTACTGGTTAGGTAAAATTTCACTAGGGTAAAACCCGGGCGAAGCCGGGTACATCCGCTAGTATGCTATTTTTAGTATGCAGGAACAAAATTCTAACAGAAAAACATTCATTCGAGCAGAAGACACAAAGCCAGATCATCTCTTAATAAAAATATCGCTTTTCAGACACAAAGTTTGGAGCGGGACGTTTCACAAGAATGACATCCACGGCGCCAATTCATAATTGTAACGAATAGTATTTGAATAAAAGCATTTAATCGGGTAAAACCCGGGCGTTGCCCGGGTCATTCGGCTAGTATATATATTAAATATGAGTATATTTTCATCTATATATCCAAATACATATATTCAAAAATATGGTTGCACCATATAGATATATATGAGCAGTTATATATTAAGTGAAGCGGATAAATATAAACCCTACCTAAACAAATGACAGCAAAAAAAAAAAAAAATTGAGCCTACCCTTAAAAATAAAAAGCTGTTACTAAAAATGGATAGCTGCTGCTTACAAAATAAACGCTATTAAAGCATAAACATTTTACATGGAACAAACATATAGTAAAATATATGTAGCAAGTTTTATTGAAAAAAAACCATACTTTTTTTCAATAAATATACTTTTTACAACTTCAATAAAATTTATACTTACTCTAAATATAAGAAATAAAGAAAAATATAATACTGTTCTAAATCTCAATTTTTCTTAAAATAGGAATATTCTTTATGAGAATCAAATAGTAAACCTTATCTTGAAAAATGTAGATCGTTATATTTAAACTAATTAAAATTAAGCATAGCAAAAATTGCATCGTCACAAAAATATATGAATAAGCTGCGAAATAAATAATATTTCCAATTAATTTAATTTGAAAAATATTACTAAATAACTAATATTAATAAATAACTAAATAAAATCTTACCTTCTAAAAAGGAAAAAAAAAAGTTATTCGAAATGCAATTTTTGCATTTTTAGCCTAAATTCTAAACCAAAACCTAAGCTACCTACGCGCGAAATTTCACAATACAGTTTTAATTAACTCAGGTTCTGGGGGCGTATAAATTTGATAACGATCGATTAATATTATTCACAAAGAGTTTAAAAATTTATATAATCTCTCCTTTTAAAAATATTCATCGTTTAAACAAACTAAAATTCATCGTGTGAACAAACAACGTGTAAAATTATTAACCAATCAAATTCATTTATCATCGCGACCAGTGCTGCGTCCAAGCGGTAAAAGGCTGGAACTAACGCTTTTTGGTTATAATTTTTTTCAAAAAGCACATTAACCTTTTTAGTTTTTTGAATAGCCTATATGTTAAACGAAATCTTCACCACCTACATGCGAAATTTCATAATTATTTATTCTGTAGATTTTGCGCAACGCGATAACAAACTTCGATTTTGAATTTCATTTTTATAAATATAAGGATATATACATTAACTAATATTTATAATCCGTATATTGTAAATTTCCAGTCTTGTACCATCTGCTGCATGTTTATATAAGTAGTGTTAGAGAAATATCTGGCTAGAGTAATTTTTCAACATCTTTTTTTTTCTTCCATTTTTCATTGTTCTGCTTGAAATTATTAATATATAGCACTTGTCTAGGTGTGAGGTTTCTTTTATTTTTGTTTTTTCATTGTAGTCGCAGGCTTTTGGGAATGTTGGCACGCCTCGAGGCAGGACGGGGTAGCGCGTAGAGGGCCAGCCGTAGGGCGACATCTGCGTCGTTCCCCGAGAAGTTCCGACGCAGGTCGGCTCAGGGGATGGAGCGGGCACATCCACAGTGGGGGTCCACCGCGCAGCAAGTTCGACAGCAGGATGCTCCTGGAGCCGTGCCGAATCAGGTGCCCGGCGCGCCCTCTGGCCGGTGAGGTGTGTAATGGGGGTCGCCGACCCCCGCAGGACGATGGTCTCTGCCTCGTACTCCGCATGAAAGATGGAGCTGGCGTTTTCCTACAGGAGACGCTGGCAGAAGGCCCCCAGGTGCTGCGCGTCCAGGAGCGCGGCCCGCGTTGAGCGCGCTAGGGCAGGGGCGCCATCGGAGAAGTCCCCGACAGTCGCCTGTAGCCAGCGCTCGGAAGCCAGCAGGTCTGGCGGCCGCAGGAATCTGTTGTCGCTTCGAAGGCGCAGGGACCTCTTGTCCTCCTGGAGACCAGTCTTGCGAGGACAGTTCGCACGTTTGTGCCCCTGCTTTGGCACAGGGAACATTTGATGTCGTAGGTCATATAGACGTGCGTGACCATTCCCTTAGAATTGACTTCCAGGCGAGCAGGTATCTGGGATAGCTTTACTCCGTCTCGCAGAGTAATAAATGCCTTCCGTCGAGCATCAGCCCAGCAGGAGTCCTAGAGCTGCATCATCTTTTGGATCATGGACGTGACCTGTCCGTATGGCCGCAGCGCAGCGACGAGATCGGCGTCCTCCACGAAAAAGAGCACATTTCCGAGCACTATTCGCTCAGCCCTTTTTCTTAGAGGGAAGGCCCTCAGGATGGCGTCCTCGATGTCGAGGCCTTCCTCTATCAGCTTGTCGGCGAGTTGCACGATGGAGAGGCCGGCCAGGATGTGTCCCTCCATCTTTGTCAGCTGGTAGATGGTTCCCTTGCCCAGCTTCGCTTCCAACGCCCGGAAGTATTGTTCTTGTGTGAAGTCTGGGCAGAATTCCAGGTGGACACTGGTCCGCCTGCCCCGCTGCCGACCTTGCTCGGAAGGTGGCCTGCTTCTGCCTGGTGGTCTGGCACTCGTGCCCCTTGCTGGGTCTGGGTGTGGCTCGAGGCCTGCTGCTGTTCAGAGGCATTCCCGGTGCCTGAACGAGCCCTTTTTGGTCCCCGATTTGACGTGGTCAGGACCATGCGGCCTCTTCTTGGATCCGCCCACTTGGTGAAGATCACATCTTGTCTTTCGATAATCTGGTCTTCTTGTTCCAGGCAATCGGCCCAATTGCGGCAAAAATTTGCATGTCCGCTGTCTGCCACCGGCTTGGTATTTGCATCTTTGCCATTAGTTAATTCTGAATGACTTTCAGTCATTACAGAATATTTTGGCGATTTCTCGGCAAATACTTGGCCGTTTTGAATAATTTTAGATGAGCTTGCAGCCCATTCGTTTGGCTTTCAGCCAATACCCCATAGGGGTTACAAGTATCTATTTCCTTATTCTCTATCCCATAAGAACGCGGAGCTCGCGCGCCGCGTGGCCGCACGGCCGAGAGAGAGATTGAGATTGTAACTGATTTATTACAATGTACATATAAGATTATATAGGATTAATTATATAGAGGGGAGAGAAAATGTGTATAAAACAAAATAATTACAAATTGTTTGTATCAGACGAATACCACTCGGTGTCGTCTCGTTCAATGTCGCATTCTACCCTGAAGTCGGACAGCATCTTGCCTAGGTCGGAGTCGTGTCCCCGACATGGGCGATTGCCATGTCAAGGAATTTCTTCAGAGCAGAGCTCTGCTCGGGCGAGAAATACTCGAGAACGTCCTCCCTCTTAGTTAGGGATTCAACAGCAAATTCAATTTCGCATCAGTAATAATCCCCATATAGGGGTGTCAGGAAGGAGTCAGTGTCTAGTATCTTAAACAGCTCCTCAATCTTCACTGAAGTAGGCTGAGGAGGCTATATGGTTTGTGGTTTGAGGATCGAAGATTCCATTGTTAGTGCAGCCTTTGCCTGATCTTTGGCAGGGACCGCTGTTGGTGAAGTAGTGGTCGAGGAAGGTACTAGTATAGATGGTAACGCGCTGGTGCTCGGCGCCTGAGCAGAAGGCTTGGTGGCTGGAATGTTCTGGGGAAGAACTGGGCAGCTTTCCGCGGGCGAGAACGCGGCAGGACTGGGAGGTGTCACAGGGATTGTCTGGATGGTTCCAGAATTTCCCTCAGCCGATGTAGTCGCTGTGAAGCTGTGGGAGGGGGTAGGCTGGGAGGGTGGAGGTGTCAATACTTCGGGTGCCCTGGGGCAGGTGGCTCGCCGATGTCCCTGGCGGTGACATCTACTACACCTAACGCCGTAGGTGATATAGGCGGGTGTAGACTCCCCTTTGGAGATGATCACCAGCTTGGCAGGGAGCTGGTGGAGTTTGCGTCCTTCATCCAGAAGGACGAAGGCCTCCCTGTTGCCGGTGGTCCAGGTGTAACCGTTACAGGACACCACTTCATAGGCCAGGGAGACAACCCGGCAGAAAGGTTGAAGGGCTTCAATGATGTCCTCCTCCCTCACTGCTATCGGCATGTTCCCGAGGATGATCTTCTCCGCCTTCCTTCTGTATTGGAATGCTCTGAGGAAGGTGTTGTTGATGGTGAATCCATTCTCCACCAGGCGCTCCGCATTCTCAATGTTAGCCAGTCCGACCATAACATGGCCGGACATCTTCATCAGCTGGTAGACGGATCCCTTCCCCAGCAACTCCTCCAAGGCCTTTATATAGTGTATGGGATGGAAGTCCGCGCACCATTCGACATAGCAGCATTGGTCGAACTTTGCTGCTGATGATCTGGCTTTGTTCAGCGCCTGCTGTTGCCTGGTGTTCCCGACGAAGGTCCCGGACTCCTTCGTTGTCCTACGAAGCTGTCCAGATGGTTTTGGAGAGCTAGCGTCTGGCCTCACAATCTGGGCCCGCTGACCTTTAGGGTTAAGCCGTTTCCTTTTTTTTTACCGTGAAAAGATTGAAAAGGTTCGGTGTCGCTATTCTTTTCCGCAGCCTCAACTTGCTCCGCCCATTTTTCTCTTTTTTCCGCGGCCGGATTTACATAGACGTTTTTTACGAACAAATTTGCGGCGCTCACATCTGAATTCGAACGATTCTTCGTCGAATATTTTATCGACGTTAAATCGACTTGCACTTCAGTCACCTCGATGGGAACCATACATTCGTGTAGATCTTTGTACTGGCTCTCCGCCAATACCGCATATGGGTTGAAAGGTTCCATCATATTTATTTAATTCGAAAAAAGAATTAAAAGCCGCTCTTTTTAGGCTTAAGAAAATAACGTTGAAGAACACGCCACGCCGGCGGGGTAAGCGGGAGCGCGCACGTGCGTCCGCGCCGCTCGAGAGAGAAAGATTGAGATTGAAACTACTCTATTTCAATGTCCATATAACAATATATCAAAATTTAAGTTTTAATACAGAATAAATAAATAAATGAATAATATATATATATATATATATATATGGCAATATGATAATAATGTGGGGAGAGAGAAATAATCACATGACGAGTTGGTAGAGGAATAACCCAGGCAACCAGCGAGAGAGAGGGAGCGCGCGCGGATGTCACTGCGGAACGACCGTTTTGTGTCGCCACCACCCACCGACTGTCCAAAAATAGGTCTGAGGGTTCCAAGAAAAGCCCCCTCCGGCATGTGGCCAGTGGTTCAAAATGGCCGTAACTTAGTTGCCTTCTATCGACGTCTCTCTCTCGTCTCTCTCTCAGCATATATGTCATAATATATGCTCTTCCAGGAATAATAAAGTAAACTTACAGTCAACGAGAGAGAGACGTCGATAGAAGGCAACTAAGTTACGGCCATTTTGAACCACTGGCCACATGCCGGAGAGGGCTTTTCTTTGAATCCTCAGACCTATTTTTGGACAGTCGGGGGGTGTTGGCGACACAAAAACGGTCGTTCAGCGGTGACAGCCTCTCGCGCTACCTCTCTCTCGCTGGTTGCCTGGGTTATTCCTCTACCAACTCGTCGTGTGATTATTTATTTTTCCCCACCACATTATTATCACTATATTGCCACATTGAAAGTCGACAGGATAATACCTGACCGGGAAACAAATCCCTCATATACCAGAGTATGAAGAAAACAAGAAGCAATACCACGATGATCGAACAAACCCCCAACCAAGTTCCACAAGACCCAACGACCGACTCAACGGTAGCCGCTTCCCTTCGAACTCTCACCCTCTGTTTCGACCAACTTTTAAACCGTGAGCCTGAAGAAGCAATCACCTATGACGGAGATGAACCTGCCGCACACTTCTTCTCACAACTTGAGTCTCAGCCGAACTTCCACAACTTAGAGCCAGCACGCCAAGCTCGAAAGGCTCTATCATCACTCAGAGGTGAACCTCGCAAAATTGCACAAGACTTAGCTCTACTCAATAAGACTTATGAAGAGGTCGAGGAGTCACTCTGCGCCGTCTATCCCCGACGCCCTAGCTTCACTCTTCAAGAGTTCTATGAGCTTAAATGCACATCGATGGCCGAGATCGAGACCTACTACAAGAACAAGGTCCGAATAGGATTGGCGATCAACCTCCCTAAGAGTGCCATCGTGCAAGCACTATCAAACGGTGTGCCGCGTAACTATGGCAACCTTTTAAAGATGGCACAACCCTCGGAACCAGGAGAATGGTTGTGCTTAGCCCAACAGCTGACCAACGAAGGGGATAACACCAGCACTAAAGCTACCCAACAACGATCACCGCGCCAGAGCAGAGCACCTTCCACCACAGTGGACAAGACCCCACCATATCCTTGCCGTTACTGTGGCGGACAACACTGGCACGCACAGTGTCAGCAGCGAGGGCCCTACCAGCGGACTTTTCGGACCTTTACACCTGCGGTCTACAACATCGAGCAACCCCAAAGATCGACTGGGCCTGCAGGTGTCTACGAGACCGCAGCAACGACGAGCTCGGGAGAAACTAAGTAATGCCAACTTCGGCAGCAGAACTCCTCCGAAGCTCATTGAACCTACCTGCACCCTAAACCAGCATACGCCTGTAATTACAATTATTTTAACCCCTATCATTCATTCTTTAAAAATGCTATTCCTAGTTGACTCTGGAGCCAATGTTTCCATAATTAGTTTAAACCAATTTGAATATATTGAAAATTTTAATAGTTTCATTTGTTCCACCCCTATTAACAATGATGTTATTATCCGTACTATATCTAGTCATGCCAAACCAATCGGATTAGTTACCTTACCAATACAATTTAATAATTTTAATTTTAATGAAACATTTTATATTTTAAATTAACCCCTTGAACTTGGTATCCTATCTATTCGTGTTATGCAATTCTTAAGATTAACAATAGATTTTCATAATCAATTGATACTTCAAAATAGTGTTCCAGTACCTAAACATTTGTACCATTTTGTATGTGACCTTCCCACTTGTAAGCACGGCTCGCGAATAATAACTTCTAACCCTAAACGACCCATAATTCACTCGGTTAACTTAGGCGTTGACGATTTTCAACCTCCACGTGAGCCTTGTTTACAAACAACCCTTAGTAATATTTATCAACCTTCCCCCTGAATGCCCCTCTCACCCTTACAACCTTAATAACCTTCCTACCAGCCCATGCCCCTCTAGAGAATTAATGATTAAATAATTTATCGAACAAAGCCCAGAACTTCCTATCCCTTATCAGCAATTATTGTATTCTTTTGAAGATATTTTCCCTATCAATAAATTCAATGTATTACCACTCAACATAACCCCTGTAAAGCTCAAAATTTTTTCCGATAAGGTTATTTCCCTCCGACCATACCGAACTCCCTATGCCTACCAGAAGGAAATTCAGGACCAGGTATCTCAACTTCTAAAACATGACATAATCACCCCCCCTCCTCTAGCCCATATTCCTCCCCGTGACACTCGTTCGCAAACGCGATAACACCATGCGTCTCTGCATTGACTTCCGTCGCGTGAACGAACTAGTATCCTCGGATTTGCATCCTTTGCCATTGATAGAAACGGTACTGGATAACCTGTCGAAAGCCAGAGTATTTAGCACTGTTGACATCAGCAATGCATACTATCAAATCCCCATCGCGGAGGAGAGTCAACCACTACTCTCTTTCGTGACTCAACAAGGGCAATATAATTTCAAACGCTTACCCTTTGGATTCAAATCAGCACCCCAAATTTTCGAACGTGTGATTACCCAGTTGATCCATAAACACCACCTCTCTTTCATAGGCCATTATTATGACGACTTCGTTATTTTTTCTGACTCCTCAGAACAACACCTTACGCACCTCCGACTTTTCTTTAAATTCTGTTTAGAGGAAAATCTCCAACTTAACCTTAAAAAATGTAATTTTTATCAAAATGAAATAGATTTTCTCGGCTACCACATCACCGCAGGGACTTACACACCTAATATTAAAAATACCGAAATCATCAATGCTATTAGAACCCCTATCAACATTAAAACCCTACAATCATTTTAGGGGCCGTTAACGTATATCATAAATTCATCCCAGAATATGCTAGACTTCGCTACCCCTTAAATTAATTACTAAAAAAGAACGCCAAATGGCTTTAGAGCCCGAATTGTCAACAAGCCTTTGATAAATTGAAGCAACACCTCGCAACACAACCTGTGTTACATCTATTTCAAGAAGGGCTCCCATGCCAGGTCTATTGCGACGCTTCCACGCAGGGCATCGCAGGTGTACTCAAACAAGTACACCCTGACGGTAACATCTACCCTGTACAATATTACAGTCGCGCGTTGCGTTCCTATGAGCGTAATTACACTATATCTGAACTGGAGTGCTTAGCCATTGTAGTGTGCGTTGACAAATTCCGAGTGTACCTCCTAGGTACAAGGTTTGTCATCTACTCGGATCATCACGCCTTACAATGGCTAAAGACCATAAAAGACCCCACCGGATGCCTCTTTCGTTGGAGCCTTCGACTCTCAGCTTACGACTATGAGGTCAAATACCTCAAGGGCTCGCGTCAGTACGAAGCGGACCTACTCTCCCGTAACCCTTTCTGCGGATTTCTATCCACAGGTCAAATAAAAGATCATAAGGGCGAATTACGGAGGGACACAAGGTATATCCTCAATGACAAGGACCTTATGACCATCACACGACGGGGTGTCACTAAAATAATTGTTCCACCATCACTCCGTGGCACCCTACTTCAACGAGCCTATCGCGATTTCAATCACCCCGGCATTTCGCAGATGACCAGACTGATCGCAGCCCAATACTATTGGGACGGCATGACAAATGACATCAGGACACATGTAAGAACCTGTTCAGTATGCCAATTAGTCAAACCACCAAAAGGACCTATCTACGGAGAATTGGGACAACTCCCCCCAGCGGTCCTGCCGTACGAACTAGTGTCACTAGATACTATTTCTGGATTCGCGAAATATGGAAATTCTCAAACCTTCTTACATGTCGTAGTGGACCATGCCACACGGTACGCGTGGGCATTTCCATCGCGGTCCACCAGCATTCTTACCTATACCCAAGTGATTAAAAAGGTGATGCAGTTTGGTACTCCTAAACGACTTTTGACGGATAGAGCTCCTGCCTTCACCTCTCCGAGATTTCGTAGACTTTTGATTAGACATAACATTAAATTATAAAACTATTTTAGAGGCGTAATATTCTTTTTTTTAAATAAAACAATTTCTACTGTCCTTACTGCGATGGAAAAATTAAAGGGAGGGCCTGGCTCATCAGTGGTGAACCCTCCCAGCGGTTTCGCCAGTTTAATCTACCATACCGCTGTTATATTGCATTTTTGGAACTTCCTTTTATAGGTGACTGTTGTAAGACTCTTGGAATGGGTATTTTAGAAGAACTATGGACATAAGCTTTTAGGACAGCAGAATTAAATATAATTATAAATATATAATATGCTTCGAGCAATCGCTCTTCCGCAAATATCAAATTGTGTCTTTTATTAGAACATTATTTTATTTATTTATTTATATTTATATTTTAATTATATATTTATAATTATATTTAATTCTGCTGTCCTAAAAGCTTATGTCCATAGTTTTTCTAAAATACCCATTCCAAGAGTCTTACAACAGTCACCTATAAAAGGAAGTTCCAAAAATGCAATATAACAGCGGTATGGTAGATTAAACTGGCGAAACCGCTGGGAGGGTTCACCACTGATGAGCCAGGCCCTCCCTTTAATTTTTCCATCGCAGTAAGGGCAGTAAGGACAGTAGAAATTGTTTTATTAAAAAAAAAAGAATATTACGCCTCTAAAATAGTTTTATAATTTGATAACAGATGGCGCTCTAGTACATCGAGACATAACATTGGCCAACTTCTCACGACAAGCAACAACCCTCAGGCCAACGGATTAAGTGAACGACTAAACGCCACGATTACTGGCAAACTTAAACTGTTGCGCCTCCAACAACCTAAGACGGCCTGGACCAAACTACTACCTCAGGTCCTTCAGGCTTATAACCATACCCCACATTCTGTGACCGGGTTTCCACCGTCATACCTTTTGTTAGGTAGTTTCCCGCTACAACTATCCGAGCATGTACAAAACTACCCAAAAATCGACGACGCCAGAGAATTGGCCTATCAAAGGCACACGAACGACACTTACGCGACAAAGCGATATTCGACCAAACACATAGAGCTTCCGATTTTGAAGTAGGCGATCTCGTTTTGGCAAAAACATACCACCATCCAGATACCGGTAAACTGGCACCTTTCTTCTCAGGACCTTATGAAATACTGGAGATCATTTCCCCTCAAATCGTACGGATCAACCGCTCCAACCGACCTCTAAGTCGTGAGACAGATACAATTCATGTCAACAAATTAAAACACTATACGGAAAACGAACAATTCATTTCACCGCCCGTAAATGATCGAGACCAACCCAAAAATACCTTCAATTTTCCATATAAACACTTCAATCACACTCTAATCCATACTAAAACG
This sequence comes from Cordylochernes scorpioides, assembly GCA_030710605.1. Classification (NCBI taxonomy): domain Eukaryota; kingdom Metazoa; phylum Arthropoda; class Arachnida; order Pseudoscorpiones; family Chernetidae; genus Cordylochernes; species Cordylochernes scorpioides. The sequence continues at coordinate 104,197,159 of CP092864.1, forward strand.
GCTATTAACTCACGAAAGCAACATGACTACACTTACAATCAAGATGATCAAATATATTTGAACCGCTTATCCCCTGAAATCTTTACCAATTACTAACCTGACAACGAGACTTTACGAACCCAGTAGTATCTAAATAATTAAGGTAGAAAGGCCCAGGGCAAGTTTCCCCTCGCTCTGTCCGCCTATATTCTACCTTTGCATCTCGAACTATTTTATCTTCGCAAATTAAATATAAGTCCATTCGACTTCCTCACCTACACACGGGACTTTTCCCCTCGGACTCGCTACACAAGTAACTGCATAGATAAGGTAGAATGGCCCAGGGCAAGTTTTCCCTCGCTCTGTTCGCCAAGGTTCTAACATTGCATGTAGTTCTATATTTACCTCAGTCCTGAGCTCACACAATTGCCAACCTCAACCTCATTTCTCATACTCTACACCTATAGCATAGAAAGCCCATGCCAAGTTTCCCCTTGCCATGTCCGCCTGAAAAATATCTTAAAGTGTAGAGTTCCCCAGTCTTAATGACCTTCAGAATTTCATCATGTGTATGTGACTCCCCTTCTTGTTGTTCACACGCCTCCATATCATTTCCCTTATAATACATTAGATTTTGTTGTATATAGCCTTTAAAACCTTGATATTTTCAAGAATTTCCTTAAATATCAAACTCTCCGGTGTTGTAAAACTGCTTGTAAATAATATTTACTTGTGTACTATACAATATATTATTTACATAAAACTATGTCACCATTACCTTAACTAATTTCAACTGTAAAATTATTTTCTCTATTCCTGGCTTCTCCAGCTTTAAGTATACTTAAACCATGTTCAGCCTTCTTCAACGGGGGCCATATGTCATAATATATGCTCTTCCAGGAATAATAAAGTAAACCTACAGTCAACGAGAGAGAGAGACGTCGATAGAAGGCAACTAAGTTACGGCAATTTTGAACCACTGGCCACATGCCGGAGGGGGCTTTTCTTGGAACCCTCAGACCTATTTTTGGACAGTCGGGGGGTGGTGGCGACACAAAAACGGTCGTTCAGCGGTGACAGCCTCTCGCGCTACCTCTCTCTCGCTGGTTGCCTGGGTTATTCCTCTACCAACTCGTCGTGTGATTATTTCTCTTTCCCCACCACATTATTATTGCCACATATATATATATTTACATCAGACATGAGCCTTCTCTGAAGGGACGTCTGGACAATGTCAAATGTTCAAGGCCGCCCTGAGTTCGAAAAGGCCCGTACTTATAGAGGGGTTTTTGTCCCCAACGTGCTCAATTGCATCGCCGGGGAATTCCTACAGAATTTTCCTGTTTCCAGGCGAGATTTCATCGGGAAATGTTTCTCTGTCAGGGCGGCATTGAACCGCGGCCACTATTTCATCATCATCAACCTCATCATAGAGAGGGGTCTAAATAGAGTCAGCGTTTAGCTCTATGAAAATGTTCTCTACCTGATCAGTCATGTCTTGATTCTCCTCTTCAGGAGCCGCAGATGGCTCAGTATTGGTCGAGGAGAGCTCTGGTCGTGACGGCAACCGGCTGGTGCTCGGCGCCGGAGCAGGAAGCTCAGGGGCTGGAGTCTCGTAGGGACGGACAGGGAAGTTCGCCACGGACGCAGGCGCGGCAGGGCTGGAGGATGTTGAGGGGGTCTGCTTGAAGGGTGCAGACGTTCCGCAGGTGGTGTAGTGAGGGCGGATTTGTTGAAGGGGGTAGGCTGGGAGGGTGGAGGTGTCAACACCGGACCACTTCGGGTGCCCTGGGGGCAGGTAGCTCGCCGATGTCCCTGACGGTGACATCTACTACACTTAAAGCCTATGTGATGTAGGCGGGTGTGGACTCTCCTTTGGAGATGATCACCAGCTTGGCAGGGAGCTGGTGGAGTTTGCGTCCTTCATTCAGGAGGACGAAGGCCTCCCTGTTGCCGGTGGTCCAGTTGTAGCCACCACTCGCCACTACCGCATGGGTCAGGGAGACAACCCTGCACTAGTGCCGTAGCGCCGCGACGATGTCTTCATCTCTTATAGCGATTGGGAGGTTCCCAACCACTATTTTCTCCGTGCGTTTCCTGTAGGGGAACACTTTGAGGAGGGTGTTCCCGATGGTGAGGCCCTCCTCGGATAGGCGCTCCGCCTTCTCGGTGCTCTCCAGCCCGACCAGAACCTGGCCGGACATCTTCATCAGCTGGAAGACGGCACCCCTCTCCAGTAACAGGGTTCCTTGACGCCCTCCTTGGTGGTTGAGGCGGCCTTACTGTTTTAGTGTCAGCCTTACGTATCTTCACAGGCTTTTCTTGGAAATTAATTTTCCTTTTAAAGCCGTCAGCCTTACGTATCTTCACAGGCTTTTCTTGGAAATTAATTTTCCTTTTAAAGCCTTTAGGCTCTTTATTGCCCACGGAGGTAGACTCTATTCCCGAGGCCTCTACTCGATCGGCCCAATTTTTGATTTTTTTCGCGGTCTGATTTGCATCGTCACCCTTCAACATTGTTAAATTTGCATCTTTGTCCATTGTTTGTATATTTAATCAAATACTCGTTGATATATTTTCTTTCGATAAATCAACATTTTCTGTTTTTCCTTTGATAGAAACATCACCATCACCTAGAGCGTGATCCCGGCTCTCCGCCAATACCCCATAAGGGGTGCTTATCTCCATCATCTCCATCTTCAATGACGGAAAACGTGGAGCTCGCGCGCCGCGTGGCTGCACGGCCGCGAGAGAGAGATTGAGATTGAAACCACTTTTATTACTTCATTCATAAAAAATATAATGATAAATGTAAACTAAAAATAAATAATAACAATAAGTAAAAAAGACAAGGATGAATATACACAATAAAATCCACACAAGGCTTCACTGGTGTCGCCAGGTGGGCAGGAACCGCCGGTGTTCAGGGTTGCAACACGGAATCTCATTTCAGCTGCCGAGCAGAGTTTCTGGCGCGTGACAGCTTCTTGTACAGGGTGTCGCTGGTGTTCCCTGTCAGAGCCATTAGCGCCGTGGCCAAGGTGTCGATGGCCACTTTCTGTTCGGCGTTTGATTGGGCGAGGAGCCGGTCCATCTTCCCGTTGTGCGTTAAAGCATGGAGGAGGTGATCTCTCTCCAGGCCCAGCCCCTGGACACTATCTTTGATTTGAGACGCCTTGTCGTTTTCCAGGAGAACGTCCATTTGAATTTCAGCCATAGTGCGCCGTTCCTGTGAAGATTCGGACGCCTTAGGTTTGTTCTGCTTTTTGGATGGAGGAGTACTCAGACCGACCGTCTCTTATGTTTTCTCTGTGTCGCTGGGAGGAGGATCTGCGACGACAGAAACAGCCGGTGGTAAGGCTGCAACAGGAGGAGGAGTGGCGTTAGAGTTGGGGGGTGGCTTGCTAGGGACAGCCGTGAGCACAAGGGGAGCATCCACGGGGAGCAACAGATGTCTCTCCTGCAGGCCGGTTTTTCGTGGGCAGTTAGCGCGTTTATGACCTTGTCTATTACACAGGGAGAACTTGATCCCGTAAGTCACTTAGATATGGGTGGCAATCCCCTTGGACTTGAAGTCCAGCCGGGCAGGGATCTGGGATAGCTTGACTCCATCTTTCAGAGTGATGAAAGCGTCCCGACGGGCATCAGCCAAGCTGGAGTCGCCCATCTCCATCATCTTCTGGACAATGGATGTGACCTGTCCATAGGGCCGTAGTGCGCGACAAGGTCGGCGTCCTCCACGAAAAAGAAGACATTGCCGAGCACAATGCGTTCGGCTCTTTTCCGCAGGGGGAAGGCCCTTAAGGTGGCGTCCTCGATGTCGAGGCCTTCTTCAATTAGCTTGTCGGCCAGTTGCACGTTGGAGAGGCCGGCCAGGATATGCCCCTCCATTTTGGTAAGCTGGTAGACGGAGCCCTTGCCCAGCTTTGCCTCCAGCGCCCGAAAGTACTGGGCCTGGCTGAAGTCTGGGCAGAATTCAAGATAGACGCATTGCTCTGCCTTACCCACCGCCGACCTGGCTCTGAACGCGGCTTGTTTTTGCCGAGTCGTCGTATACTCTTGTACCTTTGACTTAGGCATAGGACGTTCGGTTAGGACTTGCTTCGCGGCCGCTGCCTGGACGCAGCCCCTCTTGGCTTTCCGTCCTGCCGCTTTGGAGTCCCCTGGCCTCTTCCTCCTGTGCTCCACTTTGGTGAAGCTCACATCTTGTCTCTCGATAAGATGGTCGTCCAGTTCCGGGCAATCAGCCCAAATGCGGCGAGAATTTGCATGTTCGCCGACCGCCGTCGGCACAGAATTAGCATCTTTGTAATGGTTTGAATCAGAATGGCTTTCAACCATCTCTGAATCTTTTGCCGATATTTCGGCGGAGCTTTGGCCGATTTTGGTGAGGTTAACATGAGCTTGCAGCCCATTTCCTTGGCTTTTAGACAATACCTCAAAGGAGTTGCTCAACTCCATTTTCTCCATCTCAGCCTCAAAATCGCGGAGCTCGCGCGCCTCGTGGCCGCACGACCGAGAGAGAGAGAGAGTAAGATAATAATACAACTTACCCCAAGGTAAAGATAATACTGATGAGCGTCTTCAGCCACCGAGGCGTCCCCCCTATTTGCCTATCAGATTCCGAAAACCTCTCTTGCAACTAAGCGCTCATCTTGCCAAACTGCCCTACCAACCAACATAGAGAATGATGGTCAGTGACAACCGTGAATGGTCGACCAAACAAATATGGGCAGAATTTGCTAATAGACCAGACTACAGCAAGGCATTCTCTTTCTGTTGTAGAATAGTTATTATCAGCCTTTGTCAAACTTCTTGATGCATAAGCTATAGACCACTCCTTTCCACCTTGTATTTGTAGAATAACAGCTCCAATACCATGTCCGCTTGCATCCGTGTGCATATGAGTATCAGCGGATTCATCAAAGTGTCCCGATGCAGGCTCTGAAATTAGAGCTGTTTTAAGGACTTCAAACGCTTTCTCTTGAGCTGCATCCCAAAAGAATTGTTTTTCAGTCTTCAGTAGGTCATGCAAATATCTAGCTTTGTCGGCAAAATGTTGAATAAATATTCGGTAATAGGAACATAATCCAAGAAAGCTCCTCAGTTCAGAGATATTCCTTGGCCTCGGAAATTTAGAGACGGCTTCAACTTTATCTGGATCTGGATGAATTCCATTGGCGTCATCAAGGTGTCGTAAAATCTTTATCCTCCTTAATTCAAAAAGACACTTTTTGTGGTTCAAGCTTAGTCCAGCTTTCTGTATGCACCTTATTACAAGTTGAAGACGACGTAGATGTTCCTCAAAGGTAGGTGGGTAAACTATGATGTCTTCCAGGTAGCAAAGGCACATGTTCCATCTAAGACTGCCCAGAACACTATCTATCATCCTTTCAAACGTTGCTGGAGCGTTGGGCATTACTCAGAATTCATACAGCTCATCTGGAGTGATGAAAGCAGTTTTCTCCCTGTATTTTTCGACCACTTCAATCTTCCAAAACCCGGACCGAAGATCCATCATGGAGAAGTAACTAGAGCCGGCTAAACTGTCCAATGCATCTTCAATTCGTGGCAGCGGGTAAACATATTTTTAGTTATCTTATTTAATCGACGATAATCTACGCAGAATCTCCAGGTCCCATCTTTCTTTTGAACTAGAATATCTAGAGATGACCAAAGACTTTCAGAGGGCTCCACGATGTGATTTTCAATCATCTTGTTCACTTCATTTTGAATTAGTCGTCTTTCACTTGGTGCTACTCTATAGGGCCGCTGTTTGATTGGAGAGTGGTCTCCTGTGATTATCTTGTGCTTCACAGTACTGGTGGGCTTAATAGTAGTACCCCCAAAGTCAAATATGTCAATAAACTCGTCAAGGCATGAAACAAGCTGTAACCTTTGAATTTCAGACAGCCCTGGATCTAGAGTAAGGTTTATCTTCCGTGACCATTCACGTGACTTTAGCTGCGTTTCTTGTAACTTATCGCTGGATTCAATAAGACTGCAGATATTCCCATTCTCATAACTTTCCATGGTACAATATTTATTCCTGATGGAATTAGTTGCGGCCAAGACGCTCCATTCGCCACCAAAACGCTACCTCGGCCGTGTCGAAATGTAACCAATGAGTTTGGTATAAGAAATTATTTTCTTAATAATAAGTCCTTAGAAGTTGAGGCTGAAACATCTCTAACACCGCATACTTCTTCGTTATCACACTGATCTGCTTTATTGATTTAGGCGGGATGACAAAGAGTCGTCGGAAGCAAACAATCTCTGCTTTTCCTCCTCTCGAGATTCCAGGACAGAGGTTTCCCCGAGATAGAGTTCATTTCTGGCACAATCAATGACGGCCTCGTTGGCCTTGAAGAAGTCCCATCCGAATATGATGTCATGGCTGCATTCCACCATATATATATATATAACAACGAATTCAAAGGATATCTTCAGACCCTTAACTTCTATGTTTAGGGCACATTTTCCCAGGGTCTATATTAAATTTTTGTTTGCGGCTTTAATAATGGCACCTTGTTCTTTGAAGAGAGCTGTCTTCAGTTCGCGTCGAAATTTGTCCGAAATAACAGAAAAGTCTGCTCTTGAATCCACCAATGCTTTAATTTTGCGTCCAATTATTTCTACCATAACAAATTTTCTTTTAATTTAGCGGCGATATACCCTGGAGGATTTTCCTCAATGGCGACCTCACCCCCGTTAGAAGCCGCTCCACTTAGTTTTTCACATTCTGAGGCTTGGGAGAACGGCTGAAACGACGGGCTGGCGACTGGGATTGTCTTCGGGCTGGCGACCTTGCGCGGCTTGGATGTGGGAAAGAGCTCCGGTAGAAGTACGTCGAGGTTTGGGGCGTTACATAGTCGTCGTCGGCGTCATATCTCAGGGGTCGACTCGAAAATACAATAACGAATGACATGTCCGGCTCGTCCGCAGTGGAAGCAGATGGGTTTGTCGTCGTAGGTTCTCTATTGTTCCGTTTTCCTGGGTTGGGTTGGTAGGTCGATATTATAATAGGGCGTGCGTGGTTGTTGTTGTACCACGTTGGTTTGTGGTCTGGTAGGTTGGAAAGCACGGCTGACTACTTCCCTCACAGTCTGTTCCAGGGCGTTCACTTCTCGGAGAGGATTGACCATTTCAGGTGCTGAGAACATTTGAATCTTTTCTATAACGATGCGGCGAATTAACCCGGCGAAGACGTCTACAACACATGAAATGAGCATTACGTTTGACAACCTAACGAATTTCGCACGGTCGATCCTGCGCTGCTTGACGGTTGCCAGATGACGGCAAAACTTTAGGATCTCATCTACCGTCTGTATGTATTTTTCGTCACATATACCTTGTATGTGTTTTCCGAAATTCCCTTTATAGTGTGAGCAACTATCTCATCTTCTTCCATGCGAGGGTTCACCTGATGGCAGAGACTTAAAATCTCCTGGATGTATGACTCGCTGGATTCATCGGCCTTCTGTGCTCTTGACTTCAGAACTTCCTCGGCGTGTCTAACAGAATCCTCCTGCAGTCCGAACACACCACGGAATGCGTCTTCAAAGCTTCTCCACGAGTTGAGTTAATCTTCGTTATTATCAAACCACCTTCCAGCAGTTCCGTACAAGTAAAAGACGACGTTGGCAAGCTTCATGGTGTCGTCCCATCTGTTGTACTTCGACACTCTCTCGTACTCCTTCAACCACTGTCCAGGGTTTATATTTCCATCTCCAGAAAAGGTAGATGGATCTCGTTGGCGCTGACAAGGGAAGTAGGATCCGCTAACAGTAGGTCTGTGGTCGTCTTCCATTTTTATTCGTTGTGGCAAAAGTTCAATAATTAAACTCGAAAATATACATTGTTGATAAACTAAAGCAGCCACTTCTCTCTGGGGAGACAAGTGAAAATTTAAACATTGTGAGAATGATTCAGCAATTATCATCAATTTTTTTTAAATCCAAAAAGAGAGTTTCCAGAAATATTTAATGGTTTAGGACATGCTAAAATAAATTACAAAATATCCCTACAACCAGATGCGAAACCATACGCTTTATGCACCCCTAGGAGAGTTCCAATTCCCTTAATGAAACAGGTAAAGGAACAACTTGAAGAGATGACCAGGCTAGGAGTCATTGAATCAGTAGAAGAGCCGACTGAGTGGTGTGCGGGAATGGTCGCAGTATCGAAACCAGGAGGAAAAATAAGAATTTGTGTTGATTTAACGAAGCTAAATCAGTATATAAGAAGAGAAAATTATCCGCTACCTGCGACAGAGCATATCCTGGGACAGCTGGGAAATGCTTGCTATTTTTACAAGCTAGATGCAAATTCTGGATTTTGGCAGTTTGGGTTAGCTAAAGAATCCCAAAAACTAACCACCTTTATAACGCCATTCGGCAGGTTCTTTTTCAAAAGAATCCCATTTGGAATAACGTCGGCACCAGAAATCTTTCAAAGAAAGATGACTCAGCTTCTGGGCAAAATAGAAGGGGTTGTATGCTTCAGGGATGAAATTGTAGTATACGGATCTTCCTTAGAAGAACATAACGAAAGGGTACGCCAAGTTTTGAAGAAAATCCAAGAAGAAGGGATGACACTCAACCCAGAAAAGTGTCAATTTGGAGTCAAAACTGTAAAATTCCTGGGACACACATTGAGTTCAGAAGGCTTATTCATTGACGAAGAAAAGCTCGATGCTATTACAAAAATGGAGGCGCCTAGATCAACAAAAGAATTGAAGTCTTTCTTAGGCATGGTGAATTATTTAGGAAAATTCATTCCCAACCTTGCGGATAAATTACAACCCTTGAATTCGTTACTAAGTACAAAAAACTAGTGGGTTTGGGATGAACCTCAGAAAAAGAGCTTTAACCTGCTGAAACAAAAGTTAGTATCTAGACCTAACCTCGCTTTATTTGATCCCTCAAGAACGACCATAGTATCGGCTGATACTTCTTCATTTGGATTAGGTGGGGTTCTAAGACAAGAACAACCTGATGGATCTTTAAAACCTATAGCTTATGTATCTAGAACACTTTCAGAAACGGAGAAAAGATACAGCCAAATTGAAAAAGAAGGACTGGCTATAGTATGGACTTGTGATCGACTAAAGGATTATGTTACAGGTATTAAAATCCATATTGAAACAGATCACAAACCACTGATTGCCATTCTTACGTCCAAATCCTTGGAAGACATGACTCCCAGACTTCAGCGATTAAAAATGAGGATGATGAGGTATTCTTATCAAATAAGTCACATTGCGGGCAAAAAGCAAATAGTGGCTGATATGTTATCAAGGAAGCCTATGTCTAAACCACATAAAGATGAATTGGAAGAAGAACTTTCTGCGTACATCCAATCCATTGAATTTCCAGCAACAGAAGAAAGACTTTTGGAGATTTCTAGAAAGCAAAAGGAAGATTCACTTTGCTCTCAATTGGCTAAATACTGTATGAGTGGATGGCCAAAGAATAAAAGAAAAGTAGATCCAGCACTAAGAGAATACTGGCAATTTCAGGAGGACCTGACCTATCAGAATGGTCTTCTTCTTAGAGGACAAAGAATTCTAATCCCTAAGTCATTGAGGAAAAATATCCTTGAGAAATTGCACCAAGGCCATTTTGGGATCAATAAATGCAGATCTAGAGCAAAAGAATCGGTTTGGTGGTTAAGAATTTCCCAAGAGATTGAAAGGATGGTTTCGTCGTGTACAAAATGCTTGAAGGAGGAAAAACCCAAGCATGAACCTTTGATGCCCTCAGAATTTCCGATCAGGCCTTGGCAAAAAGTCGGAATGGATCTCTTTTTTTCTAAATGGGAGATGGTATCTAATTGTATGTGATTACTACTCCAGGTACCCAGAAATATCACTTTTACAAAATCTAACTGCTCAAGAAGTAATAAGCCGTCTTAAATCTATATTTGCTAGGCATGGAACACTTGAGACTGTTAGAAGCGATAATGGACCACAATTCCAAAAAGTTCTGGGTTCCGAATTTTCAAAATTTTCTAAGGAATGGTCTTTCAAACATATCACATCCAGCCCGATTTTCCTCAAAGCAATGGATTTATTGAAGCAATTATCAAGAATATAAAGCAAAGTTTTAAGAAAGAAGAAGATTGCTATCTGACTCTTCAAGCATATAGAACGATGCCCCTGGAAAGTGGGTATAGTCCAGCTGAACTATTAATGGGACGACGCCTTAGGACCTCTGTTCCAGCAATAGAATCATCACTGATGCCAAGGTACTTGGACTCCGAAGCTTTGCAAGAAAGAGAGAAATGGAGGGTGATCAACCAGAAGCGCCTATATGATAAACGACACGATGTACATAGCTTGCCTCCGCTTCAACAAGGGGACAGCGTTTGGATTAGAGATCAAAGGGTAGAAGGAACAGTTCTTCACAAATCCGAAGAACCGCGTTCCTATTGGGTACAAACTCCCCAAGGAAAAGTTAGGCGAAACAGACTCCACCTCACACCTCTACCAAAAATGGGAGGTACCATGGATGCTTCTGAGGAGGGCCAGCGCCAGGAGCAGAGAAATGAGGAGACCCCCACTTCGACATCAACCCGGCTCTCAAGGAGATGCAAGGATGACCAGGAGCAAGAGACCGAGGAGGATTGCCCTACACCAACGGCCTCATCTACAAGAGATGGAAGGATGCAGAGGGACAACCAAGACCAGGATCCAGAGAAGAGCCTCCCTTCAATGCCAGCCGTGCATACAAGATATGTAAGGGCAGTCAAGATACCTCGAATCTACCGTGCTCAGTCATCCTGATGGCTACGGACCTACCAGTCTCGCTTATGTAAGACGCGCTGCAATCGTTACATGAGACTGAGTAGACCGAGCCACCCGAGGACTGAGCAACGGTAGATCTAGGTAGTCTGGTGATAGGATGTCTGAGGATAGCGCCAATACTATTGCTATTAGTGAAATAAGTGTTGATCCCGTGTGATCTGAGGATGCGGGAGATGGCGACTGATTGGGCGGAGAAGGGACAACTGTTTCTGCTGACCGTAGCAGGCCTAACGGAAAGAGGGTTATATCTATATTTATGTATAAAGTGGGGAGGGTATTGGGATAGGGCCAGCTGTTTTATGATTAGAGAAAATTCGATAGTTGTGAATAGGGGAAGGGAGCAGTGGGTGACCAATCTCTTGGTAAGCGTTCGAACAGTATTTATTTTATGCGATAGGGGGCTTGAAGAATTGAAGTCTGTGTAGAATGTGGGATTATTAATCTTGTGGTATACGGTAGTGTGATAATGGGAGGTAGTACGTATAACAAGTATATCTAGAAACGGCAAAACAGATCTGTCCTCCAATTCTAAACTGAATGAAATTTCCGGATAATAGGAGTTAAGGCAATCTAAAATACTTATTTCCTGTCCGGTATCACATATGCAGAAGATATCATCAATATATCTCCGCCACATCTAGTTGAGTTCCTGGGTCACCTCACCTCCGACATTCGACGACAGGACAGCATCATCAAAGCCCGTCAGTATGGAAAGCTATCCCATTGGATCTGCAAATATGATTTCCCAGAGGAGTTTCACCCCGACAGACAACCTGCTCCCACTCTTCTCAATCTGTCCTCTACCGTGTTGTCCCCATTGCAGGCCGAAGTTCTCTCCTTAGGTCTCAAATTTCGATCTCCCGCAAAGGCCGACATTCCCAGGATCATCTCTGGAGTGGAGCCCGCCATCAGCTCTCTTTCCCACACATCCCAGTATGACATACGCAGTTCCATAGCCCAAATCCTCCGGAAGCCTACCCCCCCACAGTCCCGATCTCTTGGTAAGTACCGCTCCCTTAGCTCCATAAGGCGAAACTCAAACATTGTAGTCACCCGGTCTGACAAAGGTTCCCAGACCGTCATCTTGGACACGGTTGACTATACCTCCAAGATTATGGAAATACTCAGTGACAACACCACGTTTATCCCCATTGCACACTCTGAGGTATCCACCTCCGCTAAATCATTCAGATTAAAGCTATTGCGATTGAAAAAATCAGGTCACATCACACCGGTTCAATATAGTACTTTCATTTCCGATCTTAACAATGTTCCCTATATTTACGGACTTCCCAAGACCCATAAGCCTGGCATCCCCCTACGTCCCATCATAGCCTACCACCTTTCCCCTGCCTACAAACTATCTAAATATCTGTCTAGCTGGCTCACACCTTTGGTGAAAGCCAGCCCACAGTCCTCTGCCATAAGGGATATCCCGTCCTTTGTGCAATCAGTTAATTCTCTCAGTCCTGTTCCCAACTCCGTTATGGTATCTTATGATGTTATCTCCATGTATCTTTCCCTCCCCCACCAGCTCATTATTAGGCAATTGGCAGCATTCTTGCAGGATAGCCACGTAGATCCCCATACCACTGAATCCATAATCGCACTGTCCTCCCTATGTTTAGACTTCACTACTTTCACCTTTAACAACCTGTTTTTTAAACAAATCAGGGGCTCGCCCATGGGCAGCCCGCTATCCTCCCCCCTTGCAGAAATAGTCATGGCCACCATTGACCACTGGATCCAACAGCAAATCACATGTGGCGGAGATATATTGATGATATCTTCTGCATATGTGATACCGGACAGGAAATAAGTATTTTAGATTGCCTTAACTCCTATCATCCGGAAATTTCATTCAGTTTAGAATTGGAGGACAGATCTGTTTTGCCGTTTCTAGATATACTTGTTATACGTACTACCTCCCATTATCACACTACCGTATCCACAAGATTAATAATCCCACATTCTACACAGACTTCAATTCTTCAAGCCCCCTATCGCATAAAATAAATACTGTTCGAACGCTTACCAAGAGATTGGTCACCCACTGCTCCCTTCCCCTATTCACAACTATCGAATTTTCTCTAATCATAAAACAGCTGGCCCTATCCCAATACCCTCCCCACTTTATACATAATATAGATATAACCCTCTTTCCGTTAGGCCTGCTACGGTCAGCAGAAACAGTTGTCTTTTGCCCTTCTCCGCCCAATCAGTCGCCATCTCCCGCATCCTCAGATCACACGGGATCAACACTTATTTCACTAATAGCAATAGTATTGGCGCTATCCTCAGACATCCTATCACCAGACTACCTAGATCTACCGTTGCTCAGTCCTCGGGTGGCTCGGTCTACTCAGTCTCATGTAACGATTGCAGCGCGTCTTACATAGGCGAGACTGGTAGGTCCGTAGCCATCAGGATGACTGAGCACGGTAGATGCATTACCAACAAAGACAATAGATCCCTTATTTTCAACCATATAGACACCACTGGCCACTCATTCAATCTATCCTCCCCTACCACCATATACTCTAATATCAACAATAATTATCAAAGGTTAATTATCGAAGCAGTTTTATCCATCAGTAACAACAGTATTAACAGACACATCGAGGTATCAATACAGTACCTTGACATATGTAATAATCTTTAGGCCGGCCACTTCACTCCCCTGATCTTGCCATAACCCCCCCGCAAACCCCCCCCCCCCCCCTCCCGACCCCTATTTCTTATAATCCGAGGATTACGCTGATGGCGGGTCAAATCTGTGTTCCTCTCTGTTTATACTTTTTAGCGTTACGGTGTGGATGGTATTTTTCAGTTGTTTGGCATCCAGAGATGATCACGCGTTATTTTATTTTCTATTTTAATATATTTTATTTCGCAATAGTTCTATTAATAGTATGCTAAATCTTCATAATTTTATCAATTATCATATCCTATATTTGTTAAATATTTCAAAAAAGCCTTCTTTCCATATCTTAATTTGTTTTCGTTGCCTCATACATAGTTAAAATATGCAGATTTTTCGCGTATCGATTCTTTATATAGCGTTATTTTCTCACAATACGTTGTACCTGTGGAAGGGCTTGGAGACCGAAAGCTAGTAACTTATAAATTTTAATAAAGAAAACTTTTTCTCTACTTTGTTAGCATTTTATATAAAGCATATATTGGATCAAAATTTATTATTTAACCAATATTTATAGGGCAAAACGCCTCTCTTTATCAAGGTTTTTCTTTGATTTAAACTAAATCACGTGGGTATGTGATCCACTCATGCTATACAATATCAAAGTAAGAAACTCTCTGATGAAAATTTCACTGTATACAAAATATATGTATAATTATTATATTAATAATAATGATTAAAGAGTATATAATTAAATAACCATTTGATTAAATAAATGAAGAGGCTGATAAATATTATAGAAATAAAATGAGTAAGGATTATGATTAAATATGTTGTGTTGATAAATATAAATAATATAATACAAGTATAAATATATACAAAAATAAAAAAGATTAAAATAATAAATGAATAATTTAGGAAGATATAAATTCTCTATAAATTTCTGGTAGGTCAATTTTGCTATATATGCTTTCTGCATATATATTTATATTTATATCTACTTCTTATACGGTTTTATCTACTGGCTTAGAGTCCAAATACTCATCCAAATTTTTATTTTGATCTCCAGGTGTCTGTACACTGTTGCATTCTTCCAGTCCAAATCTGCGAATAATTATATTGTCAGGAGGACAGAGTTTCCTGGTATTCCCCCTTATCTGGACCGACCGTTCGGGGAAAACAGTGGCGTCACGTGGAAGGAGGATATATCTCAGTTCTCCTCTCTTGCTCTAACGGCTGGGTCGATTTGGCTCATGTAAATAGTAACTCTTATTTTATATTTAAAATCTCTCATATAACTCATTAAATAAATATTTAAAGTAATTCGAAGGCCTAGTTAATTATTTTTCATCGCGACAATTGTGGTGGAGACGCCGGGTAACGAGACAGTCACCAGACGAAGTCGTCGCCTTCAAGGATTGCAACCAGAGCTATCTACAGTGCTTGCATTTCCCGCTCGGAAGAAAATGGAAAGAGAAGAAAACCGACCATTCTGCCATCGGTGGAGAGATCCCACTGTCTTCTCGGGGGAACGTGGGGAAGATTCGCAGCGTTGGCTGAGCGACTTCCAGCGTGTGGCACGTTACAACAAGTGGGATGACTCCATGTGTCTGGCCAACGTCATCTTCTACCTCACTGGCACAGCGAAGTGCTGGTTCGAAAACTTCGAGGAAATCTTGAATTCGTGGGAGGAATTTAAGATAAAGTTTTGTGAAATATTTGGGAACAAGGAAGACACGGCTAGAAAAGCCGAGAACATTCTTCGAACTAGAGCGCAGACGAGTGGGGAAAACGTCGAGAGCTACATACAAGAAGTCCTCCTTCTTTGTAAACAGAGCAACCCCAGAATGTCGGAAGGAGAAAAGGTGAGCCACCTGATTAAAGGCGTAGCGGAGGAAG
This sequence comes from Cordylochernes scorpioides, assembly GCA_030710605.1. Classification (NCBI taxonomy): domain Eukaryota; kingdom Metazoa; phylum Arthropoda; class Arachnida; order Pseudoscorpiones; family Chernetidae; genus Cordylochernes; species Cordylochernes scorpioides. Next base: position 104,212,485 of record CP092864.1, read on the forward strand.
TGTATCAGGCACTTGTTGGGAAGGACATCAGCACGGTGGACCAATTTGTTGCGTTCTGCCGCCGATTCGAGGCATTCAAGAGGATGCGTGTTGCACCGCCCAGGTTCAACCGACTGCCCAATGTTACCACCATCTCGACCGCTGAACCTGAGAACCTAGAAGCCCTGATTAGAAGAATAGTAAGAGAGGAGGTGCAGAAGTTTATGGCTCCTCCTTCTACATTTGCCGCCCAGGATATCGACACTCCATCTCCCGACCTACGGGATGTCATCCGTAGTGAAATCCAGCAAACGTTGGCTCCTATCTCTGCCCCTCGTCAGCCCGAGAGCTTCCGCCCTCGGCGACAATACCTCCCCCAGAACGATCAAGGTTACCGACGAAGAACCGAAGGGCCACCAAATAATCAAAGGACTCAGTGGCGTACTGAAGATGACAGACCGATCTGCTTCCACTGTGGGCGCCCTGGCCACGTTGCACGTTATTGCAGAGACAGACGTCAAGCCTTTGCGGATGCCAGACTTGGAAGAGAAACAGTCGATTTCGGAAGACCAAGAACGGAAAATTACACCATGGGCGAATCAGGAAGCGAACTATCCCAAGGAAGATTTAGAAACCCGTCGCCATATCCCCACCGCGGAAGATTCCAAGCTCCCAGAAGAACCTCACAATCCCCTGCTCGCCGTCCCAGCCGCTCACCCAGTCGCCGCAGTGAGGAAAACTAGATGGCGCGCCCTCTGGAGGTGTGGCCGCCACAGACGAAAATCCTCCCTGCCGTATAGCCGCTACAATGGAAAAGAACTGGATATCTGTCAACATACAAGGACGAAATGTACAAGCTCTTGTGGACTCCGGCGCTGATTACTCAGTAATTTCTGAAGCTTTCAGACGTTCTATAAAGGCCCCAGTTTTTAAAGAAAATGGACCACTTCTAAGAGCCGCGGACAAGAAGCCTATCGTGACCCTTGGTAAGTGCTCTTTAGAAGTTCAAATCAAAGGACTCGATATTATTTTTGATTTTGTAGTAGCCGCTGAATGTAGCCACGATGTTATACTGGGCTGGGATTTCTTCAAAGCCACAGATGCCATTATAGATTGTGGGGAAAACAAATTGTATTTAAGCGAAGCTGAAAAATCCTACGAATGGAAAGACCTGAAACTTTGTGCTGCTATGGACTGTGTCATACCGCCGAAATCTTTTGGCAAGATTGTTGTCACCAGCCAGGATGTATTTGGCAGCAGAGATGTAGTCGTTACAGGTTCCAAACGCCTGCAGTTGGAAAAAGGACTTTTTATTCCCTCTTCCCTCGTTAGGTTCTTACATGGCAGAGCGGTGTTGTGGGTGACTAACAGTACTCACCAGTCTCAAGTGATACCTTCGGACATGAAGATAGGAACAATGCAAGATCTAGAAGTAGGGAGCATATCTAATCTTGACGCTTGTTCTGAAATAGCTGGAAAAGACGAAGTAACTTCCCCAGATGTGAGAGAATGTTTAATTTCAATGATTTCTACTGATTTGGAGGAAACAAAGAAAAACAGATTACTCACGTGCCTAAATGAGTTTTCTGATATATTCGACTTTGAGAAAAAGAGCTTCCCTGTCTCTGGCGAAATAAAACATAAAATCGATACGAGTGATTATCCGCCTGTCAGACAGCGTCCTTATAGAGTGTCTCCCGCCGAAAGACGTGTCATTCAGAGTGAAGTAGAGAAAATGATGGAGACTAAAATCATCCGGCCATCATCAAGTCCATGGGCCTCTCCCGTTATATTAGTGAGGAAGAAGGACGGCTCGTTGAGATTCTGTGTCGACTATCGTCGTCTAAATAAAATTACAAAGAAAGATGTTTACCCTCTCCCTCGTATCGATGACGCGCTGGACACCCTCTCTGGATCCAGGTACTTCTCCACTATGGATATGAGATCGGGTTACTGGCAAATCGAAGTAGACGATAAGGACCGGGAGAAAACGGCATTTATCACTCCAGATGGGCTTTATGAATTTAATGTAATGCCATTTGGTCTATGTAATGCACCAGCAACTTTCGAGCGAATGATAGACAACGTCCTACGGGGATTGAAATGGGACATGTGTTTATGCTACTTAGACGACATTGTAGTCTATGGATCGACCTTTAAAGAACATTTAACACGTTTATACAAAGTTTTGAGATGCATTCAGCAGGCCGGACTGTGCCTGAATTATAAAAAGTGTCATTTCGCCTCGAGACAAATAACTATCCTCGGGCACGTCGTTAATGAATTTGGAACGCAGCCAGACCCAGAAAAAGTGAAAGCCATTGTCCACTTTCCAAAACCCCGTAATATCAGTGAGACCAGAAGTTTTCTTGGGTTAAGTTCATACTATAGACGCTTCATCAAAAGTTATGCTAACAAGTCTCGACCCTTGAATAGCCTTTTAAAGAAAGATGAAAAATTCATTTGGGGCGAAGAACAAGATGAATCTTTCCGGATTCTCAAACAGGAATTGGGATCTTCGCCTGTGTTAGGACATTTCATAGAAGGTGCGGAAACTCATGTCCATACTGATGCAAGCGGCTATGGTTTAGGGGCAGTTCTTGTTCAAATCCAGAATGACGCGGAGAGACCTATAGCCTATGCCTCACGAACACTAACCAAAGCGGAAAAGAATTATTCCACTACAGAAAAAGAATGCCTCGCAGTTGTTTGGGCCCTTGGTAAATTCCGCCCGTACCTATATGGCAGACCCTTTACTGTGGTTACCGACCATCACTCGCTATGTTGGCTGGTAGGCTTGAAAGATCCATCCGGCCGCTTAGCTCGTTGGGCCCTCAAACTACAAGAATACGACATAAACATCGTTTACAAAAGCGGACGCAAGCATAAAGACGCTGACTGTTTGTCAAGAAGCCCCTTGGCTGACACCGCAGAGATAGAAGGGCACATTACTTCCATCCAAGACATTGCAGAAGAACAAAGTAAAGACCCTCATTTGGTTGGGATCCGTCAAAAACTTGCAAATGAAAATTTAAAAGGGTATCAGATGATTGGAGGCGTTCTCTATAAGAAAAATTACGACCCTGAGGGCAAACCATGGCTGCTAGTAGTCCCAAAACAAATGAGGCACGAAATTCTTAAAGATGTCCACGACACTCCAATGGCCGGTCATTTGGGATTTGCCAAAACCTATGACCGCGTTAGAAAGAGATTCTATTGGCCTGGACTTTATAGGACAGTTTCCCAATACATTGCTCATTGTAAAGAATGCCAGCGAAGGAAGGGCGTGCCTCAGAAACCTCCTGGACTACTAGTCCCAATACCTCCAACGACCTCGCCTTTTCAAAAGATAGGAATTGATTATCTGGGAAGATTTCCCATATCTCACACGGGAAATAGATGGATAATAGTCGCGACTGATTATCTCACCAGATTTGCGATAACAAAGGCCGCGGCAACAGCGGAGGCTACTGAATTAGCAACCTTCCTTATTGAAGACGTCATACTCAAGCACGGCGCTCCTCGGGAAATCATCACGGACAGAGGAAGAAATTTCATGTCTCAGACCATACGAGAAATAAATAATCTAAACGGAACAATTCACAGATTCACCACGGCATACCACCCTCAAACGAATGGTTTGACAGAAAGACTTAACAAGACCCTGACTGACATGATCTCGATGTATGTTGACGTTGATCAGAAAAATTGGGACAACATCCTACCATATGTGACCTTCGCCTACAATACCGCTCGACAAGAGACAACAGGATACAGCCCGTTCTTCCTCGTCCACGGCCGAGAAGTTGAAACACCGCTGGATTCTATACTGCCGTACCAGCCGGCAGGAACTGCAGAAGATTATGTGGGCCATCTTGTGACCAACGCTGAGGACGCACGAATGTTAGCCCGTCTCAACATCCTGCAGGCTCAGAGCAAAGACAAAGAACGCTACGACAAGAAGCATCAGGAGGTGACGTACAAGGAAGGTGATTTGGTGTGGGTGTTCACCCCAGTCCGTACCGTTGGCTTATCGGAGAAGTTATTGAAGAGATATTTCGGACCCTATCGAGTGATCAGAAAAATATCGAGTGTAAATTATCAAGTAGAAGGCGTGACGAATACTAGGAGAAGACGAAAAACCCAAGATATCGTCCATGTAGTGAGAATGAAGCCCTACCACGACCCTGAAGTCCAAGAACAGATTGCCCAAGGTCATGTGACCGACTAGTAAACAGCGGGACGCTGTTTCTCTTGTGGAGGGAGTGATGTCAGGAGGACAGAGTTTCCTGGTATTCCCCCTTATCTGGACCGACCGTTCGGGGAAAACAGTGGCGTCACGTGGAAGGAGGATATATCTCAGTTCTCCTCTCTTGCTCTAACGGCTGGGTCGATTTGGCTCATGTAAATAGTAACTCTTATTTTATATTTAAAATCTCTCATATAACTCATTAAATAAATATTTAAAGTAATTCGAAGGCCTAGTTAATTATTTTTCATCGCGACAATATCGATATAATGAGTCTGAGATAGATACAATTTATCTTCTACCCTTTTTATTTCAATTCCAATATATGGTTCGTTATCCTTCTTTTCCGTTAGAGTAACATATTTTTTCTATTTATGAGGCTAGGATATCGTTAATTTTCTTATTGGTTCAAGCGATGGTGAGATCATCTACATATAGACTCAATATTATATACTCTTCTCCTCTCTGGAGTTTGTAGACACATGTATCACATTTGGTTCTAGTCATTCCCTACTGGTATAAAATTTTGTTGGTTGATCCGTTTGTTCCAACATTTACTGATTGTGGCAGACCATACAGACTTTTTTTCAAAATTTTCACACTTTTGTTTTCTTCACCTTAACTTTATTAACATCCTATAACGCGATATCCCAAACTCAGGGATATTTGCGTCAATACATTTCTTTACATCATAACATGGCTATATACAAGCTTATACAATTCAATTAATTCACACAATTATGCAAAGAAAATTGGTCAAGGAGAAAAAGACAAACATACAAAAGCAATTTCCCCAAAATATCCTTCCCTCTCTTTCCCAGTCCAAAAGATAGTTGCATATATATCTACAGAATTGATTACTATTTTTATATGTTATTTTCTCATCTACGAATTCATATAGCTGTCCGATGCCACCAAATATTTTTTCCTCATAATTCCGAAAATTTGGACATTCCTGAAGTTGGAGTTTCGAGTCTTGAATTTCACCTCCGCAGAAGTATCCCGGTTCCTTCACCGCGCCGATAGTTGCCAAAATTTTCCCAAAATTTCCATGATCAGCGATAAATTGGATATTATAAAAATCTACAGGAAAACACTTGGAAATACAAACACAAAAAAGCATCCAAAGATTCAATTTGTATTGACAAAAATTTAATTAATTTTTAACTCTAAAAACGAATTAACTATACTTTGAGCATGGGATTCATAAGTGATTAATTCTTCTGTTGATAGTTGAGCTAGATCATAATTGATTTTTATCGATTCTATATAATCTGTTAGGAGTGTAAATTTTGATAGACTATATACACAGTTTGATGAAGTGGTTTTATATGCTCTAACTGTCCATAAAATGATCTGATACTGTATAGAATTCAGTTTTTGTTTACAACGATTGTTTAAAAATTCAAACCTGATTTCTGAACTAAATGTAAGTACTGGCCTTATGATTATTTTATATAAAGTTAACCTCTTTTTTTGTATTAAAACCCCCACATATTGCCGCTTAGTGAACATAATAATTTTTTATTCGCCCTGCTTTACATAGGATATCATCAACATGAGGTGTAAAGTTAACTTTATTTTTTCTTTTATGATATGAAAATTTCATTCCTATAATTTTTGTGTTGTTTTCCAAGACGATGCAAGATTAACTAAGCATTAGTTTATTTCCTATTATAATATATATTTTATATACAAGTCAAAAGAGATCACTAGCAGAGTATTATTCCTTTTGGTTGCCTCATACATAGTTAAAATATGCAGATTTTTCGCGTATCGATTCTTTATATAGCGTTATTTTCTCACAATACGTTGTACCTGTGGAAGGGCTTGGAGCCCGAAAGCTAGTAACTTATACATTTTAATAAAGAAAACTTTTTCTCTACTTTGTTAGCATTTTATAAGTCTTTAAAGAGAAATTTTATTTTTCGTTAATATGCTTTATATATATATATATATATATATATATATATATATATATACACATTGTTCGTGGCATGAATGTTCAGTAAAAGATACTAAGAAGCACTTTGCCACTTGTCTTGAATTGTTTTATTTTCTTTGGGTTTTAGAGTTATATGTAGCTACCACATGAATTTAGAATACATGAAATTGACTTAGATTTTGATACTAGTGGTAGAGAGAGAGAGAAAACAAAAAAAGCTATTAATTAACCAAACTGTAAATTTACATACATGTTGATTGCTTTAAAATTTACATATTAAAGATTTATATTGTACAATTGAATTTAGAAGATTTTGACTTAATTTTCATATATAAAATTGAATTTAAGGAAATTATTAACTATAGGATCCAACATACTCCCCCGGCTGGGAAGAGATGACCAGAAAAAAAAAATAAATAAAAATAAAAAAGAGTTCCAATAGTATAGATGCTGGACTAATTGATTCCGACTATGTAGCTAAGATTACAATTCTCATTGTTTGAAAGGTAATGGAATCAGCTTCCATCTTTGAGTATCCGATTGAGGTGAATCTTGGATGAGATTTTCAGATTCGTTGGCCAGTTTTCTTTCGGGAACTGCTGGATTATCAGACTCTGCGGCTGCTAAGCCGGATTCAATAGGATCTTCCCAAGGTTTTGATTCAGCCTTTATGCATGAGCCTTGTTCGGTCGATTCCTCTAAATGTTCTTTGGAGAGTTGTCGACTTTCTGCCGCCTTCTCAAAATCTTCCAGATTGACTGCCTTTTCTAAAGCTTCGGGTCTTAAGACTTCTTTCTTCAAGATTTCTGGCCATTCTATATATGCCGATGAACTGTAATTTTCATCGTCGTCTTCAGATTCCTTTACGTCTTCTAAGCATAGAGAATCGATGGGCTTCCAGCGGGATAATTTTGCCTTTTCACCGCTCTGTAGATAATCCTTTGTTGATGTATCCACAATTTCAACAGGTACAACTTTCTCTTTGCTTGACGATTCATTAGCTTCTGTATAAACATTGATTATGCCACTGGTAGCCTCTTTAGGTCGATTAAGATCAGCTTCAACTACATTGAGGTGAGCTGAGTCATCATGGCACAGTTCTTTCTTATCCAGAGCTTCTACACTGACCACTGGTTCTTTCGAATATTTACCTTCCGATTTATCAATAACCGAAACTTCGGAGATTTCAATCTTTGGAGTCCCGATATCTTTGTTAGACTCTTCGTCTTCAATGACAAAAGTGGTTTCTAAAATTGAAGAATCTTCTTGATTCTCATCAATAGCCTCAGGAATGTCGGCATTCTCAGTTAAGAGAATTTTGATAAGTGATTCCTGGCGTGGGGATTTTGGTTGTAAGAGAGGGAATTTTTGATTTTCATTTAAATAGGAATACTTGAGTCTACCTCCAACTCTTTGAAGTCCTTGAGTGTCTAAGAAGGTATTTAGAAAAGTTAGCTTGTTGGACAGAGGTAGTTGCTTGTTTGACTTCAGTAATTTTATTTCCGTGCAGAATTCAACTTGCTGAATTGATTTGACTAAGACTTGAATTGCCTTTGTTAATTCTCTTGTTGTCAAAGGTCCTTTCTGACGAATTGGATCAAAGAGGAGGCAATTGTAGTAGAATCTCCAACACCAAGCTGTTATTCGGATCAATTTAGTCATTGTGGAATACCTTTCAATGAATTCTAGATTTAACATAGTTTCTGAATTTTGAATTAAGGTTGTTTGATCCAACACTTGACCCTCACCGACTTCTTCTTGAATGATATTGAGATTTACTTGGGTTGGTGAAGAAGGAATATATCGAACATTATTTTCTTGAAGCCAAATAGGACCCCGCCACCAAATTCTATGATTGACCAAGTCTTGAGGCATGATTCCTCTTGATGCGCAATCAGCTGGATTATCTTGACTGGATACATGGAACCAATCAGTGATTTGAGTCAAATTTTGAATTGACAACACTCTGTTCGAAACAAAGGCCTTCCATCTGCTGGCATCTGATCTTATCCAATCTATGCAGATTTGTGAATCAGTCCACAAAAAGGTTTTGTCAGGTTGAAAAGGAAATGATTCAAGAATGACTTGATTCAGTTGAGCCAAAAGCAATGCTGCACTTAGTTCAAGTCTTGGAATTGTAATGGTCTTTAATGGTGCAACCTTAGTTTTTGAGGTTATCAGATTGATTTTGATCTTTTGAATTTTGAATCTAGTTTTCAAATAAAAAACTGCTGAATAAGCATTAAGGGATGCATCACAAAATCCATGTAGTTGTAATTCTTCTATTTCAGAAGATGAACTGTTCAGGTATCTTGGTATTTTGATTTCCTTTAGGCACGATAGTTGAGTTTGGAATTTATTCCAATTTGACTTTATATCTGATTCAATTGGTTCATCCCATGAAGTTTTCTCAACAGGATGTTGACGTTTTCGCCTATAATAGGGTGGTGGCTTTATCTTAGGAATAATCGAAGTTTCTTTCTTAGATGAGAGTGGTTCACTTGACTGAGAAGCGAGAGGTTGTTCTGGAGTGGATGGTTGACTTGATTCAGAAGGAAGTAATTGGTTTTGTTTAGTAGTAATTTGTGGAGTTAACTTAGAGATACGTGACTTTTTAGATTTACTTGGAATTTCTTCAGATTTACTTGAATTATCTTCGGATCTACTTAGATTTTCTTCAGATTTACTTGAATTATCTTCAGATTCTTCTATAGAGGAGCATGAAAAATTGGAGTTCTGAGACATATGGGGCTCTTTATAATCCCCAGAACATCGGCAACTCTCTGAACCTCTGGTGGGAGATGTAGGGGACTTGGGCCCACTTTGGGTCTTGAAATCTTCAACAGAAGCCGATGAGAGAGTGTAACTCTGCTCTGGGCTCATCGGGTAGGATGGCAGATTATCAACTCGGTTCTGGCTCTCTATAGAGTCTTCTTCTATAGGAATTGGAATCTGCTTGGAGCACCCAGGGCTTGATGGCATTTCGACCAAAGGGGACATGGCCTCTTTCAGGCTGTGAACTGATACTTGTAAGGGGGTTGGAGAGTTGTGTTTGGAGCTCTGTAAGCTCAAAGTTAGAGACGGTGACCCTTGAACAGAGTCTGGTAGACTTGGAGAGGTCTGAATGGACCCCGGCAGACTTGGAAAGTTCTGAGTGAACTCCTTTAGACTTGGAGAGTTCTGAATGGACTCTTGTAGATTTGGAGAGTTCTGAGTGAACTCCTTTAGACTTGGAGAGTTCTGAATGGACTCTTGTAGACTTGGAGATGGGGCATTCTTTATACCCAACTGGGCCTTAGAAATTGGGACATCTTCAAGTTCCCAGAATTTTCTTATGCTGGAATCAAGTTCAGTGGTACAGTGATTGATTACCGAAGTATTCGACTTAATAGTTGAATGGATTCTCCCAGAAACAAGCCAACCTAACTTGGTATTAAGTGCTATAGGATGGTGCTTTAAATCTGTTTTATGACCTAGAATTATTTCTACAAAGGTATCTGCACCCAAAATTAGGTCTATGGGCTTGGTGACATAGAATTCTGGGTCTGCCAAGAGCAAATTTTCTAAATGAGGAAAGTCTGCTGACTGAATTTGGAAGTTTGGAAGGTCTGCAGTTACCCTCCCAACCACAAATGCTCTGGCAGAAAATAATTGATCATTATGATGTGGGGTGAACTCTATTTCAACCTGCGATGTTGTCCTGTTGACAACAATGTCACCTACACCTTTTAGTGTATAAGAATTTTTCCTTTTTTCAAGTCCCAACTTGTGGCAACATTGTTCTGAAATTAGGCTTATTTGGGACCCATTGTCCACTAATGCTCTACATAGCACAAATGAGCCATCCTTCGCCTTGACTTTAATAAGGGCTGTTGACAGTAGAATATTTGTTTCCGTTTCCAAAGGCATCACATTACAGATGGTATTTGTTGAAATCAACATCTCTTGAGAGGTTGTTGGTTGTGAAATGGATGGTTCCGAGTTGTATTGATGCAGAAGAATATGATGGTTCTGCTTGCAGTTTTTACATCTTGATGTGATGAGACATTTGGATATCTCATGATTTGCTCTAAGGCAATTTTGACAAAGTTTATGTTTTTTAACTAATTCCCATTTTTTAGGCAAGGGAAGATTTATGAATCTATGGCAGTCATTTAGTTTATGAATTTGATGACATAAAATACAATTTTGACCTTTGTTGACATAAAGGCCGTGAGCCATCATATTTTTGCTAGAGGTTTTTTGTTCCTGGAACAAAGGAATTCTCATACCTTGCAGGCTTCTAGCATGTTTTTCTAAAAAATTCACAAAGTTTTCAAATGTTGGATATTCTTCATTTTGAAGGGTTAATTCCCATTCTTTCCTGAGGGCTTCACCAATTCTTTTTTCAAAAAAATTGATCAGGATTAGATCTGTTAATGTGTTTTTCTCAAGTCCTAGCACTGAGAGATTTCTAATGCCTTCATTGCAAACATCAAGGATTTCATAGAGAGAACCAGCCGAAATAGATTTTAATGGCCTTATGGAGAATATTTTGTTGATTTGTGAAAAAGCCAATTCTCTTCTGTTATTAAATCTATTGCATAAGGTATCCCATGCTTGCTGGTAGTTTTTGTCAGAAATGGGAAAACCCCGAATCAACTTTTCCGCAGGACCCTTAACAGATGCATTTAGATATTGAAATTTTTGTATTTCCGTTAGTGTTTGATTTGAATTAATGGTGGAGTTAAATATTTCTCTAAAACTAAGCCAATTGGCTGAATCACCATTGAAAATGGGTAAATTTATCTTAGGTAAATTAACATTGGATTCGGGCAGTTGTTTATCACTATGAATATTTTCTTTGGTTTCAATCAAAGATAAAGCTTCCTCAATAGACACCAACATATTAAAAATATCCTCTTTGGCTTTTGAATAATCGTCATATTGTTTATCATCTAACTCTGATTCTAATAATGTGTTGATAACTTGATTTAGGCTAATTTCACTTTCATTAACTTTTTGTTGGAATAGCTTTAATCTATGTATGTTTTTGGATTCTACAATAGCTTTATTCTTTGATTCCAGATCCTTTATTTCCTGAATAATAAAGTTGAATTTGTGCCGAATTTCAACTTCAGATTTGGGCATGACTTTATTTTAAGAATTTTAAGTTTTCAAATGGCTTACCTTAATTTTTTAAAGTATCCGGCTCGAGGGACCTTAATGTTCGTGGCATGAATGTTCAGTAAAAGATACTAAGAAGCACTTTGCCACTTGTCTTGAATTGTTTTATTTTCTTTGGGTTTTAGAGTTATATGTAGCTACCACATGAATTTAGAATACATGAAATTGACTTAGATTTTGATACTAGTGGTAGAGAGAGAGAGAAAACAAAAAAAGCTATTAATTAACCAAACTGTAAATTTACATACATGTTGATTGCTTTAAAATTTACATATTAAAGATTTATATTGTACAATTGAATTTAGAAGATTTTGACTTAATTTTCATATATAAAATTGAATTTAAGGAAATTATTAACTATAGGATCCAACACACATATAACCGGTCTTGTGACTCGGTCTCAAAAACTCAACTTTTTCTTTTAATAAAGCTCGTACACGCGCACATGACAAAAAAAAAAAGAATTTTACTCACATATATATATATTTTTTTAATGCGGATAATCTATTCGAAATAAGCATCTTACCAGGTAAAAAATATTTTTGGCAGATTCGGCCGATTTGATAACTTCTCCTGTAGGATGTTAAGAAATCCCAGCCTCCTTTTGTAATGATAAGGACTATATCCGAAACAATGACATTGCAGGTTGGCACCTTCCGAGATCACAAAAAAACTGGCGTTTTGATAATTTGACATAACTTTGCTTCCTTTAAAATGCTTTGTATTTCAGAGCATTTCAATGAGATAGCGGCGCTAGAAACACCGGGCTTGGAAGGAATATTTTAAAGCGGGCCAAGTGACTTCGGGCGTTCAAGGAAATTTTAAAACGGGTCTAAAGACTACCGGCATTTAGGAAAGTTTGAACTTGGCCTAGCGACTACGGGCGTTTAAAAAAAAAGCGTTCTTAGAGATTGGACTATCGCGCGACTATAACAATACTAATGAAGGTTATAACGGCAAGGAGGGCGGAAGAACGGAGAAGAGGCAACGCGGGGGCAGGAAACGAACGGGCTATATTGAGAGCTGCTATAAATATAGGCATAAATAAAGGCAGCGTGGAAGAATTCCCTGTCGCCGGTATGGTTTTAGAACGGCGTGTTACAGATGCCGACTACAACCCACCGAATTTGTGGTCACAACAAAATAACATCTAATACCATTTCTGTTATATTTCATTTAACCGTCGTTATTTCTGCGACCAATAATGATTTCAAATGAAGAATAAATCGAGAGAGAGATTACACAAGCCTACTATTTAAAAAACATTAAAATTTTAACTGAATTGTATGTTATTCCGTGTGTTTATTTCAAAAATGACTTCCCATTTCTCCCCACCACGTCAGGAATTTTCGTAAAACCGGGCTATATAAAGTGTGTGTGTGTGACATTTTTTTTTTTTTTTTTTGTCAATTAAAAATATTTTATTGGCATCTAGTCAACAGAAAAAAGAGGGTTCACAACCAGATTTAAAATGAAGATAAATATTTACAACAGACGGAGCCTTCTCCGAAGGGACGTCTGGATCCTATCAGTAGTTTAAAGCCTCTTTGAGTTTAGACAGGCCCTGCCAGGCATGGAGTCCATGTCCCCAACATGCTCGATGACAGACTTGAGGAAATTAGCAAGAATAATCTTGTTTTCAGGCGAGAGTCGCCCTATGCGAAAATCCCTATCAAGGGCGTAAAAGACCGCAAGTACGATATCCTCACTGGTTGTATTGCCCTTATATATGGGGCTCAGGAGAGTTACATCGTTCAATTTGGTGGAATATCTTGAATACCTGATGGTGGGAAAGCTTGTTCACTAAGGGGTGGATCGAAGAGGGTGCAGGAGCTGACTGGAGCTAATGGGTCGTCGGGGTAGGTAGTGGAAGTGGTGGGGCTACTACGGCTGGAGCTGACTCCTTCTCATAGGGATTAGGGGGCGCTGGTTCAGCAGGCTTGGGCGGAGTGAACCGATGGGGCGAAGTGTGGGCCGTGGGACCATCACTTGGCACCTCCAAAGATGAATCAGGGGGCGCTGATGCAGGAGGTAGCACTTCGACAGATGAAGCTGGGGGTGCTGGTGCAGGAGGCCGAGGCTCAACTGGTCGATTGGGCGCAGCCCGGTCCGCGGGACCAACGCCGGATACCTCCATAGATGGAGCAGAGGGCGCTGGTGCAAGAGGTGGCACCTCCACAGATGAAGCTGGGGGTGCTGATGCAGGTGGCCGAGGCGCAGCAGGTCGGGCCGCGGGATGAATGTTGGAGACCCCCATAGATGGAGCAGGAGGCGCGGTTGATAGCTGTCTAGGCAGCTGAGGGCCTTGCAAGCATGGGGCAGTTAGCTCTGCGATGGCCTTGGTTGTGGCATTTGGAACATCTGATCCCGAAGGTCAGGAATTCCGGCAGGATGTCGCCCTTGGTCTTTATGTCGAGGCGGGATGAAAGCCTCTCGAGTTTCATTATTTTTATTTCGTCTCAATTTACAGGTGTTACATTCGAGCACAGCTCGCGAGTCACCTTGTCCTGGCTATTTACACATGGCGAGTTGGTGGAGTAGAGGTGGTCCCCCTAGGCCTTGCAGGAGGGTAGCTGTTAGGCGATGAGCTCTTGACTAAGTGTGAGGGCCGGGTCGTCGGAATCGGGGATTGATATCTCCTTTATTTTGTAGAATATCTTGTATGGTTGGATTTTTTTAATTTTGCATTTGAAGGTATAATTTCTTAAAGGAAGTTTGGTACATATCTTCTAGATCGGGTTGGTTCAAGTCCTCCTTCAGTATCTTGTTTGATAGGTTGAATGGAGCTCCTATACTTGTCCGAAGGCAGATTCTCATAAATGCGTTTATCCTATTTTTGTCTGTGGTTGTAATATATTTGCACCAAACTGGGAGTGCGTATGTTACTATCTGGAGGATACAACTTCTGTATAGAGTAAACTTTTGTTTTGTAGTCAATTTGCTTCTATAGTTGAACAGGCTTGATAATGTTATTTTGCGATTTTTGCTTTCTTTATGATATTTTTCACATGCATGTTGAATTTCAACTTGGAGTCTAAGGTAACTCCAAGATATTTAACGCTGTTAGTTCAGTTAATAGTGCTTTGGTTTACCTTTAGGATTGATTGTGGCTTGAATTTTTTATTGTCTAGTGGAGGAAAAATTATTGCCTGAGACTTATTTGGGTTGATGTCTAATTTCCAATCATTGCACCATTTGGTTATACTGTTTATGTAATTTTGGACTTGTGTAGTTATTATTCCTTATGATTTGGAGTTTGCTAAAATTGATGGGTCATCTGCGAAAAGGTTATTTGACATTTTGGATGTGGAGGGAAATCGTTGATGTAGATGTTGAATAGGTAGGGTTCAAGGATAGGCCCTTGAGAGACTCCAATCTGGGTTGGTTTTGCCGTGGTTATATAATTCCCTTGCTTAATTGAAAAGGTCCTGTCCTCGAGATAGTTTTTCAAGAATTTGATAAAATCCCATGGAAATTGATTTTTTGTTATTTTTGCTATCAAGCCATCATGCCATACTCTATCAAAGGCTTTGGTAAAGTCTAGAAAAACAGCACCTACTGCCTCCTTGTGGGACTTTCTTATTTGGATGTAGTCTATTACTGTGATTAACTGGTGGGTTGTGGAGTGTCCTTTTCTGAATCCAAATTGTTGAGGAATGATAAAGTTAATAGAATCCATGTATGTCTGCAATCTGCGAAGAAAAATCCTCTCGTATACCTTACCGATGGTAGAGAGAAGGCTTATTGGTCTGAGTTCTTCAGGTGATTTGACAGGTGATCTTTTTGGAATGGTTATGATAATGGCATGTTTCCATGTCTTCGGGGATTAGCACAGGTGTAATGCAGCATTGAAGATCTCAGCGAGGAAAACTATCCATTTGATGGGGAGGTTTTTAGTCATTTGCGGCATAATATTGTCGTGGCCTAGGGCTTTGTGATTACCTAGGTTTTTAATCACTTCCTTGACTTCATTTGGCGCTGTCATTGATAGTATATTCTCTTGGGGATGATGGCAAGTGTTGTCTGTTAGGTAAGACGGAACCTCATCCTCCACTTTGGAAAAGTGTTTGGAAAAATGCTCTGAAAGATCATTTCCAATTTCTTTGTCGGTCAGCAAGGTTTTTTCATTTGCATTTAAACTAGTGATTTTGTCAGTTTTTTCCTAATGGGTTTTGTTTTTTTCCAGAAGTCTGTTGGGCTCGATTCAAGTTTGCTTAAAAAACTATTCCAATTTCTAGATTTCTCTGCTTCAAGGGCTTGATTTACCTTTCCTTAAAGATTGAGGTAAGTAGCTCTATGAGCTGGATCCCAGGTTGATTGCCATCTTTTCCTAGCTTTATTTTTCTCCCTTATTGAGGCTTTGGTTTTTGGGTTCTTTTTAATTTGGAAGATGAGACTATGGTGTTTTTCAGGTAGCTATTTTTAATTTCTCGTTTAAAATTCCAACTGCTGAATCAATGTCTACTTCAGTTTTCAAGGGGAGTCTGGGGGGCGTGGTAGAGATTAGATATTGTTGAAAATGAACCCAATTAGTTACTCGGCTGAGCTGGGTTGTGAATTCATCCTTTGGACAATTCAATTCAAAGATTACAGGGAGATGGTCAGATGATAAATCGTCGGGAGTTCTGGCCTTTGGGGTCCAGGGAATGTTTTTAAAAACAGAGAAGTCTAGGAAATGGGGATTGCCGAGTGGACTGTAATGCGTGGGTGACGAAGGTGCGACAATCTCGAGGCTTTCTCTTTCAGAGAAATTGTGCAGCATGATTCCACTGTTATTAGAAGTCCTTGATCCCCAAAGAGGGTGTTTGGAGTTCCAGTCTCCTGTAACGATTATTGCGTGGTTGTGTTTTATCAGTTGGTTCAAATATTCTTCCAAAAATGGTGCTTCAGGCTTCTTATAAATTGTTGAGATTTGCAAGAGGGTTTTTACATCTGGTTTTATCAAAATTGAAATATTTTCCAAGTTTGAAGTATGAATTAGCATATTCGAGTTTCATGCCGTCGTGAAGGAGAATATATGCCTCACGGCGCCCGTCGGTATAGCTATATTCGCCAGCCTTGAGTTGTTTAGGGGCTATGGAGGTAACATGCCCAAAGGGCGATAGCGCGTTGATGATGACGGCGTCCTCCACGTAGAAGGGGAGGTTTCCGATGGTGATTTTTTCCGATTGTCTACGGAAGGGGAAGGTCCTAAGGACGGTGCCTTCGATTTGGAGGCCTTTCTCAATGAGGCGCTCGGCAAGGTTCTTGTCGGCCAGGCCCACCAGGACGTGGCCATTCATCCTTGTGAGCTGGATGATTTGCCCGGCCCCTCGGACCATTCTGTCGATCGCCCTAAGGTATTGGTAAGGCGCGAAGTCAGGGCAGTGCTCAATGAAAACGCACTGCTCTTGTGTAGAGGACGCCTGTCGCGTCCTGGCCTCTGCGATGTGTGCCCTCGTGGTTTTCACCTCCTGCACACGCGGTATCTATGTAGCCGACGATTTCTGTCGCCGAGTAGTCGTTCTAGCACTGTTGGATTGTGCGGCCGTGACGCCTGGTGCTCCCGTGTCGCGGCGTCTCTTTTTGCTCTGAACGACGGTATAGCCGTCTCCGATTTCAGGATTATCATCCTCAAGTAGGTCTGCCCAGTTCTTTTGGCCTAGAAGAGCGCCAGATAAAGGCGTTTTAGTCGCAAAGTCGTGCGACGTGGCAAAATTTGCATATTGTTTGCCAGCAGGCAAATTTACATGGCTGGCTGTTTCTTTCATATCAATTGAAAATTGATTCTGCAAATGGATTTTTGCAGATATCTCTGCACAGGGTTGAAATTCGAAGCCGTACCTATCAGGTACTTGATCGGCTTCCAAAGGGCTATCAGCCCGTACTAAACTTGGTATAGTGCCATCAGCCACACACCCGCCAGGGCGGAAAAAACGGCGGAGCTCGAGAAAAGCCTGGCCGCTCGCTCGAGTGTGTGTGTGACAATTTTGACAATTAAAACAACTTTATTGACATCTCGTCAATATATACACTCAAAGAGAGTTATATAGTAGTAAATTAAGATAAGTTTATAAAATAATATAATAATAAATAAACAAAATTAAAATACGTACAAACATTTATATAATAGAGTATGAAGGGAGGCATCCCCGGCGCACAAGTGTTCTCCTCCAGGCGAGGAGCGGGTCCTCCACGCCACCGAGCCCAACCTGAACAAAGTAGCGGTAGATCCGCCAAAGGATGGTCAGGGCGTCGTCCTCAACGCCGGAACCGAAGATCCAAGCCTGCAGGTCAGGGGGCCGCCCGATGATATTGAAGGCCTCCCGGACGAGGAGCCTGATGGACTGGCAGCTCCAGTAACGGTGGCCCAGGGAGCGGTCGACGGACCCGCAGGCAGGACAAAAGGAACCGGCCGAGGCAGGATGGGCCGGGTGGGGTAGAGCATGGAGGGCCAACTTGAGGACGACATCAGCCTCATGGCCCGAGAAGGCGCAGCGCCGGAACGAGGTCCAGTCAACCCTGGCCGGTGCGCTGATGGTAGCTACCCACCTCTCCAGGTACGGAGAGATCGGCGTGGCCGCAAGGCGCGACGATCCAGGGCCCGTCGGGCCGAAGGGTCGTGAGGCCGACGAACGGCGTGGCCGTCCCGCGAAGTACCACAGCTCCAGCCAAGGTAGTCTCCCGGAAGCTCTCCTGTACGTTCTCAGACACCACCCTCTGGCAGAAGGCGGCGAGGGCCGCGGCGTCAGAAAGGGCGGAGCGCGTAGGGTGGGCGATGTGGGGGTCACCTAGGTCCCGGACTTGGGCCCCGATCCAGCGCGCGGGGGCCAGGAGGTCGGGAGGGCGAAGGAACCGGCAGCCGTCGATGATGGGAAGGTCCAGCAGCTGGGACGTGGAGACCAACCGGTCCCGAAGTCTCAGTAGCCGGAGACGGCGGGGCTGAAGTCGCGTGCCGTCAGGTGGAGGGCGGATCCAGGCCTCGCTGGTGACCAGCCAGGTGAATCCATTCCTGTCTCCACGGAGCGCGACCTGGACACCCTTAAGGCAGGCCAGCTGGAGCTGAGTTCCCACGTCGAGGAGGCCGAGGCCTCCGATGGCTACGGGCCTCGCCATGACGGCGGCGAGAAGCTACGCCGTGTGGCCGGGCCCCCAGACGAACCTCGCGGCGGCGAAGGTGAAGCGCCCGCGCGATGTCTGGCAGGGACGTATAACGGCTCTTACCGAAGAGGCCTCGAGCTGGGCCCTGATGTAGCGGCGGGCTCGGGCGACGTAGCCGTCGTCGGCTGCAGCGGCGCTAGGGATATGGAGAGAACTGGCCTCAGCAAAGAGCCCCGCTTTAGTTCCTGTCCACCTTTCCCATATCTGCTCTTCACCCAGCTCTTAGACATCCTCCTGGATCTCCTGGATATAACCGGCCAGATGCTCTTGTACCAGCCCCGAGCGTAGCATGGCGACTATTGCGTTTTCACCGCCACTCTGTGTTGTGACGACGATCTAAATTCTATAGAGGTAGTCACTCACCTCTATTCTTGGTCGGCGGGGTTGAAGGTTCAAAATTATGGTGTCGCTGCTTATAACACTTTTAAAATATACGACGAAAACAGGAGTGAAAATTATATTTATTATAATTTAAGAAAATAAGTAAAGTATTATTTAATTAATTATATATTTAAATATTTACACTGAAAGAATCGGAGATCAAGGCAAATTCTCGTGTTCGAAAGTTGTTTACAGGTTCTTCTGTATTTGTTTTCTCTTTTTAGCCGCTGCATCCCCGTAGCCGCTTCCGTCGGCCTCCCATTGGCTGCTTCGAACTCCTTCGTTTCCAACATTTCTCCCACCTTTGAGTTGGCGCCTCGACGACTCAAACATGGAAAGGAAAAGTTCAGTAGATCCAATCGGTTGGGTCTCTTGATGGGCCGTCCGTAACTCGACACAACATTCGGGGTTTCAATTGTTGTGAAGTCAAAGGGTCTTCTTCAGTTGTCAATCGAACTTATTGTGTGGGAGATCGCTCCGTTAGAGGGTCTCGACATCTTATCTCGGGCGTTATCTCTAAATTGTAGAGTTTTTGAATAGGTCGTATTTTATCACCTGATGAAGTTTTCACTTTCGCAACCCTCACAAGTCCATCTTTTCCTGGATAGAGTTGGATTATTCTGGCTAACGGCCAGTGTAGTCTCTTTAAACTCTCTTGTCCAATGAGCACCATGTCTCCCACCTTGAATGGTATGGTAGTCTTCAGGCGTCTCGTTTCTTGTCTCAGGAATCCAAAATATTCGATACGAAATCGTTCTCTAAGATCTTCTCGTACACGTTTGATATATTGATATTTGCGGTAGAGGGTCTGGTTATCAATCAAGTCCAGGTCTGGAATGCCAACCTCTCTGACCTCATGTAAGAACAACAAAGGTGTCAATGGAACGAGATCCTCACTTTTTTCCGTTAGGTAGGTCAGAGGGCGTGTGTTCATCAAGCTTTCGACGTCACACATTACCGTGGACAGTTCTTCATATCCCAAGGAGGTTTACCGAGAATCCTAAAGAGCAATTGTTTCATCATTCCAATCAAACGCTCCCACCATCCACCCCACCAAGGAGCACCAGGCGGTATGAATTTCCAGGTGATGTTTGAAATTCATTGAAATGTGGGATCACATTTTAATCTCGAAAAACCAATATTCTTTAAAGTATTAGTCATGCCTCGGAAATTAGTCCCGTTATCCGAATACACAATCAATGGGCGGCCTCTTCGAGCAATAAATCGGCGGAAAGCTTGGAGGAAGGCTTCCATAGGCAAAGATGTCACAAGTTCCAGATGAACTCCTCTATACACTGCGCATGTGAAGATGACAATCCATGCTTTCTTCTTATTCTTTAAGATAAAATGCCCAGTTAGATCAACTCCTGCTATTTCGAAAACTGCAGCATCTCGGTCTTCTTCCTTTATTTCAATTTGTAAAAATGCTTTCTCAATATCGGAAGAGACACCTACTTCATATTTCCGGAATTTATTTAAAAGTCTTGGTATAATTTCTATCAAATTGGGTTCCTTATCCAGACAGTCATTCAGGGCAAGTTTATCTCTCTTCCGGGCCGACACATTAAATACTGGCCTTATTTTAGAAGTTTGACTGTTTCTTTTATACATTGGTCGATGTGGCAGGTTGTGTACACCATCTAGTTTATCCTCTCTGGAATACTCTATTATCCCCTGATTTATACATTCTTCAAAGATTTGTCCATACTCTTTTATGTCTCCAACTTCTTCAAGCTTTCTACTTACAGAACTTAATTGGTTTTCGGCTAGGTCTCTATTCGTAGGAATCCTTTCCTTGTCTTGCACCCAGGGTAGAGCTACCTCATAGCGCTCCTCAATATCTCGCGTCGTGGTGTGGGCGAAATGTTCCTCCATTTCAGCTTGTAATGACTGAGTCTTCTTCTCAACCTCCGCGTCAGAGACTCCAATTGCAAATAATTTCCACAAATTTTCTAGATCCAAAATAGAAGTGTGGTCACGCAAAGGGAGCTGGTGTCATCTCTCACCTCCGTTGGAGGAATCTTTCCCATCACAGTCCATCCTAGTTTGGTGCGGATTGCCACCAGTCCAGATGAGATTCTTCTCTGATCGCCAGTTAGCAATCTCCCGGCGATGTCCGCCCCTATAAGGACTTCTATACGGTCTCTCCTCAAATCAGACACGTCGAGTTCTTCACTCCCTTCTAAAAATGATCTAGGACACACCGGAGGCATGCTTCCACAGATAAGGGGTTGACCTAGTGCTTCAAACTCACAGCGATAGGAATTATTGATGTCAGATAAATGAATGGTATAGACCTCATGTTCAACTACATCGGTACTCGATCCTCCAAACAAGGAATGTCGGAAGAACTCTCTCCCAGATTGTTCGTATTCCATTTCCATTGCTGTGCTATGTAAACTATATGATCTTTGGGATCCGGTGTCTATTAAAACCCGTGCCGTCTTCTCCGATCTGTTCCCTTCGAGGGTCACTCTCAAAGTAGGCAACAAGACGTCTGGGGAGGTTGATAAGTTGGCGAGAGTTTCATCTTGCACCGTTGGAGACTTGGAAGATCCACCTCTATCTAAAATCAGTTTTGTGCACATGACATCCAGGTGGGAAGACATGTTGCAGATCGAACAACGGACTACATTTCTGCAAAATTTACTTAAATGAGAAGGCCGAAGACATTTATAACAAACGCCTTTTTTCTTCATGAGTGATCTCTTTTCGTTTAAAATCATATTAGCTGCAAAGTCACACTTAAGGCTTCCATGGTTGTCTTTACCACAAAATACACATTCATTCGATTTTTGAACTGAATTCAAAAGTTCTGAAGCTGTCGCAATTGGTTTTTCATTGTAGAATCTTGTCTTTGGATGTTTGTTTACTAAATTAGGTTTAGAAGTTGATTCATTCCCGGTACAGATTTCGTTTCTAAAACTCCTCTCCCGTGCAGTTAATTGTCTTTCTAGAAAGGTAATCAAGTCATTAATTACGTAACCTGTCGGGAGTTCTTTGTTCAATTCCAAATTAAGGTCTGCAGGTAGAAGCTTTATTATTATCTGGCACAACAGTTGTCCGTAAACATCAATGAACACGTTTAGTGACTCGAGACTCCTTATTTGAACAGAAAGGTTGTCAAAAGTTCGCGGAAAGTTCTTACATCGCTTGACGTTTTGAGTGGTCTCATTGACAACAAATTGTTCATATGTCGGCTAATCAAAATGTCTTCTCGCCCAAATCTGTCTTTAAGCAATTTTATAGCTTTCTCATAATTGTCCGCAGATAAAGCGAAACCTTCGACTGTGTTTAGTGCAGTTCCGCCGAGATGTGACTTCAGATAGTTAAATTTATCGATCGGGTTCAGTGAGTTGTTCTGGTGTATAGCTGCATCAAAAGAATTCCAGAACGTCAGCCATTCACTAAAGTTTCCATAAAATTTCGATATCATCAATTTCGGAAGTTTCACAGTCGTGCAGGAAGGTACATAATGTCTCATTTCATTTTCATCTATTCGTGAGTTCGAATTCGGTATATTTTCGCCATGAAAATCTGATTGGCGAATCTTTTTATTTGCCCTAAATCTCCAAGTAATATATTTCTCTCGATATTCCTCTACGCCCTGTAATTCCTTCTCTAAATCGTCAGTTTCAAGAAGCGTTTCTATTTCGGGATCCACTAATTTAAGTTCGTTAAATGATTCATTCAATTTTTCTAATAATTCTTCAAGATCAATTCTAATTAGCGTATCAAGTCCACTTTCAATCTTACTGCATGTTTTCGTTAAATATGATCTGTTAATAGCATGCTTCTTCTTTAAACGTAGAATTAGAGGTGGGCAAAACGATTCTTTTAAGTGAATGATTCAGAATCGATTCACTCCGCAAAAAGAATCGATTCTTCGATTCTTTATAAATAAAAATTAAAAAGATTAACGTTTGTATGGTGTTTGTGCATCCGGAAGAATAAATTATTCTAAACAAAATTAAAATCACCAAATCAGTTGTTTCATAAACATAATAAACAATAATAGTAGCAAGGAAAAAAAATAAGGTTCATTTACCTAACACAAATTTTATTGAACTTCGGATATTTTAAAAGTAACATACACGTAACATTATCTTAAAATAACAGTTTTATTAATAAGGAAAATAAACAAAATGAACCAAAAAGCTTACAAAATGAATGAAATATAATTGCCAAAAAAAATATTCAAAAATTATACAAAAAAATACAAAAAATTTACATTACACGAATTTGTGGTTTAAAAAAAGAATTTTTGATATCTTAGACGAAGTTAGGCAAGACCGTTTCTGGGTGCAAATATTGCCTGCTTTAGAAAACAACCTCTCACAAGGAACAGATGTGGCCGGAATACAGAGCCGCTTTTGCATCAAAAGAAACAAATCGGGGAAAATTGTCTTCCTTTCATGCCACCAAACTAGGGGGTCCATTCTTCTATCGATTATTGGCTCGGCTAGGTACTTGTCCACTTGTATTGTCGCATTTGCTTTTGGATCTTGTGCTGCTGTAAATTGATTTACAGCAGCATCGAAGTCTTCCCAAATTGATGAAACTGATACTGGTCGAACTTCAGGTGCCACAGGGCCGACTGTGGTTGCGGGAATAGAGGACTGTATCTTTTCTATAATTTTATTTTTTACTTCCAAGAAACGACTGGTGTTCTCTCCAAAGCCGTGCTTTTTGAAGCGTGGATCCAAGAAGATAGCCTGATTGATTAACTCAACATTTAACATATCCCCAAATCTATTCGATAAGGCTTCTAATAGATTTTTTCCTAATCGTAGGACTTCTTCGGAGAGGTTGTTTCCTCGGGTAGGTACATTTTCAATAGTCCGCCTCACATACCTTGCCAGTCCCTGGGCCAGAATACATGTTTTTGACAAGTAAATTTTCTGTTCTGAGGAAACTTCCTCAGTGACTTCGAAAAAAATTTTAATATGGAAATAGATTCCTCTATCACTTTCCAGTCACTATCCCCCAGCAAAATTTTAGGATTGAGCAAAGCCAAGACGGATATCACTGGCTCTCGATTTTTCATGATGCGGTCTAACATCTCATACGTTGAATTTCAACGTGTTGGAACGTCTTGTTTTAACTTCAATGGTTTTGTGGAGAGATTAGCTTGCATTTCTCTTAATTTGGCCATTGCGTGGGAAATCTGTTTAAAAAATTGGACGATAGATTTTACCTTATCTACCGCGGATTTTATACTCTCATTAATGGACCTCTGAACCACCAAGTTAAAACTGTGGGCAAAACAAGATAGGTGAGGTAGCCCCAAGGTTTTTATTGCAGCTTTGATATTAGGGGCATTGTTAGTCACCACAGCGACCGTTTTAAAATCAAGTTTGAATTTTTTGGTTACACCAAGAATCCACGATGATATATTTTCTGCAGTATGTTTTGAGGAAACTCTGAACATTCGAGAAGAATGGAATTTAATTTTGTTGTGTAGTCTATGAAGTAGGCAGTAATGGCATAAAAACTGGTGGTATTTATGTTAGTCCAGCCATCACATGTCAGGCATACAGCATATGCTTCTTCCAACATTCCTGTAATTTTTACGACAAGGGAGTCGTGAATCGAAATCAGAAGTCCGTTTGATAGAGATTTCCGGCTGGGTAATTTGTATGTTGGGCATAGCATATTTACAAAGGCTTTAAATTCTTTATCTTCAACTAAACTAAAAGGATGATATTCCGAACAAATCATTTTCAATAGTTGAATATCTATTTGTCGGCTCCTATTTAGTGGTATGGGCCTTGATACATCCACAAAACTTGTCATAGAGGCTTGAGAGTTCTGCCTCTGAGGGACTGGAGTAGAAAGTTCAGAAGGTGACAGAGAAATAGTTGGAGAGCTTGACAATGATGAGGTACTGGCAAGAGAAGGCGAATCATGCACGAGTGGTTGTTTAAAAGTATTATCTACTTCCTCTTCTGAAATGGATGCGAATACCGAGCGAGATCGAGACCTGTTTTCTTGTTGGGCTTCGTGACGCTCTATAAGAACCGTAACGTGCTTCTTGGATAGGTGCCTCTTCAAGTTACTCGTTGCTCCACCTGTAATTGCTATTTCGTTCTGGAAATAACGACATTTTCCTTTGGTACCCGTTTTAGTTTTAACCTTCTCAAAATGATACCATATATCTGACCGTGAACTGGAAGGACTTGCCATTTCTGTAAACATAATAATAATGTTTTAACATATTCACTTTTTACGCTAACCGAACAAATTTAACACAATATCAAACATTCAATTTAACATAATATCAAACATTTTCAAATCTGGGGCCACGGTGATGTTGATTTGCCCAAAAAGTTAAACTAAAGTTTAAAACTCGAGTCATAATCTCGCTGGTTTGAATTGTTGAAATGCTTTACAATTAAGGAATATTACCATTAATTTTACTTATTTAAATAATTATATAATTAATAAACAAAAATATTAATCTGCAATACTTACCAGTTGGATAATGTAGCGTGATATGCTCGCGGGTCAGGTGTAAAATTAATATTAAAAATGTTTATTGAGTTATGTTTATACAACATCAATATATTCAATACATTATAATTCGTTTGGGTGAGATACTCATCTACCGGAACTCGACAGGATTGTGTATGCCTCCGCCAAAAAAAATAGTCCCTTTGTGTACTCCAGTTATGCACGGTATTAAAATAGTCCCAATGTGTACAACGTTTTTTTACACTTCATTATATATTAATTGACAAAATGCTATCCTTTCACCTATTTTTGTTAATTTATGAGAAGGGTTTAATAATTAAAAAAAGGAATAAACAAAAGTTTCCATTCCAAAAATAGTGTTTTATTTGTGTATTGAATAAATAGGATTTTATATTTCCTTGTACGCTTGTACAGTTAAATAACCAAATAAATCGATTTAAAAGAAATATGCACCGATCGATAAATTAATTAATCTAGATATTTATATAGAAATATTTACTGACTTAAATAAAAGCATTTTTTATATATGTATAGGGTAGAGGTGGGCAAGTGAATCGAGAATCGATTCTTTTGATTCACTCATTCGAAAGAGCGCTCTTCGATTCGATTCCCGAAGAAGAATCACGGTTCTTCTGACTCCCACTCCTTTCAATTCTCGGGAATCGAAGAATCGAAAGAATCGAAGAATAGAAAGAATCGAAGAATCGAAAGAATCGAAAGAATCGAAGAATCGAAAGAATCGAAAGAATCGAAGAATCGAAAGAATCGAAAGAATCGAAGAATCGAGAGAATCGAAGAATCGAAAGAATCGAAGAATCGAAAGAATCGAAGATTGGAAGAGGATTCATTCGGGAATCGAATCGGTAGCAAGTTCCCGATCTGATTCTGAACTGATTCTTTTCGTTCTTTGATTCTTTTAACTCCTCGATTCTCCTGTTCACGAGTCACGCATGTTATCAATATAAAAATTGGATATTTTAAACATTAAATTTATTTGATGCGTGTTATTTATTGATAGTATATATATATATTTTACTTACAAAACATTAAAAACAATCATTGAACATTTAAAAAAAATCCATTTTAACTTTTCGAATTTGTAGATTGTATAGGAAATATATTCTTTAATATCATAATATATTTCCTATACAATCTACAAATTCGAAAAGTTAAAATGATTTTTTTAAAAATATATTCTTTATATTCTAAATATATTTGTTATATATATAACAATTATATATAATTATATATCAATATAATCATATAATCAATATATCAATATAATTGAACAAAGAACTCCCGACAGGTTACGTAATTAATGACTTGATTACCTTTCTAGAAAGACAATTAACTGCACGGGAGAGGAGTTTTAGAAACGAAATCTGTACCGGGAATGAATCAACTTCTAAACCTAATTTAGTAAACAAACATCCAAAGACAAGATTCTACATTGAAAAACCAATTGCGACAGCTTCAGAACTTTTGAATTCAGTTACTGAATTCAAAAGTTCTGAAGCTGTCGCAATTGGTTTTTCAATGTAGAATCTTGTCTTTGGATGTTTGTTTACTAAATTAGGTTTAGAAGTTGATTCATTCCCGGTACAGATTTCGTTTCTAAAACTCCTCTCCCGTGCAGTTAATTTCTTTCTAGAAAGGTAATCAAGTCATTAATTACGTAACCTGTCGGGAGTTCTTTGTTCAATTCCAAATTAAGGTCTGCAGGTAGAAGCTTTATTATTATCTGGCACAACAGTTGTCCGTAAACATCAATGGACACGTTTAGTGACTCGAGACTCCTTATTTGAACAGAAAGTTTGTCAAAAAGTTCGCGGAAGGTTCTTACATCGCTTGACGTTTTGAGTGGTCTCATTAACAACAAATTGTTCATATGTCGGCTAATCAAAATGTCTTCTCGCCCAAATCTGTCTTTAAGCAATTTTATAGCTTTCTCATAATTGTCCGCAGATAAAGCGAAACCTTCGACTCTGTTTAGTGCAGTTCCGCCGAGATGTGACTTCAGATAGTTAAATTTATCGATCGGGTTCAGTGAGTTGTTCTGGTGTATAGCTGCATCAAAAGAATTCCAGAACGTCAGCCATTCACTAAAGTTTCCATAAAATTTCTATATCATCAATTTCGGAAGTTTCATAGTCGTGCAGGAAGGTACATAATGTCTCATTTCATTTTCATCTATTCGTGAGTTCGAATTCGGTATATTTTCGCCATGAAAATCTGATTGGCGAATCTTTTTATTTGCCCTAAATCTCCAAGTAATATATTTCTCTCGATATTCCTTTACGCCCTGTAATTCCTTCTCTAAATCGTCAGTTTCAAGAAGCGTTTCTATTTCGTGATCCACTAATTTAAGTTCGTTAAATTATTCATTCAATTGTTCTAATAATTCTTCAAGATCAATTCTAATTAGCGTGTCAAGTCCACTTTTAATCTTATTGCATGTTTTCGTTAAATATGATCTGTTAATAGCACGCTTCTTCTGTAAACGTAGAATTAATTCTTCCGCCATCTTGTAAACAAAGCAGCAAGTAGGGTTAGCTAACGAGTTCCAAAATGGTCAGCTTAAAATGATTTTTTTTTTCTAGAATTTACCTTCAACAGTCCCGGCTGGGATGCCAAAAATATTGCGATTTCACCGCCACTCTGTGTTGTGACGACGATCTAAATTCTATAGAGGTAGTCACTCACCTCTATTCTTGGTCGGTGGGGTTGAAGGTTCAAAATTAAGGCGTCGCTGTTTATAACACTTTTAAAATATACGACGAAAACAGGAGGGAAAATTATATTTATTACAATTTAAGAAAATAAGTAAAGTATTATTTAATTAATTATATATTTAAATGTTTACACTAAAAGAATCGGATATCAGGGCAAATTCTAGTGTTCGAAAGTTGTTTACAGTTTCTTCTGTTATTGTTTTCTCAATTTAGCCACCGCATCCCCGTAGCCGCTTCCGCCGGCCTCCCATTGGCTGCTTCGGACGCCTTCTTTTCCAACAACTATGTTACAATATTTATTGATTTACAAGAGATATAACAAAATTTAAAAGATAAACTGTCGTATTTTATTTTTCAATACTCTGTGTGAAAGCTAGATTTGGAATAGGGACTAACCTAAAATTTTTGTTTGGCATTCCGTGTTTTGTTTTTCTTTCTTGTCTTGCTAAATGCAATAAATAATTCTTTTGTTGCTTTGAAGAGAGTTGTAATTATTTAAAATACTACAATTTATGGTAGCAGACCGCGGTTCAATTTAAAACCTGAGAAAAAGCGAAAATAATTTATCAGAAGTTTGATACGTTTATTCTAATCGGTAAACAAAGATCTCTTCTGCATCAAGGTATGTAAATTTTGAAATATGTTTCAATAGAATTTGAATTATATTGATAAAAGAAAGTTTTAAATAGAAGGATTGAAAAAAAAATGTTTTTGAATTATAAACTACCTTTAAACTATATTGTTTAATTTTAAAAAGTTGAAAAACAAGGCTAAAATGGATTGCAATTTTTCGCCAACGACAAAAATTGAACCTTTAACAGGAACAAATTATCCGATTTGGGCTTTAAAGTCGGATCACTTTTACGTGGAAAGAAATTATCTAAATGCGTAATGTTCGTGTTCGTTAAAAAAAAAAAAAGGGTGATCGATTGAAAGGAAAAACAATGGGGGAAATAAATGCACACTTACACAGTATAATAAAAGGTTTTATTTAAAAATTAAAAAAGGGCTAAAAACTATTATACAGGGTGATCCAAAAGTCCCGCACTATTTTAAAAATTAATAACTCCGCGAATATTTGCGCTAGAGCAATGCGGTAAACACCATTGTGTTCAGGATGCAATGGGATTTTTTATGGCAAATAATGAAAAATTCGAAATTGATTTTAGTTACAATTTTATTCGCCAGATGGCGCACTACCAAAATCAGAGATTCAGCGGCCAAATTGTTTGATAAATTGAAAAATATAACTGATCGACACATATTTTTCCTTTTTGAATACCAGGAAAGAACCCTAATAGCATCAAATAACAAATTAATAAAACACCACTTCGCCAAAAGTATGAAGAATTGGTTAACAATTTTTAAATACAATCAGAGATATGTAAAATAGGTAAATGCAAATTAAAACATGTAGCAAAAAAAATTGATATTTTAGATACGGTTTGTGTTTCCGAAGATAATAAATTTCTAATATTTTTAATTCAACTCTCTCTCATACTGTACCCAATTTTGAAAAATGTGTCCCCTCAAATAAAAATATTTTTCGAATCGACCTTTTGCGTTGAGAAGTAGTAAAATCATTTTTGTATTATTTTTTTGCACAAAATTTCTAAAGTTATTGGTGTACAGAAAATATTCCTTATGCTATTTCTTCTAATGAGCGAAAAGCGAAAACTAAACATGAGGGGAAAAATTGTGTGCACCAGTGTTATTCGAGAAGTTATAACACTCTGGTTTGCACGAAATAATATGTGAGCAAATGACAAACAAAATATTACTGTTCACAAAAAAAGAGTCAAGATGTGAGGACAGCATTTATTATCCCCATATCCCAACACAAAGAGCTGCAAAATATTGGTAGATAATATAATACATGGCAGCTTATATAACACATGAGGTAACTGCCTTCTCTCTTGTATTAGGTCACAATCCTTGCTCAATGTGGCACCCTTCATTCTCAATCACTGCCTGCAGACGATAAATGACAGAATGGACAGCATTAAATAACATATCTGTTGAAATTGATAAAACGTGCCATCTGATAGAAGCCTTCAACATGGCCAATGTGGTAGGCCAGCATCGATAAACACACAATTTAATGTACCCCCATGAACAAAAATCGCAAGGCGTCAAGTCTGGTGATCTTGGAGGCCATTGGTATATAAAGTGGCGACTTATCACACGATTTTCAACGAACGTATTCTTCAGCAATTGTTTGGCACCGCGGGAGATATGAGGAGGTCCTCCAACTTTCATAAATGTTATTTCGCTTATTGCTTTTTCCCTGCAATATGGGAATACCCCATATGAACATAACGTTCACCAGTTACAAAAACGGTTTTAAAAGTTCTTCCATTGATTTTTCAAAGAAAAATAGCCCAATAATAAAGAAGAAGTGAACCCACCCAAAACTGTAACTCTAGGCTGATAAAGTGGCATTTCTGTAAAAATCCTAGGGTTTTCTGTTGCCCAAAAGCGGCTGTTTTGAATGTTAGATTCTCCGTTTAGAGAAAAGTGAGCATCATCTGTCCACAAAACATTCGACAGCCAGTTTTGATCAATATCAATTTTCCGGAAAACCCATGCAGCGAATTCTTGACGCATCTCAAAATCGCCAACCTTCAGCTCGTGAAATCTTTGAATTTTGTATGGGTACACACAATAGAGACATTAAGTGAAGCCTCTTCTGATATCACAATCATACTCGGCGATTTTAACGCCAAAAGTTCACTTGGGGATCATCTGTCCAGGATAACAAAGGTCACCGACCTCGACCTTACACCATTAAATAAGGGAGAGAACACCTATATATCCAAGTCGACAGGCACAGAATCCGCAATAGACATCACAGCGATAAATTTAAACATCGCACCCACAACACAATGGAAAATCCTAAGAGGTGCAATCAGTGACCACAGACCAATTTAAAAACCCTAAACTTTAAAATTGAGAATGTCCAACAGAATAAAAGAACATGGAACTTTAGGAAAGCCGACTTGAAAAAAAAATTCACAGAAAAGCTTGAATAACTGTGCAACGAAAAATTGAATCACAGAACGCTTGACAAAAACTTGGAAAACTTCTCTTCGTATATATTAAAAGCTGCAAAAGCATCTATACCTAGAAGGAGACGTTAGACCTGTGGATACCTTACTGGAAGGACCACAACATCGAGGCAATGATTGCAGAGAGAGACAATATCAATGAACTTCTTTAAAAAAATAAAACAGAAGAAAATAGAAAGTAACACATTGAAATTAGTCACAAAATAGAACAAGAAATTTGGATATGCAAACAAGAGGAAAATGGCAGAGTTCTGCGAAAAAATGGATCCAAGAAAGGACAGCCAACACTGGAATATGATTAGAGTGTTAGAAAAGAATCAAAACCAACACCAATCCTCCAATACTCTAACCGATATGAATAGAACAGCGAGAACGAGAACAAACAGATGACTAACATAATTGCTGAATATCTTTCAAGCACTTTCATACTCAAATATACTAATGAAGACAGGACTCTAAAAATAATATAAACCAGTTAGTTAAACAAGCAAGAAACTTTCATCAACAAGATATTTTCTCGAGAGACTTCACACTGAATGAGCTAAACTCATCAATAAAAAAAATCTAAGAGGTCACCAAGAGATAATCTAATCTTTGGTCAAATGATTAAACACTTTGAAGACAAAGCTAATAAACAACTCCTACGAATACTGAACATATCATGGTAAACTGGTGAACTACCAAAGAATTGGAAGATATCAATTACTGTGCCAATACTGAAACCAAACAAAGATGCCAAGGAATCCAAGAACTATCGGCCAATTGCTCTCACCAGCATACTTTGTGAAATAACAGTACGAATTATCCACTCTAGGCTCATAGTCTGGCTCACTAACAATAATAAAATAAACTTCTACCAAAATGCCTATAGATCCCAGCACTGTACGACTGATCAACTATTCTACTTCTGTCAATCAATAATAGAATCTTTCCAGGAAAAACCGACAAAGAAGACCACGGCTATATTCCTTGATATGACCTCAGCTTTTGATCGAGTGTGGAGGGAGAAATTACGTGAAAAGCTGCACAACATCGGAGTAAGAGGAAAAACCTTAACCTGGATTGCAGACTTCTTATGGGGAAGAAGGTTAAAGGTTTGGGTCAATTGGGGACAAAAACTTGGAAAACTTCTCTTCGTATATATTAAAAGCTGCAAAAGCATCTATACCTAGAAGGAGACGTTAGACCTGTGGATACCTTACTGGAAGGACCACAACATCGAGGCAATGATTGCAGAGAGAGACAATATCAATGAACTTCTTTAAAAAAATAAAACAGAAGAAAATAGAAAGTAACACATTGAAATTAGTCACAAAATAGAACAAGAAATTTGGATATGCAAACAAGAGGAAAATGGCAGAGTTCTGCGAAAAAATGGATCCAAGAAAGGACAGCCAACACTGGAATATGATTAGAGTGTTAGAAAAGAATCAAAACCAACACCAATCCTCCAATACTCTAACCGATATGAATAGAACAGCGAGAACGAGAACAAACAGATGACTAACATAATTGCTGAATATCTTTCAAGCACTTTCATACTCAAATATACTAATGAAGACAGGACTCTAAAAATAATATAAACCAGTTAGTTAAACAAGCAAGAAACTTTCATCAACAAGATATTTTCTCGAGAGACTTCACACTGAATGAGCTAAACTCATCAATAAAAAAAATCTAAGAGGTCACCAAGAGATAATCTAATCTTTGGTCAAATGATTAAACACTTTGAAGACAAAGCTAATAAACAACTCCTACGAATACTGAACATATCATGGTAAACTGGTGAACTACCAAAGAATTGGAAGATATCAATTACTGTGCCAATACTGAAACCAAACAAAGATGCCAAGGAATCCAAGAACTATCGGCCAATTGCTCTCACCAGCATACTTTGTGAAATAACAGTACGAATTATCCACTCTAGGCTCATAGTCTGGCTCACTAACAATAATAAAATAAACTTCTACCAAAATGCCTATAGATCCCAGCACTGTACGACTGATCAACTATTCTACTTCTGTCAATCAATAATAGAATCTTTCCAGGAAAAACCGACAAAGAAGACCACGGCTATATTCCTTGATATGACCTCAGCTTTTGATCGAGTGTGGAGGGAGAAATTACGTGAAAAGCTGCACAACATCGGAGTAAGAGGAAAAACCTTAACCTGGATTGCAGACTTCTTATGGGGAAGAAGGTTAAAGGTTTGGGTCAATTGGGGACAAAAACTTGGAAAACTTCTCTTCGTATATATTAAAAGCTGCAAAAGCATCTATACCTAGAAGGAGACGTTAGACCTGTGGATACCTTACTGGAAGGACCACAACATCGAGGCAATGATTGCAGAGAGAGACAATATCAATGAACTTCTTTAAAAAAATAAAACAGAAGAAAATAGAAAGTAACACATTGAAATTAGTCACAAAATAGAACAAGAAATTTGGATATGCAAACAAGAGGAAAATGGCAGAGTTCTGCGAAAAAATGGATCCAAGAAAGGACAGCCAACACTGGAATATGATTAGAGTGTTAGAAAAGAATCAAAACCAACACCAATCCTCCAATACTCTAACCGATATGAATAGAACAGCGAGAACGAGAACAAACAGATGACTAACATAATTGCTGAATATCTTTCAAGCACTTTCATACTCAAATATACTAATGAAGACAGGACTCTAAAAATAATATAAACCAGTTAGTTAAACAAGCAAGAAACTTTCATCAACAAGATATTTTCTCGAGAGACTTCACACTGAATGAGCTAAACTCATCAATAAAAAAAATCTAAGAGGTCACCAAGAGATAATCTAATCTTTGGTCAAATGATTAAACACTTTGAAGACAAAGCTAATAAACAACTCCTACGAATACTGAACATATCATGGTAAACTGGTGAACTACCAAAGAATTGGAAGATATCAATTACTGTGCCAATACTGAAACCAAACAAAGATGCCAAGGAATCCAAGAACTATCGGCCAATTGCTCTCACCAGCATACTTTGTGAAATAACAGTACGAATTATCCACTCTAGGCTCATAGTCTGGCTCACTAACAATAATAAAATAAACTTCTACCAAAATGCCTATAGATCCCAGCACTGTACGACTGATCAACTATTCTACTTCTGTCAATCAATAATAGAATCTTTCCAGGAAAAACCGACAAAGAAGACCACGGCTATATTCCTTGATATGACCTCAGCTTTTGATCGAGTGTGGAGGGAGAAATTACGTGAAAAGCTGCACAACATCGGAGTAAGAGGAAAAACCTTAACCTGGATTGCAGACTTCTTATGGGGAAGAAGGTTAAAGGTTTGGGTCAATTGGGGACAAAAACTTGGAAAACTTCTCTTCGTATATATTAAAAGCTGCAAAAGCATCTATACCTAGAAGGAGACGTTAGACCTGTGGATACCTTACTGGAAGGACCACAACATCGAGGCAATGATTGCAGAGAGAGACAATATCAATGAACTTCTTTAAAAAAATAAAACAGAAGAAAATAGAAAGTAACACATTGAAATTAGTCACAAAATAGAACAAGAAATTTGGATATGCAAACAAGAGGAAAATGGCAGAGTTCTGCGAAAAAATGGATCCAAGAAAGGACAGCCAACACTGGAATATGATTAGAGTGTTAGAAAAGAATCAAAACCAACACCAATCCTCCAATACTCTAACCGATATGAATAGAACAGCGAGAACGAGAACAAACAGATGACTAACATAATTGCTGAATATCTTTCAAGCACTTTCATACTCAAATATACTAATGAAGACAGGACTCTAAAAATAATATAAACCAGTTAGTTAAACAAGCAAGAAACTTTCATCAACAAGATATTTTCTCGAGAGACTTCACACTGAATGAGCTAAACTCATCAATAAAAAAAATCTAAGAGGTCACCAAGAGATAATCTAATCTTTGGTCAAATGATTAAACACTTTGAAGACAAAGCTAATAAACAACTCCTACGAATACTGAACATATCATGGTAAACTGGTGAACTACCAAAGAATTGGAAGATATCAATTACTGTGCCAATACTGAAACCAAACAAAGATGCCAAGGAATCCAAGAACTATCGGCCAATTGCTCTCACCAGCATACTTTGTGAAATAACAGTACGAATTATCCACTCTAGGCTCATAGTCTGGCTCACTAACAATAATAAAATAAACTTCTACCAAAATGCCTATAGATCCCAGCACTGTACGACTGATCAACTATTCTACTTCTGTCAATCAATAATAGAATCTTTCCAGGAAAAACCGACAAAGAAGACCACGGCTATATTCCTTGATATGACCTCAGCTTTTGATCGAGTGTGGAGGGAGAAATTACGTGAAAAGCTGCACAACATCGGAGTAAGAGGAAAAACCTTAACCTGGATTGCAGACTTCTTATGGGGAAGAAGGTTAAAGGTTTGGGTCAATTGGGGACAAAAACTTGGAAAACTTCTCTTCGTATATATTAAAAGCTGCAAAAGCATCTATACCTAGAAGGAGACGTTAGACCTGTGGATACCTTACTGGAAGGACCACAACATCGAGGCAATGATTGCAGAGAGAGACAATATCAATGAACTTCTTTAAAAAAATAAAACAGAAGAAAATAGAAAGTAACACATTGAAATTAGTCACAAAATAGAACAAGAAATTTGGATATGCAAACAAGAGGAAAATGGCAGAGTTCTGCGAAAAAATGGATCCAAGAAAGGACAGCCAACACTGGAATATGATTAGAGTGTTAGAAAAGAATCAAAACCAACACCAATCCTCCAATACTCTAACCGATATGAATAGAACAGCGAGAACGAGAACAAACAGATGACTAACATAATTGCTGAATATCTTTCAAGCACTTTCATACTCAAATATACTAATGAAGACAGGACTCTAAAAATAATATAAACCAGTTAGTTAAACAAGCAAGAAACTTTCATCAACAAGATATTTTCTCGAGAGACTTCACACTGAATGAGCTAAACTCATCAATAAAAAAAATCTAAGAGGTCAACAAGAGATAATCTAATCTTTGGTCAAATGATTAAACACTTTGAAGACAAAGCTAATAAACAACTCCTACGAATACTGAACATATCATGGTAAACTGGTGAACTACCAAAGAATTGGAAGATATCAATTACTGTGCCAATACTGAAACCAAACAAAGATGCCAAGGAATCCAAGAACTATCGGTCAATTGCTCTCACCAGCATACTTTGTGAAATAACAGTACGAATTATCCACTCTAGGCTCATAGTCTGGCTCACTAACAATAATAAAATAAACTTCTACCAAAATGCCTATAGATCCCAGCACTGTACGACTGATCAACTATTCTACTTCTGTCAATCAATAATAGAATCTTTCCAGGAAAATCCGACAAAGAAGACCACGGCTATATTCCTTGATATGACCTCAGCTTTTGATCGAGTGTGGAGGGAGAAATTACGTGAAAAGCTGCACAACATCGGAGTAAGAGGAAAAACCTTAACCTGGATTGCAGACTTCTTATGGGGAAGAAGGTTAAAGGTTTGGGTCAATTTTCCAAGGAAGGAAGAACGTGTGATACTGCAGTCCTGGATCTTTCCTGTTGGTCTCGAGGACCGCGCCATCACCATCTCCTAAGCGGCGAAGTACGCGATCTAGGTATTCATCGTAGATCGCAAAATGCGTGGTGTCGCTGGAGACCCACTGGCGATTCTCCACCAAACTCTGCAGCGCTGACAGAGGCGCCATATTCATTGTACATAGTGTATGTGATGATTTAAGACCATGGAATTGTTGTAAATAGTCCAGATATCTACTACCACATGTTCCACCACGTAATTGTATATAACTTATTTATTGCAAATAGAAAGCCTCAACTAACATCAATCTGTACCGCGTAAGAATCTAATAAAGTATAGCAACTGTACAGATAGAAGGAATGGAGACTAACAGGAGAAAATTAAGGTTAAAGCTAATCAGGCTTAGGTGAAAATAGGAGAGAAGGCCTAGCAAACCCAGTCCAACTTTTACGAGGTCGTGGCCCTCCTGGATAATAAAACTTCCCCCCCCCCCCCCCCCTGTTTACGTCAGAAAAGAGCAGTGACCTGTTCGGACCCAGCTCAGCTATAAAAGGAGGCCCCGATCCTCAGTTAGTCAGTCCTTAGTTAGTCTTCGTTCCAGTCCCTGTCCACCGGACGCTCCGATAAAAGGTAAACCCTTTCCTGCCAGAAATCTCCTCGTCCCATTCCTTCTTGACGTTCAGACGCTTCTAAGTGGAATCTCTATTTGCTTATGTCACCTTTGGGCCAGCTGTGTCGCCTTCCACCACGACTGCACGGTAGAGTTGACATCGAGGTTCGTCTAGCATCAGGTAACACTGGTCCCAGAGGTCCCAAGATATCACATGTATATAATGCATATTATCTTTTTTTTTTTAAATAGTGCAGACTGTGCACTTTTTATGTATTGACAAGATGTCAATAAAATTATTTTAACTGTCATTGATGAGGAATTGGAATTTTCAAAACACATAATTAGCACCTCAAATAGAGCTACCAGAAAACTAAACATTCTGAGATGGCTATGTGGAACAAATTGGGGAGAAAAACCCAGAATTCTCAGAACAACATATATCACCTTAATAAGGCCGATAATGGAATATGCAACACCGGTCTGGGCTCCCTCAAGCTCATCACTAAAAGTAAGACTAGACAGTGTTCAAGCAAAGGCGGCCAAAATAATCACTGGTGCTGTTTCATCCACCAACAATGAGAAAATTCAGAGAGAATGTGTTCTAGACCTACTCGCTCGAAAGCAGAAGACAAAATAAAAACAACTTGGATAGGCACTTCGGAAACGAGGAACCAGAGGACGAGATCTCTCTGATCACTTGTGGTTTGGTGGATCCGCCCTTTTCTGAGAATGAGGTGAAACCGACGGCTTTCAAGTTCGGGAAAAGGAAATATCCTGGTCCCGAAGGGATCGATAACACGGTCCTGAAAGCCCTGTTAAGAATGCACCCATCACTTCTTGCCAGGTTTTTCAATAGGTGCCTGGACACTGGTACTTTTCCTGAGGCATGGAAGGTTGCCCGAGTAGTGCTTCTCGAAAAGTCTGGTAGAAAGAGTAATTATCCTGATAATTATCGTCCGCTTTCTTTACTAGTGTGTCTAGGTATGGTCCTGGATAGCCTACTAGCTCAGAGACTGAAGCACTGGCTAGAGAGTAATGAGCTCCTTTCCTCTTTCCAACATGCTTTTAGGAAAGGGAACTCCACAACCACGGCTCTGAACGAGGTGTTAGAAGGGGTTGAGATGGGCTTAAATAAGGGTGCTTGGGTTCTTCTCGTGGCCCTGGACATTGATGGCGCGTTCAACTCCATGAGCTGGAACAAGCTGATGAAATTTGATGGACATGGGTTGTCCGTTTTCCAGGAGGAGCTACCTGAGGGAGCCTGGCTGGTTCTCTATGCTGACGACCAGTTCCTCATCATTGAGGCTGCTTCGAGAGCGAAAGCTGAGAAGTGTGTTGAAGCTTCTCTCCAAATCCTCTCGAACTGGGCCCATGACTCTGGTCTTAAGTTCAATGTCTCTAAAACTAAAGCCCTCAGCATTAAGCCTAGGGACATAAGAACTAAAAGGAAAGGGATCAAATGGGAGCACAAGCCGGCTATCCGGATGAAAGGACGGAGGGTAGCGTTGGTCAATAGGATGACCATCCTGGGGGTGGTCATTGATGACAAGATGGGTTGGCAATACCAGGCGGAGGAGATGGTGACGAGAGGCAGGGAGGCGTTGTGCAGGCCTGTCCTGGTTGGCTCTCAATAGGGGGGGGGGGGGGGAACGGTTCTATTTTTACGAACCTCTGCCTCTCCTGTGTCGAGCCAATCCTGCTATAACAGGGATCAGAAGGTGGCAAAAACTCTAGATAGCGTGCAGAGGACAGCGGCACTCAGAATCTTAGGGGTATATCGCACTACCAGCAGTGAGGCCTTTTTGGTCCTCGCTGGGCTTATTCCCCTGGGGTTGAAACTAGAGGAGGAGACCATCAGACAAAAGATCTGGGAGAACAGGGAAGATGCCCTGGGACTTAAAGCGGGTGCCCTGGAATAGAAGAGGGACCCAAGGAAGCCTCCGCAGTGGTTGCCAAAGTGGTATTGAAGTCCTGGAGGGCCGACAGGGATTGACACGGAGGTTTTCACTGATGGTAGTAAGTCTGGAACCAATACTGGAGCTGGAGTAGTGATTTTCACTAATGGAGAGCTGATCTTCCAAGAAAGCTTAACACTCAGAGTGGACGAATTGGTCTTTTCAGCCGAGCTGGTTGCGATCAGGGTAGCCCTCAGAGTGTGTGCCAAAAAGAACTTCAGCCCGGACCGCCTCTATTCAGATTGTATGTCGGCCCTCGTCGCCATCAATCTGGTGAAAAGGCAACTCGCGCATCAAATAATCCAGAAGCTGGAGATGATAACGCGGGCTCCTGAGGGTTAGGGGACACAGCCTCATCGAAGGTAATGAGTTCGCAGACAGGCTCGCTAAGGCAGGATGCTTTAGAGGTAGACAACTGAGGACCCCAGTGACCAAGAAAGAAGTTTATAGGAGGATCAGGGGGCACGTCCAGGACTTATGGTTGGACAGATGGAGGAAAGGTGTGAAGGGAGAGAGGTATTCAATTGGGTAACAACACCCAAGTACCTCTGTAAGGTAATGTCCCACAAATTCATTAGGGTAGTTCGGGACATGGGCTCTTCTCCAAGTCTCCACAGATTTAAAATTAAGAGAAACCCTGATTGCGTCTATGAAGAAAGGGATGTGGATGCACGCCACTACGTCTAGGATTGTCCAAGGGTAGTGGGTGTGCAGGAAGAGAGAAGGAGGGCGAGGGGCGCGATCGAGAGTAAGCTGCTGAGAAACCACAGCAAGCTTCTTGAGAAAGCCCACGACGTGGCAGCTGAGCTTTTCCTCAACTGTGAGTGAACAGAGTCGACCGGGGGCCGCCACCCCGCGGTCCCTGCTGGACACAGTAAATAGTTTCCTCTTTTGCTGTGTTTAAAGGCCATCGGTATAGAAATCCTTCCAGACACGTTGTCTGGGAAATGGTGTTTCCAGGTACAATGTCCAAGCTCTAGCTTGGATACCGTTACTTGGCTTATGAGTTGAACAGAATAGCAGCGAAGGGCATTTCTTCGGATGCCGGCTTGTGGACCGGAAGGTCTGGGTGGCCATCTGCTTCTAGGGTGTACCAACTGTGCTTAGGTGAGATCCTCCAGTTCTTGTTTATTTTTGTTTTGGCTACTGTTTCTATTTCTTTAAAGGTAAGTTTATTTTTCTGTAGTAAGGGTTCTTTTGTGCCTTTTTTCGCTAGCGCATCAGCAGCTTCATTGCCTTCAATGCTAACATGTAAGGGTATCCATTGAAGGTGAATTTTTGAGGTATTGAGAGTTTTTGGAGATAACCAATTATGTTTCTGCTTACTTTGTCTCTAAGTTCCCTTGTGTGACTCAAGTGTTGTATGGCACTTCTACTATCAGTAAGAATCCATATATCGTGATGTTTAGTGTTTCTGATGGATTTTAAGGCTTCATAGATGGCCATAAGTTCGGATCTGAAGAATGAGCAAAAATCTGGGTTTCTTCTGTTTATTTTCTCATTGCCATTTGTGGTTTTAATGAGAGAATCACTGTCAGTGTGTCCCAACTCGTCTCTGCTACCATCGGTATAGATAGTTATTACATTTTTAGGAATTTTATTAATTATTTCTAATGATAATTGTTTTAAGTATTCTGGATTTTGGTATTGTTTGTTGGTGGGTTCATTTAAAGTGGCAGTAACAATAACAATTTGTTAGTGATTCGCATTGAGATATTTTTTCTGCTAAATAATATTTTTCCACTTTATATTTTAAA
The DNA here is from genome assembly GCA_030710605.1 of Cordylochernes scorpioides. Classification (NCBI taxonomy): domain Eukaryota; kingdom Metazoa; phylum Arthropoda; class Arachnida; order Pseudoscorpiones; family Chernetidae; genus Cordylochernes; species Cordylochernes scorpioides. The sequence goes on from CP092864.1 coordinate 104,253,528, forward strand.
AATCCATTTCTTTTGGCCAGGTGGAGAGGGCCTTCTTTTTTGAGTCTTATATTGAAATCCCAATTAAGTATGTAATTGAAGGTTCTGTGTTTGTTTTCACAACTCTTGATTTTGTTTATATATTTTGACAGATTGTAGCTTCTTCTATCCTTTAAGGGCATAATGTCTGCCTCGTAAAGAACAATATTATTAGGGCAGGTATTTCGAAGACCTGTAATAATTCTAGCTGCATTTAGTTGTATCCTTTCCAGTGATTTTAGATTTGTTTCAGATGCTGTACCATAGATTTGATATCCATATTCCAAGATAGGTCTCATTAGAGATGTGTAAGTTAATTTTAGTGTTGTTGCTTCAGCTCCCCACTCTTCCTGAAATATATTTCAAGATTTTTAGTCGGTCTCTTCCTTTTCTAACAACTCCTTCAATATGTTTACTGGAGTTAATGTCTGGATCCAGGGTGTAGCCGAGATATTTAGGATGTTTATTATATTGCAATTGTTGTTCTTTCAGAATAATATTTGGTCTTATTTTGTATAGTTTCTTATCGGTAGTAAAAAACAGGTTTCAGATTTTTGGGGGTTAAATTCTAATTTATGTTTATTAGCAAATTTTTCTAGGTGGAGAAGAGTCTTGTTCAAATCTCTTTCAGCTTTTTTCCAGTTAGTGTTGCTGCTCCATAGAATAATGTCATCAGCGAAAAGTCCAATATTGGTTTTATGTGAAAATTTTTCTTCTATGCCTGCAATAAATAGGGTGAAGAGATTTGGGCTAAGGACTGATCCTTGTGGTATTCCTTGATACAATTTGAAGGTTTTAGATAGAGTGCCATTATATTTGACCCTGATGTATCTATTTTTAAGGGAATCATTTATCCAAGTGATAGCTTTTCCATCAATTTTGAAATGTTTGTATAATTTTGTAATTAACTTGTTTTTCCATACCTTATCAAAAGCTTGTGAAAGGTCTAAAAAAGCAGCTATTGTGTGGTTAGTTGGTTTTCTGTTTGTGCATCTTTTACCTTTTGTGTGAAAAATAAGAGTTGGTCTATTGTCCCATGTCCTTTCCTAAATCCATATTGTTCTTCTGATAAGAGATTTCTTGTGTCGGGGTGGTAGGTGAGTCGTCTGAGTATAATTTTTTCCATTAATTTTCAGCAAATACTTGTGAGGGAGATAGGTCGGTAGTTTTTTGGGTAATCAGCAGATTTGTCAAGTCTTTAAATGGGAATTATTGTTGCATTTTACAGTCTTGAGGCAATTTTCCAGTTTCCCAGGAGTTATTGAAAATATTAAGAAGTCTTTCTTTGCCAATTTTGCCCAAGTTTGATATCATTCGGCCATGGA
>CP092864.1:104254970-104326953 GCA_030710605.1 Cordylochernes scorpioides
TTCCATCTGGCCCAGGAGTCTTGTTTAGGTCAGTGTTTTCAAATGCATAAGCTAGCTCTCTCTCTTTCATTATGATTTTTTTCATGGAAAATATTATGAGTGCTGGTGACATTTTTACAGTCATGAATAATCCTTCGGGCCTTTGTTTCAACCTTCGTTTTACTACTTATTTGATATGAATTACCTAAAAAATTGGCAGCAATTTTGTCATTAGTTGCTGGTGTACCATCTGTATTCTTAATCATATTAGTTTTTTTCGGTTTGTGACTGGGATCTGTCAATTTGTTTTGCCAAATTCCAAAGTTTTGTATTTGGGTTTCTTGGGTTCAGGTTTTCACAAGTTTGTTTCCATTTTTCCCTTTTCACATTTACGTATAATCTTTTTATTTTTGCATTCACAATGTTCAGTTCAGTGCTACAATTTGTTTGGTTTTGGGTGCTCTTTTTTGTAGTTCATTTCTTTTAGTTATAAGTGTTTGAATATTTTTTGCCTGGTGTGTATAACTTTGAATCCATTTCTTAATATTGTTACATCATGATTAATGGCGTATTTCTTATATTATTTTTAATATATTTGAAATTTAAATTATATATTTATTTATTTTTATATAAAATATTCTATGATATTTATTTAAAACACAGATTATTTAGATTGTCATCATTTGTATTTAGGTACACGTGTGACTTCACTGCTCTCTTTGATGTGAGAAAATAAATAAAGGATTCTGGTGGCTACTTAAAGAAGACTTATCTCGTTATTCCCTTTTATAAATTTGTAGGATGGTTGAAACACGCTCTGGTAAGATGCAAGACCCAGAACAGGATAGAATCCAGGCTGAAGAGTCTGCCAAGCCGCAACCTGGTGCAACAATTGGTAGAGATGCTAGTTCCGACCCAGTTGTCCTGAATCCCAACATCGACATCCCCAAGTATGATGGAACGGAAGACCCTCGCCCATGGATTGAATCTCTTGAAGAAATTGGCTTCTTATACCATTGGGCAGACTACATTATCTCTCGTTATGCCGCCTTGAACATGACGGGAAGCGCTAAAACCTGGTTGAATTTACACAAAGCTAGTTTCATGAGCTGGGAAAATATTAAAATCCGCCTCATTCAGGATTTTTCTTTGGACGCGAATAAAGAAGAACTTAGAATGAAGCTCAACAGAATGCAACACTGGAATGAACCAGCAATCAGGTTCGCGGAAGACATTCTAGTGTTGTGCAACAAGGTTCACCCCGCAATGGAAGAAGAAACAAAATTTGAACATGTTATTGGAGGACTGAAAAAAGAGTACTCATTCGCGCTCTACCTGAACCCTCCTAAAACGACCGATGACCTTCTTGTCGTGTGCAAGAAAATGGATTCTTTTGAAAAGAAGTATCGGGAACGTGTGGAAAAATCCAGAAACCTATATAACGGTCCACGCTATTCTAGACCCCAACAACAATCGAGGTACGTGCCGCCGACTGCCGCACGAAACTACCAGACCACTTCCAGGCCCCAAGCCCCTGTTTCCAATAATTACAAGAACGACTCCCCTCCTACCCCCAGACAGTATCAAAACAACTTTCCCCAGCCCTCTACCCCTAGACGTCCTTATAATCCTAACTTTGTGCCGAAACCAAACCTTCAGAGAAACACTTACAATAAAAGCCAAGAAGTGAGCAAAAATAGGACGGAAGATGGAAGACCAATCTGCTTTAAATGTAACAAGCCAGGGCACGTGGCCCGTTATTGTAGGGTCAAGTTTATAAGAATCCTAGAAGAGGATCCAGCAGATACCCAGGAGAAGGTCGAAGAAAAATGCCAAATGAATGAAATATCAGAGAAATCAGGACCTCGGCTTTATGCTGATGTATGTCATAGCACACAGACAAATATTCCTACCCGGAATAGATATTCCGTGTTGGAAGATTTAAACTAAGCGTCGCGCCTGAATCTGTCAATCAAAGCAAGTCGACCATAAACGGAATCAAGAAGTTGGACCCTAAATACAAATTAAAAATTAATGTGGACAAGATAGGGACTTTTGAAGCTTTGGTTGATACAGGTGCTGACCTCTCAGTGGTCGACCTCAGAACGGCCCTCGATACAGGCCATGGTATAAGTAAACTCGCAAAAATTTGTGCAGGACCCGATAGAAAAAAATTGGACATGGTAGGAAGTATATTTTTAAATATAAAAATTGATGACGAAACATTATCACACAACTTTGTGATATTGAAAACGCATTTACGGACATTAATTCTTGGGAGAGATTTCCTTAAGAAAATGAACGCAAAAATAGATTGTAAGCAAGAAACTATAAAATATGATTTGACGAATAATCATGACGAAATCAATTTTGAAATGTTGAAAATAAAGAGTGCCAAGGATTCCATTGTACCGGAATGTTCCATTAAATTGATCAAGGCATTGGTAGAAACAGAGGATGGAGAATATATTATCGAGGAGAGCAGCAAAATGTTTCAAACAAATGGACTTCGTCTAGCAAGAAGCTTGATCAATGTTATAAATAGGGAAACACACATCTGGATAACTAATCCGTATCCTCGACCGTTAAAAATAATGAAAAACCAAACATTGGCTTTTGGAAGTAGTCCAGCGAAAATAAATGTGAGTCGAGAAAGAGAGGTAGAAAAGAACGAAGAACCTAGATTCCAAATAAACGAAAATCTTTCACCAAAGGAACAGAAGGAGTTAAAACAAGTTTTAGAAAGGTATGGAGATCTTTTTTCATCGAGATTAGGGAGAACCAATTTGGCAAAACATCGGATAGACACAGAAGACGCGAAGCCAATTAAACACAAGCCTTACCGGGTAAGTGCTAAAGAACGAGATATTATAAAAGAGCAAATTGACGAGATGCTTACAGAAGGCATAATTAGGCCATCTTCTAGCCCCTGGTCTTTTCCAGTAATATTGGTCAAGAAGTGAGATGGTAAATACAGATTTTGTGTGGACTACAGAAAACTGAATAATGTGACAGTAAAAGATGTCTATCCGATCCCTAGAATAGACGAAGTTATGGATACTCTCCAAGGATCTACACACTTCTCAGCAATAGACCTCAGATCTGGATATTGGCAAGTTGAAGTCGAAGAAAGAGACAAAGAGAAAACAGCTTTCACTACAGCGCATGGATTATATGAATTCAACGTGATGCCTTTTGGACTTTGTAACGCGCCTGCTACCTTTGAGAGAAATATGGAGAATATGCTTGGAAATCTGAGATGGCAAATTTGTTTGTGTTATCTGGATGATGTTATCATATATAGCCCGGATTTTCCAACGCACCTCAAAAGACTTGAAGCTGTTTTTAGATGTTTTCGTGAATCTAATTTAAGGTTAAACGACAACAAATGCCGATTTGCTTTTGAAGAATTGGAGATTCTCGGCTATATAACGAGCAAACATGGTATAAAACCCGCGGAACATAACATCAAAGCTGTCAGAAGTTTTCCTCGGCCCAAAAAGGTCAAAGAAGTACAATCCTTTTTGGGAATGTGTTCATATTATAGAAAATTTATCAAAGACTTTTCAAAAATCGCTGACCCTTTGACCAACCTTATAAAAAAAGTGTATCATTTACCTGGACAGAAAGACAAGAGGAAGCGTTTCAAACCCTAAAAACAGCACTATTAAGTCCACCAATTTTAGGTCACTTCAATCCAAATGCACCTACTTATGTTCATACTGATGCGTCCAACATCGGCATAGGTGCAACACTTGTCCAAGACATCGGTGGTGAAGAGAAGGTGATCTCATATTTGAGTCGTACCCTAAGTAAAGCGGAGCAAAATTATTCAACCACTGAAAAAGAATGTCTGGCCGTTGTCTGGTCAATGTCAAAATTACGACCCTACCTTTATGGAAGACACTTTAAAATAGTAACAGACCATCACGCCTTATGCTGGCTCAAAAACTTGAAGGATCCAACAGGTCGATTGGCAAGATGGGCATTGAAAATTCAAGAATATGACTTCGATATAATACATAAATCGGGAAAGAAGCATCTGGACGCCGATGGCTTATCTAGGGGGCCCTTACCAGAAACTGATTGGGATGAGGATTTTGAAAGGCTATTTTTAAATCAAATAACAGACGAAGAGGATAAATTTATCGAAAGTGTTAAGAAAAACCTTAATGGAAGCAGGCGATCAATTGCGCAAAACTTTAAAGAAGAAGATGGATGCCTCTTTAAGAAAAACCCGAACCCTGAAGGCAGGGCGTGGTTGCTTGTGGTTCCAGAGAATAAAAAGAGAGAAATTATGAAAGAATATCACAATCATATGTCGAATGGCCATCTGGGCGTCGCCAGAACCATGTACCGAATAAAGAGTAAATACTTTTGGCCATCCATGCTAAAGGATGTCTCAGAATTCGTTAAGACGTGTCACCTTTGCCAAAGTAGGAAAGGCTCAAACCAATTACCTTCTGGACTACTACAGCCCATCCCCCAGCCAACTTTCCTTTCGAAAGAATGGGAATTGACTTTGTTGGTCCACTACCATCTACGAAAAACAGGAAAAAATGGATAATCGTGCTGACGGACTACTACACTAGATATGCAGAAACAAGAGCAGTCTCGGAAGCAACAGTGAAAGAAGTTTCTAAATTTCTAGTAGAGGATATTTTTCTTCGGCACGGAGCCCCACAATATCTTATTAGTGACAGAGGCTCTCAATTTACCAGTAATTTAATGAAAGAGGTGATGAAAACGTGCAAGATTAAACATTGCTTCACAACGAGCTATCATCCCCAGACTAATGGATTGACAGAGCTGTTAAATAGAACATTGATCAATATGCTCAGTATGTATGTGAACACTGATCAGAAAAATTGGGACGAAATACTCCCATTCATCACTCACGCTTACAATACTACAATTCAGGAAACCACAGGATATTCTCCCTTTTTCCTGATGTTTGGAAGAGAACCCACGTCTCTTTTGGACGACAGGAATATCTCGGTGGACATTGACAAAGATGATTATGATGAATACAGAAAACATCACTTAGACAAAATAAACAGAACAAGAATATTAGTTATTAACAACACAATAAAGACTCAAGAAAGAATGAAAAAGAACTATGACAAGAAACACATGGAAAGAAGCTACGAACCAGGAGAATTAGTAGCAGTTTGGACACCAATTAGGAAAATAGGAAAGTGTGAGAAACTACTGAGAAAATATTTCGGCCCATATAGAATATTAAAGAAGCTGTCTAACGTAATTACTTAATTGAGCGAAAAGATAATCCTGGCCAAGACCCATTGATTGTCCATGTCTCAAGACCCAAACCCTATTTTGAGAGAATTGATGAGGTAACTCACGAGGACGTGACGACCTCTGGAGAGGGGGAAGTGTTACATCATGATTAATGGCGTATTTCTTATATTATTTTTAATATATTTGAAATTTAAATTATATATTTATTTATTTTTATATAAAATATTCTATGATATTTATTTAAAACACAGATTATTTAGATTGTCATCATTTGTATTTAGGTACACGTGTGACTTCACTGCTCTCTTTGATGTGAGAAAATAAATAAAGGATTCTGGTGGCTACTTAAAGAAGACTTATCTCGTTATTCCCTTTTATAAATTTGTAGGATGGTTGAAACACGCTCTGGTAAGATGCAAGACCCAGCACAGGAGAGAATCCAGGCTGAAGAGTCTGCCAAGCCGCAACCTGGTGCACCAATATTACCTCTTGGTATTGAAACTGTGGCTGCTTTAATAATGGTGTTTTCGAAAGATATCCAATTAGCCTTTTTAAAGTTCCAGAATTTTTCCTAATTGAGTTGGTTTTGGTCTTGGTGCTAATTTCTATCAAATTAGGCAAATGATCAATTACAATACTTTTTAATATTTTCTATTTGCATTTGTGGAAAATGTCAGGATAGTAAAAACTTATATCAAGGGCTTGTGCAGTATTATAGCTTGTAGGAATGATGGGTAGGATTCCCATCATTCAGGCACATGATGGCATTGTCGTCAAATATGTTTGAAAGTATTTTGCCTCTTGGGTTTGGCGTGGAACATCCCCATAGATGATGTTTGGCATTAAGGTCACCTACAATAAAAGTTGTCTGTAAGAATTTGAGCCATTGTTCCATCGTCAATAAGTGTATTGTTTGGAGAGTGATACATATTGTATATGTTGATGGCTTTGTTTTGATTGAGGTAGACTTTGATATCTTGGGCTTCGAGGTCTAATGTGTTTGAAATATTAACGACTATGTCCTCATAGTACAAATTCTTGATTAAAAATGCTAGGCCACCCCCTTTAACAGCTTATACAGATGGATCTTCAGACCTTACCCTGAGTTATGGAGGGGCCGGTATTAACATAATACTGCAAGATGGAACGCACATCAAAATCAAAGAAGGAGCAGGACAGATTTCGTCAAACTTCACTTGTGAACTGACGGCTATCTGGAAAGCCCTTGATGTATGCCTTAACCAACCATCCCTGCATCAAGCAGAAGGAAATTTAATATACAGCGACTCCATATCTGCTCTAGAAGCAATTCAGAAGGGCAATACTAAAATCACACGGAAAATACACTCGTTACTTACCCAACTGGAACCATTGGAGAATAACTGCATTCTACAATGGATCCCTTCCAATCTGGGATCGGGGGTAATGAAATGGCATCTGAATTGGCAAAGGAAGCCATAAAGTTGACCAATGGAAAGAACAAATGTCATTATTTGACGCTGATTCTTTGTCAAAATACAAGATAATTAAACAATAAATAAGAAAAGATCAAAATGCGAAATAAACTCTGAGAGAAAAATGACAAAAACTATAACAATACTTAGAACAAAACACTATAAAGGAATGACAATACGTCAGATGGCACAATAACCTATAGGGCATGCAACAATTGTCCTGGTGTGGTCCTTGCTGCTGCTGTGATGGAGATGCATGGATACATCTGAGGCTCTTTATTGGACACGACAACAACGACGGCATTCCAGAGTAAAATAAATTATCAGAGATAGATACATATTTTTCAAATGAATTAAAATAGATATATTCGATACTGAGAGAGAGTTGAATTTTAAAAATATTAGAAATTTATTATCTTCGGAAACACAAACCGTATCTAAAAAATCTTTTTTTTTTTTTGCTACATGTTTTAATTTGCATTTACCTATTTTACATATCTCTGATTGTATTTAAAAATTGTTAACCAATTCTTCATACTTTTGGCGAAGTGGTGTTTTATTAATTTGTTATTTGATGTTATTAGGATTCTTTCCTGGTATTCAAAAAGGAAAAATACGTGTCGATCAGTTATATTTTTCAATTTATCAAACAATTTGGCCGCTGAATCTCTGATTCTGGTAGTGCGCCATCTGGCGAATAAAATTGTAACTAAAATCAATTTCGAATTTTTCATTATTTGCCTTAAAAAATCCCATTGCATCCTGAACACAATGGTGTTTACCGCATTGCTTTAGCGCAAATATTCGCGGAGTTATTAATTTTTAAAATAGTGCGGGACTTTTGGATCACCCTGTACTTATATATAAAGAATTATGCATAAAAAACAAGAAAAAAATGTTAAGCTAAAAAAAAAGTAAAATTAACTAATCTTAGGGAAGGGAGATAAAAATAAGTGGCAGGGAGGGGTGTTGAGCGTTGTGTTTGCACAGTACCTCGGGTGGCAGCACCGTCGCTGGCTTGGCTTGGGTTCCACTTGTCGCGGCTCGTGCGATGTCCAAGGCGTCCTTTCCGTCCTCGAGTTGCCGCTTGAGGGATACTCCAAGGCGTCCTTTCCGTCCACGAGACTCTGCTTGTGGGATATTTCTTAGACGTCTTTCTGTCCACAAGTCGCTGCTTGTAGGATATTTCTTGACGTCTTTCCGTCCACAAGACGCTGCTTGTAGGATATTTCTTAGACGTCTTTCCGTCCACAAGTGGTGCTCCGTCCACAAGACGCTGCTTGTAGGATATTTCTTAGACGTCTTTCCGTCCACAAGTGGTGTTTGTAGGATATTTTTCTGGCGCGTCTGCTCCGCCTGGCAAGGGAACTCAACTCCCCGCCAGGTCCGCTGCTTCTAAAAAAGGATGATGCAACATGACTCGCTGTCCCGGGGCTTGCAGAACAACCAATGAAATTGCAGGCGTCCACGTGACTCTGCCTCCCCGGGCATCGACCGACCTTTGCCCTGATCGGTCCCAGCTGGGACTTTCCCCGACCATGTAGATGTCTTGACCATTTCTTTCATCTTTTCCCCCTCGTCTCCCTTCACCTAAGTCCTTCATTCTATGTACCAAAGTTAGGATCGGTAAAATAGTTTTAACATTCTCCCACAAAATGTTGCTCTGAAAGAAGTCAAAATTAAGTATAAGACCAAAGAGCATATAAATACACAATACACACAAGAGTAGATATGCCTATTATATTACATAAAATACACATAAAAGAATACACATATTACACCTTTTTTTTCATACAGGTACTTTCACTAGTCCTTCGAGTCATACCTTGCAGGCTTTCTGATTACACTACCATATCTATTTCTAGAGTCCCTAGATTCGATATTGGGCCTATTTCATAAAAATGCATCAGATTGGGGTTCGGTATTTGAATTGCCCATTTGAATCGTCTTAACATTCGAGGATATTTCAAGAGGGTGTAAGCGTTGTAGAGCCCTGATCAAGGTTCCTGTGGATGTTTTAACATGGGCCACTCTCACTATTCCATCTTTTCCTGGTATGAGATTTACTATTCGCCCTTTAGGCCAAAACATTATTTTAAGATTTTCTTGCCCGATCAGTACAACGTCTCCTACTTTCAACTGTCTTCTATCAATATTTTCGGATTTCTGAATCAGCGCGCCTAAATATTCCTTTAAGAATCTCTGCTTCAATTCTCTCTTCAGTTGACCTAACTCTCTGTATCTAGTGTGCAACATTTCTGGCTTTAAATTTTCAAATTCAGGAAAGCTAGACTCCGGACCATTTTGTAAAAACTCATTAGGAGTTAACGGTTTTAGATCATTGTCGTCTTCAGAGACATAAGTGAGGGGTCGATTATTAATGATAGATTCGATTTCACAAAGGGCAGTCTGCAGTTGTACATATTTCAGCTTCCTGTGACCTAGCATCTTTATCAACATTTCCTTTATTGTCCTAACCATTCTTTCCTAAAATATTCCCCACCAAGGAGCAGAAGGAGGGATAAAAATCCATTGTATCCTTTTAATTGAGGTTTCCCTTTCAATTCTAGTCCAATCCAATCTCTTGAATATTCTATTAAGTTTTGCGAAATTGGTGCCATTGTCGCTATATATTTTCTCGGGGCGCCCTCTCCGACAAATAAACCTATGGAGGGCCATCATGAAGACTCCTGTCTCTAAACTCTTCACCAACTCCAGATGAATAGCGCGATAGACGGCGCAAGTAAAGGCGGCTACCCACACTTTCCCACCTTCTTTCAAATGAAGAGGGCCTAATAAATCAACTCCTGTAATTTGGAAGGGTTTGCCCAGTCCAATTCTGTTTTCTGGCAAAGCTGCCATTGGTCTTTGCAGAGACCTTTCTTTAAGTCTCTTGCAAGCAATGCACTTACTGATAATTTTCTTTATCGTTTTCCTTCCCCTGATTATCCAAAATTTCTCTCTCAGCTTTGATAAAATGAATTGCACGCCTACATGTCCATTCTTCAGGTGCACTTCCCATATAAGTTGCTCTACGAAGGGATGGTCGCCTGGTAGAATGATAGGAGTTTTAAATTCTTCTGGGACCTGTCCATGTAAAAGTTTGCTTTCTACACACCAAAGTCCGTCAGTGTTTTTTAATATTTTAAAACTCTTGGTTGCATTCGATTTCTCTATAGAGACTCTCCTGAATCATTCGGATAAGCTTTTTTTCTGCCAAGTCTAATTCTGAAACTTTCAAAGGTCCTGTTTCAGTTGACTGTTTTTTAAGTTCCCCTAAAAATCTTAAAACATAGGACATTACCCTGATGTTGAGAGAGTAATTAGACCTCCTTGTCAGTAACCAGTCTTTATAATCGATGTTCAAATTAATGTTGGTTTTCATAATGTTTTCTTCAACCTTTATTTCTTTTGGATTTATCGAGAACTCTGAATTGGGCCAGAATTATTTAGGTTTTTTCAACCATTCGGGGCCCTCCCACCATCTGCTTTGCACAAACTGGCTTGGAGGGCAACCTCGAGACAGAAGATCGGCCGGGTTTAACTGACTAGGAACGAACCTCCAATCGTTCAAATTGGTAGGGGCCTGTATTTCTCTGACTCGGTTTCTCACGAAAACTCTCCACTCAATTTCTTTCTTTATCCTACTTAGCGCGGTAGTAGAGTCAGACCAAAGAGTTGTTTCACATTTTCTCTTCAAGGCCGCTTGGATTGCATTGGCTAGTCTAGCTCCTAGTACCATGGCCATTAATTCCAAGCGAGGGATCGTAATACTCTTCATAGGAGCTAATCTGACTTTGCTCCAAATCAAAGTTAGAGTATTTTCTCGTCCCGTTTCGCTCCTTAAATAGGCTACAGCTCCATAGCCTATTTGACTAGCTTCACAAAAGATATGAACTTCTGTAGGGAAAATGAGATCATTCCACATATATCTCGGTATCTTTATTAACTCTATGAATTTTATTTGATCCAACCAGGTTCGAAATTCCTGGGCCATACTTTCGGGTAGAGGTGTATCCCAACCTAGTTTCAGCCCCCATGATCGCTGCAGTAACAACTTTGGTGGCAAGAATACTGGAGCGCAAAATCCAAGTGGATCAAATATCCGCTGAACCATGGACAGTACCAACCTTTTCGTTAATTTGGGTTGAAGACTCAAATTGTCAGGGAGTTCGCATTTTAATGAATCTTCCATTTTATTCCAAACAACACCCAATATTTTTGTACAAGTCCCCTTTCCAGGGTTTTCCTCCAGAGAATATTCCCACTCTCGTAAGTCAATTTTAGTCCTGTCCATAATTTCAATTGCGGCCTTTTGAAATTCCTGCACTTCCTGCTTTGTTTCCAGCGAGGTAATACAATTGTCCATGTAGAAGGATTGAGCTAAAATCTTTGCCCATTGAACAAGTGGGCCTCTTATTGATTGAAGATGGTATTCTATTACGGCGTTCAGCACAAAAGGACTACAGTTTAAGCCAAATACAAGTCTCTTATGCCTGTAAGCTATTAGTTATCTATCGCTCTCCTTTTCCCACCAAAGGAATCTAAGGTAGTTCCGTTCAGATTCTTCAATCGCCACCATCTGGAATGCTTTTCTTATATCTGCCGTGACTCCAAATTTATTTTCCCGAAATCTTATCATCATTTCAGGGATTCTTTCCAATAAATTCGGTCCCTTTTCTATACATTGATTCAAAGATAGTCCATTATGGCCTAGACAAAAAGCATCGAAAACCGGTCGTATGGGCGTCGTTTTAGATTCCATCTTGTACACGGGGCGGTGAGGTAAATAGTAGCCTCTTCTCTCGAGAGGATTTTCCTCGACTCTTTCAATGAGTCCTTCAGTCAGCCACTTTCTAAAGATCTGACTATATTCGGTCAACTTATTCTGTGAGGTCATTTTCTTAGTGCTTATATCTAACCTTTTTATCGCTATTTCAAGATTTCTGGGGATTGACTCCTTTTCTACCTTCCAAGGTAGACCTACAGAATATCTCTGATCACTTTGTCTTTGAATTTTTGTTATAAACTTTTCTTTTATTTCCTGGTATCTGGTCTCTTTGGAGCAAGTTTCAACAGGATCCCTAATGCCTAGTACTTCTAGATCCAACAAATCATTTAAATCGCATCGCGTTGTTAGCAGATTCAAAGTCTGCTGCACATTGTCATTGCTATCAATAATTGGCGAATTGCCCATTAGTGTCCAACCTAATTTCGTTTCCACCGCAGTTAAATCTGCTTCAACTTGAACTATTTTTCCTGTCAAAATCATACCTAGATAGTTAGCGCCAATCAAGATGTCAATCTCTTGTCCTTTAAAATTGTCCTGAGACAATATTATGCCCTTAATCTTCAATTTTTCTAACCAGTCTCCTTTTGGCAAAGGTGGTATGGCGTCGCAAATTTTACGTTGATCCAGCGCCTCAATATGGATCACATCTCTTTTATTACCTAAATTTTCCAATTCTAACATAAATTTACCGTGCTTTTCTTCACCAATCTTATTACCTCCAAAAAGACTTTTAGCTATTGTTATTTCGCCTTTTCTTTCTATTCCTATACTCCAGACTAACGACTGTTTAATATACGAAAACTGACTTCCACTGTCGAGGAGAATGCTAACCCTTCTAGAGGCATTTGGGCCTCTTAACAGTGCTACCGTGGTCATCAGCAAGACCTGGCCTGTGCAGGCTTGACTAGAAAGCGATGCAATGGGTTCAGGGGCATTTTCCTTTAGATTTTCTCTTCCTGGTTTCGTTAACCGGTTAGAAGAATTTCCTTCACATAAAACTTCCAAGTGGTTTCTCCCACAGTTTTTGCACTCCAATTGTTCTCGGCACTGACTCTGTATGTGTCCCTTTCTTAAGCATTTGAAACATAGATGGGCACTACGTATTTTATCATTTCTCTCTCCCGGAGACATTTTCATTATGGAACGGCATTGATGACTCGCATGATTTGTTCTTTCACAAAAGAAGCATTTTATATTAGTTCGCCCTCCGAACAGACTAGACACAGTGGCGGGTCTGAAATTGCTCCTTGTTCTGGTCCCATCATTGTAAGACCTTTTATAGGGTTCCTCCTGCTTAAAGCCCTTTTCCACAAATTTCAGCCGTTGAGCACTCCTTACTTCGGCTTTTAGAAAGTCCAATAATAACTTTAGCCTTTCTTGAGCTCCTCCAACCCCTTTATCTGACTCTTCCCGTTTTGCTAACTCCAGACCATAACCCGAAGAAGGATGCCTGTGCCATATTTTCAAAATATCCGAAGGTAATGAAGACTCGACAAGAGGGTATAAAAAAATACCCGACAACTGGGGATCAATGCCCAATGTCTCTAACGACCGGAGGTGACTGCTCAGTTCGTCGTACAGACTGCTTAAATTTCTATTTTCTTTCTTTACATTAGATATAACCGAATTCAATAGACGTCTGACATACAGTTCTGTCAGTATATTCGGGTCACCGAATCGCTCCTGTAGGGCTTGTACTGCCAAAGCATAGTTGGCGCCTGTAACGGGATAGCTTGCTACAACACGATAGGCTTCTGAATTTGGTACAATTGCTTGACGCAAATATAAAAAACGGTCGCTATCGGATAAATTCTTTTTTTCGTGAATTTTCGAAAACTGCGCCCACCAAGGCAACCAACCTTCCAGAGAGCCATCATAGCTTTTTAGGGCTAACTCTGGTAATTTCACATTTATTACAGTGTCCTCGCTAGCAATCGGGATTGTTTCTTCTTTATCGGGATTCCGTAATACACTGACTTTCTGTTGAATATCAAACTTTTCCTCTTCATATTTATCGCATTCTTGCCATTCCCTATCAATACTTTCCTCTGTAATCCCTTCTTTCACTACCAATAAAGCCTGATATTTTTCGTTTAGATCTACAAGTTTCGTGTAATAAGACTCTAGTCTATTAAACTTAGAATAAATATCATTCCTATCAATTTGAGACTTTTCAAATTCCCCATTTATTTCATTAATAATTCTAGTGAAAGTACCTCTTATGGCTTTTCTGCGCTTTTTAATTGCATCCATTTCCTCCATATTTCCTTTAAATCGATCACGTCCGGCTCACCAAAATGTTCGTGTTCGTTAAAAAAAAAAAAAAGGTGATCGATTGAAAGGAAAAACAATGGGGGAAATAAATGCACACTTACACAGTATAATAAAAGGTTTTATTTAAAAATTAAAAAAGGGCTAAAAACTATTATACTTATATATAAAGAATTATGCATAAAAAACAAGAAAAAAAGGTTAAGCTAAAAAAAAAAAGTAAAATTAACTAATCTTAGGGAAGGGAGATAAAAATAAGTGGCAGGGGGGGGTGTTGAGCGTTGTGTTTGCACAGTACCTCGGGTGGCAGCACCGTCGCTGGCTTGGCTTGGGTTCCACTTGTCGCGGCTCGTGCGATGTCCAAGGCGTCCTTTCCGTCCTCAAGTTGCCGCTTGAGGGATACTCCAAGGCGTCCTTTCCGTCCACGAGACTCTGCTTGTGGGATATTTCTTAGACGTCTTTCTGTCCACAAGTCGCTGCTTGTAGGATATTTCTTGACGTCTTTCCGTCCACAAGACGCTGCTTGTAGGATATTTCTTAGACGTCTTTCCGTCCACAAGTGGTGCTCCGTCCACAAGACGCTGCTTGTAGGATATTTCTTAGACGTCTTTCCGTCCACAAGTGGTGCTTGTAGGATATTTTTCTGGCGCGTCTGCTCCGCCTGGCAAGGGAACTCAACTCCCCGCCAGGTCCGCTGCTTCTAACAAAGGATGATGCAACATGACGCGCTGTCCCGGGGCTTGCAGAACAACCAATGAAATTGCAGGCGTCCACGTGACTCTGCCTCCCCGGGCATCGACCGACCTTTGCCCTGATCGGTCCCAGCTGGGACTTTCCCCGACAATGTAGATGTCTTGACCATTTCTTTCATCTTTTCTCCCTCGTCTCCCTTCACCTAAGTCCTTCATTCTATGTACAAAAGTAAGGATCGGTAAAATAGTTTTAACACGTAATTTCGGATCCCGAGCCTGATATAAAAGATGAAGTCGCTTGGCAAATATGGAGTGAAAAGAATGACGGAGCCTTTGGAATTATAGTTACAACTCTATCAGATGAACAAGCAGGAATGTTTCTAGATGAAACTAAAGCAAAGAAAGTATGGGATGAATTAAAGAAAATCTACACGGGCAACCTAGAAAATAAGATCATTGATATTGGACTTGAACTTAAGAATATCAAGATGAAAAATAATGAATCCATAAACCAGTGTCGGGCAACCGGTGTGCCGTGGCACACTGGTGTGCCGCGAACATTTTTGTAGGTATTTAGAACTTTGGTTAAATTTAAAAATAATGTTTCAAAAATATTTTTTATAATTTTTATTCAATTTTAATAATTTTTTTCAAAAATTTTCATATAGAAAATGAAGTAAAAAAAAGCAAATTTCATTTTATATAAAACTTATTTTGGTATTATAATTACAACAGTTTGCATAATTTTATATTTCATATAACGTATGTACATAATCTTGAGGTACATAACTGGCACGTGCCATTATTAAAAAATAAAAATGCAAATAGGTACGTACCTATTTAAAATCATAAGTTAAAAAAAAACAATCCGCGAAAACAACTTTATTTAATAAAGTTGAATACATACTGCGGGAAAATACCTAATTTTTAAAATAATATGACCAAACTTGACCGTCATTTACAATCTTTGTCACAGTTGTTTATTAATAGAGACTCAAAGCTATAAAGCTTAAAAAAAAAGAAAACAAAAAAAAATTATAAATTTATTTTAAAAATTTATTCGGAGTTTTCGTCAAAGTATTGCTGTAGTAATTCTTCATTTTTTTTTTTTGCATGTTGTAAAACACACACACATTCACACAATAAGTTTTGTACACTGTAAAATCTGTTGGTTAAAAAATGAAAAAAATATTTTTGTTACGAAATTCTCACTCACTTTTAACTCAAGGTAACTTTATTTAAACATTTTATTATTATATTTGTGTGTTTTCTAAATTCTCTCAAAACTAGATGGAGAGATTTCTAATTAGAGAAGGTGCCAGTGATGAACAAAATTAAAACGAAAATAAAGAAGATAAGAAAATAGTAAAATCAACTGGAAATAAGAGGAAATACGTTGAAGATTTTCTCAAATATGGATTTATACCATCTGTTAATGATCCATCACTGCCGTTTTGCTTAATTTGCCAAAAAACCCTCAGCAACGAAACAATGGTGCCAAGTAAACTACTTCGACATATTGAGACAAATCATTGGGAGCAGATGAACAATCCAATAAGCTACTTTGAAAATATACGATCAAGTTTTCAAAAGCAATCAAAAAAATTCAAGAAATTTATGACCACCTCAGATGAAGCTCAAACAGCTAGTTACATGATAGCTCAACTCATCGCTCGAAAGAAGAAAGCTCACGCGGAAGCAGAGGAAATTATCTTGCCTGCTTTAAAAATTGTGGCTGGATGTATGTTAACGAATGATGCTATGGAGAAGGTTACGAAAATTACACTATCATCAAAAACTATTGCGAGAAGAATTGAAGATATGTCAGAAGATATTGAGTTGCAAATAAAACAATCTTTTAATGATTCATCAACAAAATGGGCTATACAGCTTGATGAAACCACAGATATTAGTAATAAAGCTCAATTGCTGGCATTTTTGAGGTTCGTCGATGCAGGAAAAATTGTGAATAACTACTTTTTTTGTAAAGAATTAAAACAAAGAACGACTGGTGCGGACATTTTTGAATTAGTTGATGAAAATGTTATGAAGTATAACTTGAGATGGGAAAATTGTGTTAGCGTCTGTACGGATGGAGCTCCAGCTATGAAAGGTTCAAGAAAGGGATTGATAGCACATGTCATAAAAAAATCCAAATATCAAATTTGTTCACTGTATGATTCATAGAGAAATGTTAGTGTCAAAGTCGGTTCCTCCCATCCTTGTCACAACTCTAGATGAAGTTGTCAAAGTAGTCAATTACATCAAATCAAATGCTCTTCGATCGAGAATTTTTTCAACATTTTGTGAAGCAATGGATTCCGATTATAAAAATTTATTGTTTCATACTGAAGTCAGAAGGTTGTCGAAAGGCAAAGTTTTAAATCGATTTATTTCAATGAAAAATGAAATAATGGCATTCATTGATAACGAAGAGATTAATTTTCCTTTCATGATGAGTGATGTTTGGTGGTTACGAGTTTCATTTTTGGGTGATATTTTCGACAAATTAAACAGCCTTAATTTAAATTTGCAAGGTGCTCAGGAGAACATTATCACTATCTCCACCAAGTTGAAAGCGTTTAAGGAAAAACTCAGTTTATGGAATTTAAACATTGCTAAATAAAACTTTGCATCTTTTCCGATGGTTCAAGAGAATCCATCAAAATCTATTATCAAAAAAGAAGTCGAAGAAACTTTGACATTACTATCCGCTTCTTTTGATAAATATTTTCCTTACTTGGACGTTGAAAAGATGGAATGGGTAGTTAACCCATTTATGCACTGTGAAATTCAACATCTGGAAGAAGAAATGCAAGAAAACATAATTGATTTAAAAAACGATTTAGTTTTCAAAAGACTATTCACTGAAAAGGAGCTATCTGAGTTTTGGTTGTGCTTAAACTCCAAATTTCCTAAACTTAGTAATGCGGCCATCGAATCATTGTTGCCATTTGGAAGTTCCTACCTGTGTGAGCAAGGTTTTTCAACACTCACAGAAATGAAGTCTAAGAAGCGCGAAAGACTTCAAATGATAGATGAGGAGATGCGCGTTTGTCTTTCACAAGTAGATCCCCGTATTGATTTGATATGCTCTCAAAAACAATCGCAATGCTCGCATTGATTATGTTAATTTAATATTGAAAATTAATAAAATGTGATATATATGTTTAAATTTTTACTAGTATTTATTGTTGTATTTTAATTACCTACGAGGAAATTTATAGTGAGAACCACAGGTGCGCCGCGAAAAAAAGAAATTAAGCTTAGTGCGCCGCAACTCGAAAAAGGTTGCCCGACACTGCCATAAACGAATATATGGCTAGAGGCAAAAATATTGCCTCTCAGAGTTCTTCACTCGGACACCAAATATCCCAAAGAGAACTAGCGTTTCATGTTGTGCGAGGTATCCATCCAAGATTGGAAAAGATCGCTGTTGTACTGAGAACTAGAAGAGACTTAACTCTTGATGAAATTCGGCAGTCACTTAGAAAGGAAGAGAATCGAATGAATTCTAAGATGAATGGGAGTCATTCTGATGAAAATGTACAGGCTTACAGAAGTAAAGACAGAAGAAATCACTATCAACAGAATCGACAAAAGGAGTGTTTTGTTTGCCATAAAAAAGGACATTTAGCTAAGGATTGCTGGTTCAAAAATAAGCGAACTCAAGAACAACATGGGAAAAGAAATGCAAATTCAAATACGAACTATAACAAACAAAATTTCAGAAATAATGCGAATACCGTCTCAAGCAAGCCTGCGGAACAAACTTTCAATACCAGCACAGATCGAGTTTTTGAAAACTCCTCAAATAATTATATTCAGATACAAACCTGGTGTCTTGACTCAGGGTGTACTACGCACTTATCTCCACACTTGGACTGGATGGAAAATGTAATGCCTTATGAAAGTGAGATAAATTTGGCAGAAGAAGGTAAAGTTACACATGCTACAGCTAAAGGTGATATCAAGGTTTCTACTTGCACCGAAAACGAAATTGAGAATGTTCAAATTAAAGGAGTTCTGCGTGTACCTAACTTAAGGTCTAATCTTTTATCAATATATGAATTAACTAACAAAGGAAATACTGTAATTATCAATAGAGATGGAGCAAAGATTTACAATGAACAGGATGATTTAATTGCAGAGGTTCAAATCCAGGATAGGATGTATGTAATGGAAACAAGGTCCAGAGATGAATACTCGGAAAAGACGGAGAATGTCATGACCACAAAAGATGATTTCTCAAATGACAATATCAGCTTGTGGCATAGAAGACTGAATCATTTGAACGAAGCGTACATGAAAGAGATAGTTCAATGGAATGTGGTATTGGGGGTTAATTTTAAATTTAAGAACTTGCCAGAATGTGTGTGTGAAGCTTGTATAATGGGGAAATTGATTCGACAACCTTACCATCCCGTTACCACCAACTGTACAACCAAACCCCTTGAATTGGTGCATATGGATTTGTGTGGTCCAATGCCATACCAATCTCTAGGTGGATCAAAATACTTTTTTGTTCTGGTTGATGACTTCAGCCGAAGAACCTTTATCTACTTTCTGAAAAACAAAGATGAAACTTTGGGGAAGTTTGAAAAATTTAAGGCAAGAGTGGAAAATGAGCTAAACCTGAAAATAAAGGATGTGCGAACTGATAATGGCACAGAGTTCACTAATCACAGATTCAAGAATTTCTTAATTAAAAATGGAATACACCACCAACTCTCCACCACCTACTCGCCACAAAGTAACGGAGTTGCGGAGAGAGTAAACCGAACCCTAATTGAAACAGCAAGGACATTATTGTTTGATTCAGGATTACCCATGGCTTTCTGGGCGGAGGCAGTCGCTACTGCATCATATGTCAAAAACTGTACTCCACATAGGTCAATCAAACTTGATACACCAATGGAGAAATGGAAAGGAAGAGAACCCTCCATTCGACATTTCAGAATATTCGGTTGTTTGGCGTTTTGGCCCATTACACAACAACATAGAAGTAAATTTATGCCTAAAAGTCGAAAAGGTATTTTTGTAGGCTATACTCTGAAAAGAAAGGCTTATCGAGTGTATGACATAATCACTAAGAAAATAGAAGAAGTAAGATCAGTAAAATTTGTCGAAAATGAGAAAGGAATTGATTATGCAAAAAATCTTCAAGAAGACACAAATTACGACCATTTTTCATATAAAAAGGAAGAAGAAGATGATATTGAAATCGACCATCGGACGCGTCCAGAAACCTCAGAACTAAATGAAGAAACGATTCCCACGCTAGACGAACCTAACGAGGAAAGAATTGTAAGGTCAGGTCGCAAAATGGGAGATACACAAAAAGTTTTAGAGCAAAAACACAGAGCAAAACTGAGAGAAGAAGAAATGAAATTGCTTGAACAAGGCGCTCGACGTTCGCAAAGAATAAAAGAAAGAAATAACGTGAATTTTATATTAGAACCAGAAGAACGTATTCCCGAAAATTATGAGGAGGCGATTAACTGCGATAATAAATATGAATGGCTCGAAGCAATGAAAGAAGAACTTTACTCTATTGACAAGCATAAGGTATGGACTCTCGTTCAAAGAGAAAAGAATATGAAGATCATAAACTGCAAATGGATCTTTAGCATAAAGAGTACGCCTGGTGAGGGTGTTTATAGAAGAAAAGCTAGATTAGTTGCTATTGGTTGTAATCAAAAATATGGCGTAGAATATGAGAAATATTTTTCACCAGTGATCAGAAAAGAAAGTCTTCGTGCAATTGTAGCCCTAGCAGCTCAGTTGAATTTGGTTATAACATCATATGATGTGAAGATCGCCTACCTTTACGGAGAATTGAAGGAAACTATTTTTATGAAACAGCCGGAAGGATTTGTTGAAAAAGGTGAAGAAGACAAAGTTTGCTAATTGTTAAAAAGTATATATGGACTTCCACAATCGGGACATTGTTGGAATAAAAAGATCAACGAGATACTGATACAACTGGGAATGAAAAGATCGCAATATGATCCATGTGTGTACACTTTTAGAAAAGGAAAGGAATATGGAATATTGGGTTTATACGTGGATGATCTAATAATAGCCGGAACGGATAAAACCTTTAATGAAAAACTAGCATCAGAGATAGGAAGATTTGTTGCTTTAAAAGAAAAAGGGGAGAATGAACCTTTCATTGGTATAGAGATAAAGAAAACAGAATACGGTTTTGATCTATCACAAGCCCATTATATCGATAAAATCTTGAAGAAATTTGCACTCGAGGAATGTAACATTGAACAAACTCCGGGAGATCGAGACCAAAGTTTTGATGAATGTCAAGACTCCAAACCAGTAGACAGGACATTGTATCAAAAGATGATCGGATCCCTGATGTATTTGGCAACCGGAACTCGTCCAGATATTTCTTTTAATGTGAGCAATTTATCCCGATTTTGCAATGATGCAAGAGAAGTACATTTAACAGGAGTTAAGAGATTATATAGATACCTGAAGGGCACCAGAGATAAAATGTTAAGATACAAGCCATCAGAAAATAGCATTCTTGTCAGCACAGATGCAAGCTGGTGTTCAACAAGTGACGCAAAGTCCTATTCCGGATACACAGTTAAACTGGGAAACAACCTGATCAGTTGGAGAAGCAAGAAACAAAGTTTGGTGGCTCTGTCTACATGCGAAGCCGAACTGATTTCGATATGCGAAGGGATCTGTGAAGTAAAATGGATTAAAGGACTTTTAGAAGAACTCTGTAAGGATGCGAACTTTCCTACAACGCTTAAAACAGATAGTCAATCTGCTATCAAGTGGATTAAATCTGAAAAAATATCTTCCCGGACAAAACATATAAACCGAAAATTGTATTTTATAAAAGATGCTGTGGAAGAAGGAACAATCGACCTTGAATTTGTTAGGAGTGACGAAATGGAAGCGGACCTATTAACAAAGAGTCTTCCCAAGGAGAAACTTAAAAACTGTATAAACTCTCTCGGACTGTTTGATAGAAGCTTCCACACAGGGGAGGGATTGTCGTATTTTATTTTTCAATACTCTGTGTGAAAGCTAGATTTGGAATAGGGACTAACCTAAAAGTTTTTGTTTGGCATTCCGTGTTTTGTTTTTCTTTCTTGTCTTGCTAAATGAAATAAATAATTATTTTGTTGCTTTAAAGAGAGTTGTAATTATTTAAAATACTACATAAACTAATATTGAACAAAGTATTTTTTTTTTCTTCCGGTTAGCACCATTTACCTGTGAGCTTACACACACTCTGTGGTAACAATTAATTAATATATATACATGACATAATGAAAATATGATTTTTATTATTGATAATATAATTAAAATTCTAGAACAAAATAATTACATAACCATAATAATTATTAAAATTGTTTTCCTAATATAACTGAAATTATAATTTAAATAATCAAATTAAAAATAAGAACTAAACACAGAGTTAATTTTTAAAATGTAAAGGAATGCCAAACAAAAAGAATATAACCTAATTTGCTATTATTTAAAAACATTATTGTTAGTTGTCTTTGTATGAAAAACTGTTTGCTTTGAGAAATAATGAAAAATAAATATAATTTGAGGAAAACATAAAAGGTTATTCTTATTTTTTTTTCACGACTGCATGAAAGGTAACGTATCTAGAATATACGTTTTTTTATGACATATATATACAACACACGCTCCCCTGTGTGTAAGCCCTGATTACCAAGTCCAAGGCTATCTGCACATTTTCGTAGTTTGTCCTTAGGAAGACTCTTCGTTCGTATATCCGCATCCATGTCTTCACTTTTAGTATATTCCAGTTTTATTCCATTTTGTATTTCTTCTTTCACAAAATAATGCTTTCGGTTTATGTACTTTGTTCGTGAAATAAATTTGTCGGGTTGTATCCAGTTTATTGCAGCCTGGCTGTCACTTTTCAAGGTAATTGGGAAAGTTACATCTTCACAAAGTTCTTCTAGTAATCCCTTTAACCATAACATTTCAGAAATTCCTTCACATATTGAAATAAGTTCTGCTTTACATGTCAACGCTACTGAATTTTGCTCTCTACTTTTTTTTTGTTGCCTTGTTGTTGCCAATTTTGACTGTATAACTCGAGTAGATTTTGCGTCTCGGGTTGTGCACCAGCTCGCATCAGTACATATTGTGATATTGTTGTCTTTTGACTTGTATGCCAACATTTCATTTCTGTCCCATCACATATCTAGAGATTATTTTAACTCCAGTTAAGTGTATTTCTCTTGGATCATTACTATACTGAGATAAATTGCTGACGTTGAAGGATATGTCCGGTCTTCAGCAAATATTTCTTCACAATTTCCTTTATAGGTCAAATTATCACAATTAGTATCTTCCTGAATATCATTTACATAATCAATTCCTCTTTTCACTAAATATTACTGATCTAACTTCATGAATTATCTTTGTCATTATATCATATATTCTGTAGGCTTTTCTTTTAATGGAATAACCAATAAATTTTCCCTTTCTACCCTTGGGTGGAAACTTGTTTCTTCTTGGTTTTCTCTCAAGCCAATGTGTCATACATCCAAATATTGGAAGGTGTTTGACCTATGGTTTCCTCCCATTCCATCTCTGCATAGGTGTATGGTGCTTGATAGACCTGCGCGGAGTACAATTCTTAATATATACAGCTGCAGCAATTGACTCTGCCCAAAACTTCATGGGGAATTTTGAGTCAATTAGTGAGGTTCTCGCTGTATCTATAAGATACCTATTCGCTTTCTCTGCGGCTCCATTTCTTTGTGGTGAGTAGTTGGTGGTAAGTTGGTGATGGATCTCATTTCTCTTAAAAGTCCTTCAAATCTAGAGTTAGAAAATTCAGTTCCATTGTCGGTTCTCACATATTTTATTCTAAGACTTAATTCATTTTCGGCTCTTGCTTTAAATTCTTCAAATCTTTCAAAGGTTCCATCTTTTGATTTCAGGAAATATACAAAGATTCTTCTACTGTAATCATCTACTATAACAAGAAAATACTTATATATTCCTAAAGATTGACATGGCATCGGTCCACATATATCCATATGAATCAACTAGAGGGACTTAACTATAATTTTCCGTAATATTATATGGCTTTTGAACCAGGTTTTCCATTATGCATGCTTCGCACACTGGTAACCTTTCGAATATCAGATCCAATCCTCTTATAATATGTCTTTGAATCCTTTTTTTCATGTATTCCTTATTTATATGGTTTAATCTTTTATGCCATAAACATATATTGCTATTTTTATTTGATAAATGTGTATTTATAACCATCATGTTTTCATTTTTTTTTACCATTTGTACATTTCTTAGTTTTGTTTCCATCATAAACATTCTATCTTTAATATATGCCTCAGCAACTAAATCATTCCCTTCATTATAAATTTTTGCTCCATCCTTATTGAAAAAAACTGAATTTCCTTTGTTGACTAATTCGTATACTGACAATATATTATTCCTCAAATTTGGTACATGCAAGATATCTTTGATGCGAATATTTTTTCGGCCTTAACTTGTGCATGTAGTAAGTCTCATATCTCCTTTGGATATGGCTTGGGTAGTTTTGCCCTTCTCAGCTAAGTTGATTTCAGTTTTGTTCTCTTCCACATTTTCTATCAAAGTTAGGTTTGGGGTTAAATGTGCGGTGCATCCTGAATCTATACACCGTATTTGCCTATCATTTCTCTCTTTTGGTGAATTTTCGAATTATTTTACATATGTTTCAAATGCTTGCTTATTAATTCTACTTTTCATAGTATCTACTAGGTTATTTGAATTTTCCCTACTGTATTTGTGATTTCTATAATCAGGAGTCCATTTCTTTTGATATTCTTGTTTATGCTTTTCTCGAAACCAGCAATCCCTTACTGGATGTCCCTTTTTATTACAAAAAAAAAAACATCTTCTTGGCTGAAATTGTTCAACTTTTCTATCTTTAAATCTGTATGCTTGTTCATGCCCATTCTCAACCGATTGATTTAATCTCATATTTCTTCTTTACTCCTTTTCTCTTAGAGTTTGTTGAATCTCTTCAATTGTTGCCTCTCTCTTAGATCATAAGACAATAGCAATATTTTCATACCTTGGATGTATGCCTCTGACAATATGAAATGAAAGTTCTCTTGAAGGAAATTGATGCCCTAATTACAATTACAATCATTTTATTTCCAAAGCGCTATATCCCGCAAGGGATACTTGCGCCAAACAAGGAGAAAAGTTTATTTACATAAGTTATTTACATTATTCAACGCATGAAAACATTAGAGATCCAGATTTTGTAGAAATTTTAGAATGTATTTACAAAATGAATTGAACTTTAAATATGATTTTTTATCGGAAATCAAATCGTTAAGTTCATAAACAATTAGTTCATTCTTCATTCTATAATCTTGAAATGCTGGGCAATCGATCAGTAGATGTCTTGAGGTTTGTTCCTCCATACCACAAAAGCAACTTGAATCCTCCACTGCCTTTATTCTATTTTAAAAACTTTTGAAATTTCCGTGGTTTGTAACAAATTGAGTATTAGAAAAATTTGGACGAAAGTATTTAGGGATTTCTTGGGGAAAAAAGTTTAAGAAAGTATTATTTGCTTCGTTTTTCAGAACATTCATTCTTGATTTGAGAAAGGTATCTATAATTCCTGGAATAAATGGGTCATAAATTTGTTGATAATATGTGGATAAGTTTCTCAGATCACACACACACAGATATCATGATTCTGGATTCGATAAAGTCTGAGATCAGAGGAATGTTGGCCAAACTATGAACACTGTATATGATGTGGATTTATAGGCTTGTATACACCATGTCAGTATTTGATATTGGGTTGAATTTAATTTTTGTAAACATTTTTTATTTAAATATTTGAACCAAATTTCGGCTCCATATGTAAGTATTGGTCTGAAAATGTATTTACGAAGTATTAATCAAGTTTCGTATAAAATCTAAGTGAGTATCATTACAGGAATTGGGATGAAAGTAAAAATTTGCGATTACTACAAACGAATTTGAGGTTATGACAGATATTGCAGTACAGAATTGATTCGTAAAATTATCAAATTTTTTGAATTATATATTTTTATTTACAATGATTGTTGCTGTGTGTGTAAATAATTTCTGAAGTCTTTGAATAAATTATTGGTGAGTCTAAATCAAATATAACCTGTTTATCTAAAACATATGGTTCTTGAAGTAATATAATATCGGGTGGATTATTATTCGTTGAAATTGTAAGTTCGTTTAAAGCTGTCATACTTTTTCTAATATTCTGTTGTAAACATTTTATGTTTCCTCTATATGGCAGAGCAGTGATCACCATGATTACACATAACTAAATTCGTTATTCATTCCTCTTCTGAACCGATGAGATATTGAGTTCTTCTCACTGTTCTATCAACCTGCAATTTATATTGAGGACAGTCATTTGTATTTGGTTTATGGTTAATCGGACTATTCCTAAGTCTTGGATGCTTTGAACAGTTATGACATCTTATCTCTTTTGTACAGACGTGATTGCCCTGGGTTCCACAGATGCAACATATTTGTACATTTGGACATTCTTTTGTTTTATGGTCTGGATTAAACTGAAAACAATTTTGGCATTGTTTTACTAGGATTTTATCTTGTATCTGACAACGTTCTAGGTCTGTATATAATGTATTGTTCATTATTTTAATAAGTTGATAGGCTTTTGGGGAAACCCTCAGGACTATGCTTTGGGTTGGGGGGTGTGTTAGATTTCATTACGAATAATATCTTGATTTCATCTTCCATTCCGTTTTCAGCTACTGATTCATATTACAAATCGTGTTTACAAATGTGGTTGTATCGGTTAGTTTGGAAACATTTTTCACCACCACTGTTGGATTTTTTTGCTTTGGAACAAAGGTTTTGCTTATTGTTTTTAATTCCTCAGATTTGTTCAATTCCTCTTGAAGTGAATTCATCTCTGTCATATTAGGCAATTTTATAATTACTGCGCTTCTTGTGTTAAACATTTTGTTGATTTTTATCTTTGTGCCCCTGTCTCTAATTTTCTTTATATCCTTAGAAATAGCCTGTATTATGGTTGAAGTAGGTTCATTGTTGGCTGGTGTTTTTTTTTTTTTGCCATAAGCGTGAATTCTCTATTCTGAAATTGCTGATGTTTCACGATCAAATCTGATACATTTTTTCTTTTTGCAATTTGTGCATAAGAAGGTCTATAAACTGAAATATCCTTTGCTATTTTATCAATCCTGCTGTCCATTACCTCTTTGATGGCTTCGGTTATTGTTTCTAGTGCAATTTTTTTTTTTATTTCTGTTATGGAGGAAATACCATCTTTTATTTGGTTTATATTTGTGCCAAAAAATGTCAGATCATTTTTGGTTAAAATTTTTTGAGTACTTTTAAATTTATTTGTGAAGTATTCAAGAACTTCATCAAGTTTTAATTTAATTGAATATACAGCTGATTCCATTTATTTAGTTTCGTATAAGAATCTAAAATAAAGAGCAGTAAATTTGCATATTTTTATAAAAGGAAATTTTTGCATAAAGTTTGCAGTAGTAAATTTAATTGTGTTTATTTTTTAAAATCCAATAGATTCAGCAAATAATAATGTAGTATTACAATAACTAATAATTAACTGAATATCTATATATATATAAATGAATGTTTGTGTGTTGGTTTGTATGTCAGGTATACAAATTCGCAGTAGTTCACTAATTCAAACCAAAATTTCCATAAATAGGTAAAAATAACGGGAAAGACGATAGGCTATTTTAAAAAATATATATAAATCAATTATTAAGACTATATATTCAAATTATTCTACTTAGCTCACGAACAGCGCCCTCTATCAAGTACTAAAAGGTTATAAATACGTTTAAAATCTAAATCTTCTCAATATTTTATTAATTATAGTTCGCTTAATAACACATATAATATAAATATTTATATAATAACTGCTCTAATTTGAAATATTTGGTAGGTTTTATTTATTTATATATTTTTATTTCTATATATAACTGATCTAATTCGCCGTTTAAAATAACTAATAATAGTTCGCTTAATAACACATATAATTTAAATATTTATATAATAACTGCTCTAATTTGAAATATTTGGTAGGTTTTATTTATTAATATATTTTCATTTTTAGATATAACTGCTCTAATTCGCCGTTTAAAATAGCTAATAATAGTTCGCTTAATAACACATATAATATAAATATTTATATAATAACTGCTCTAATTTGAAATATTTGGTAGGTTTTATTTATTTATATATTTTCATTTTTAGATATAACTGATCTAATTCGCCATTTAAAGTAACTGCTCTAATTCGAAATATTTGGTACGTTTTATTTGTGTTCACTCTATTTCTATTTATTTGAAGTATTATAATTTCCATGTTTTAAAAACCTATTTCAAAAAGGTCGTTAGAAATATGTAAGGCCTGAAATAGCTTTACATGCGAATATTTATGATGCCAAGCGTAGCTTAATGGTTAGGTGTGCGGCTTCGTATTTCCACAACCTTGGTTCGAAACTTAGCCTGGGTGTTTTTTTTTTTATTATTGAAGCAAAGTTTTTTTTTTTTACAGTACCAAAATTTCCATACATAGGTAAAAAAATACGAGGAAAACGATAGGCTATTTTAAATTATATATAAATTAAATATTAAAACTATATATTCAAATTATTCTACTTAGCTCACGAACAGAGCCCTCTATCAAGGTTATAAATACGTTTAAAATCGAAATCTTCTCAAAGTTTTATTAATAATGGTTCGCTTAATAATTAGAATACTTGATCTAAATCGAAATATTTATAGACGCTCGCTCGATTTGAAGATTTATATCGTAACTAATCTGACTGTAAAGTTTGGAGCGGGACGTTTCACAAGAGTGACATCCACGGCGCCAATTTATAATTGTAACGAATAGTGTTTGAATAAAACATTTAATCGGGTAAACCCGGGCGTTGCCCGGGTCATTCGTCTAGTATAATATATAATAACTATGATATAAACAATTTTCAAAACAAATATTTACCGCAGCTAAGGCGACACGCAGCCGGTCGGGTCAGCCTCCTAGCGGCAAAAAAAAAAATGCCCAATGATGAACTTCTCGCAGCAATATTTTTTGCCCTTGTTATATATTCATCTACAGTTTCATTTATCTTTCATTCTAATGTTCTTTAATTCTAAGCCTATATCAATAATTTTATCTTCCAAATTACCTGTGTATGTTTTTCTTAGTGAGCCCCATACTTTCTTCGCATTTGTTTCTCCGATGAACATTCCAGCTTGTTCATTTGTCAACGTTGTGATGATTATCCCAAAAGCTTCATCCTTTTTATTACTCCAAATCTTCCAAGAACTTTTGTCTTCCCTATCTGGTTCTGTATCGGAAATCACACATTTAAATAATTTTATTCCTCTCACAACTGCGCCGATTTTCAACGTCCAAATTTGACAATCGATAACCTGTTAATGGTTCAATTTTCGTTTGGGATGAAAAATTAGAATTAAACATTTTCGCCTTTTGAGCTAATATAAACAAACCAATATAATTTAATTACAATTATATTGCCACGTGGAAAATTAGGGGAAGACAAACTTCAGGATGAGACAGTAATTTATTTAATTTATTAATTTAATTGATTTATTTGATGCAAGAACAAACTATGAATAATAAACAAAAGATAAGCAAAGAGGGAAATTTACAGAGTAGTAAAATATAAACTAAAAAAATGATACTCTGTTAATGAAATAATAAATACTTTGTTATATAGCTCCTTCCCTATGGGAGCTGTGACCTACATCTTGCAATCATTCTAGGTACTGAAATGGATCTGCTTCTGCCAAGGATTCCATCGAAGTTTTGGAACTTTGTCCCTAATACCTTTGCGTCCTTTTTCTTTGCGGCGTGAAGAACGGCTTTGTCGCTGTATCGTCGTCTATAGGGACATCGTCATCTGGGAGGGAAGTCTTGGCTTTGACACGGCGTTGGAATCCTGGAGCCAGTCTCCGAAAATGTAGATCACAGCACCTATGGCCTAAAGGTCTTCTCGGCGATCCTCAGTTTGACTTCCTTATTTTACCCAGTATCTCCACCAAAATGCCGCGAGGAAAATTTGGGAAGACAAACTTCAGGATGAGACAGCAATTTATTTAAGGCAAGAACTGTAAGAGAATTAGAAGCTGGATCTCAGAAAAGATTGTTTAATTATCATTTATATTATATTAAGATGACAAGTAACAAAGAGAGTCAAACAAAGCAAGCGTAGTGTGTTGTTATCCAAGACGCCTCAAGATTAACTAAGCATTAGTTTATTTCCTCTTCTTATTATATGTATTATATACAAGTCAAAAGAGATCACTAGCAGAGTATTATTCCTTTTGGTTTCCAGAGCTCAACAATCTATGAGCCTAATACTCTGCACATCTCCTCCCTTAACTTTACAGAAACCTTCGAGGTATCTTGACTGCCCTTCCATATCTTGTATGCACGGCTGGCATTGAAGGGAGGCTCTTCTCTGGATCCTGGTCTTGGTTGTCCCTCTGCATCCTTCCACCTCTTGTAGATGAGGCCGTTGGTGTAAGGCAATCCTCCTCGGTCTCTTGCTCCTGGTCATCCTTGCATCTCCTTGAGAGCCAGGTTGATGTCGAAGTGGGGGTCTCCTCATTTCTCTGCTCCTGGCGCTGGCCATCCTCAGAAGCATCCATGGAACTTCCCATTTTTGGTAGAGGTGTGAGGTGGAGTCTGTTTCGCCTAACTTTTCCTTGGGGAGTTTGTACCCAATAGGAACGCGGTTCTTCGGATTTGTGAAGAACTGTTCCTTCTACCCTTTGATCTCTAATCCAAACGCTGTCCCCTTGTTGAAGCGGAGGCAAGCTATGTACATCGTGTCGTTTATCATATAGGCGCTTCTGGTTGATCACCCTCCTTTTCTCTCTTTATTGCAAAGCTTCGGAGTCCAAGTACCTTGGCATCAGTGATGATTCTATTGCTGGAACAGAGGTCCTAAGGCGTCGTCCCATTAATAGTTCAGCTGGACTATAACCACTTTCCAGGGGCATCGTTCTAAATGCTTGAAGAGTCAGATAGCAATCTTCTTTCTTAAAACTTTGCTTTATATTCTTGATAATTGCTTCAATAAATCCATTGCTTTGAGGGAATTTCGGGCTGGATGTGATATGTTTGAAAGACCATTCCTTAGAAAATTTTGAAAATTCGGAACCCAGAACTTTTTGGAATTGTGGTCCATTATCGCTTCTAACAGTCTCAGGTGTTCCATGCCTAGCAAATATAGATTTAAGACGGCTTATTACTTCTTGAGCAGTTAGATTTTGTAAAAGTGATATTTCTGGGTACCTGGAGTAGTAATCACATACAATTAGATATCATCTCCCATTTAGAAAAAAGAGATCCATTCCGACTTTTTGCCAAGGCCTGATCGGAAATTCTGAGGGCATCAAAGGTTCATGCTTGGGTTTTCTCTCCTTCAAGCATTTTGTACACGACGAAACCATCCTTTCAATTTCTTGGGAAATTCCTAACCACCAAACCGATTCTTTTGCTCTAGATCAGCATTTATTGATCCCAAAATGGCCTTGGTGCAATTTCTCAAGGATATCTTTCCTCAATGACTTAGGGATTAGAATTCTTTGTCCTCTAAAAAGAAGACCATTCTGATAGGTCAGGTCCTCCTGAAATTGCCAGTATCCTCTTAGTGCTGGATCTACTTCTCTTTTATTCTTAGGCCATCCACTCATACAGTATTTAGCCAATTGAGAGCAAAGTGAATCTTCCTTTTGCTTTCTAGAAATCTCCAAAAGTCTTTCTTCTGTTGCTGGAAATTCAATGGATTGGATGTACGCAGAAAGTTCTTCTTCCAATTCATCTTTATGTGGTTTAGACATAGGCTTCCTTGATAACATATCAGCCACTATTTGCTTTTTCCCAGCAATGTGACTTATTTGATAAGAATACCTCATCATCCTCATTTTTAATCGCTGAAGTCTGGGAGTCATGTCTTCCAAGGATTTGGACGTAAAAATGGCAATCAGTGGTTTGTGATCTGTTTCAATATGGATTTTAATACCTGTAACATAATCCTTTAGTCGATCACAAGTCCATACTATAGCCAGTCCTTCTTCTTCAATTTGGCTGTATCTTTTCTCCGTTTCTGAAAGTGTTCTAGATACATAAGATATAGGTTTTAAAGATCCATCAGGTTGTTCTTGTCTTAGAACACCACCTATTCCAAATGAAGAAGCATCAGCCGATACTATGGTCGTTCTTGAGGGATCAAATAAAGCGAGGTTAGGTCTAGATACTAACTCTTGTTTCAGCAGGTTAAACTCTTTTTCTGAGGTTCATCCCAAACCCACTCGTTTTTTGTACTTAGTAACGAATTCAAGGGTTGTAATTTATCCGCAAGGTTGGGAATGAATTTTCCTAAATAATTCACCATGCCTAAGAAAGACTTCAATTCTTTTGTTGATCTAGGCGCCTCCATTTTTGTAATAGCATCGAGCTTTTCTTCGTCAATGAATAAGCCTTCTGAACTCAATGTGTGTCCCAGGAATTTTACAGTTTTAACTCCAAATTGACACTTTTCTGGGTTGAGTGTCATCCCTTCTTCTTGGATTTTCTTCCTAACTTGGCGTACCCTTTCGTTATGTTCTTCTAAGGAAGATCCGTATACTACAATATCATCCATGAAGTATACAACCCCTTCTATTTTGCCCAGAAGCTGAGTCATCTTTCTTTGAAAGATTTCTGGTGCCGACGTTATTCCAAATGGGATTCTTTTGAAAAAGAACCTGCCGAATGGCGTTATAAAGGTGGTTAGTTTTTGAGATTCTTTAGCTAACCCAAACTGCCAAAATCCAGAATTTGCATCTAGCTTGGAAAAATAGCAAGCATTTCCCAGCTGTCCCAGGATATGCTCTGTCGCAGGTAGCGGATAATTTTCTCTTCTTATATACTGATTTAGCTTCGTTAAATCAACACAAATTCTTATTTTTCCTCCTGGTTTCGATACTGCAACCATTCCCGCACACCACTCAGTCGGCTCTTCTACTGATTCAATGACTCCTAGCCTGGTCATCTCTTCAAGTTGTTCCTTTACCTGTTTCATTAAGGGAATTGGAACTCTCCTAGGGGTGCATAAAGCATATGGTTTCGCATCTGGTTGTAGGGATATTTTGTAATTTATTTTAGCATGTCCTAAACCAAAGGAAAAACAGGGTAACGTGGTAAGATTCTTTAATAGAACACGACGAGCTTTCAGGCAGCAACTGCCCTTCTTCAGGTCTTATACAAGTGTAGACAAAGAAGTGCCATATTTATAAGCGAAAATATTTACATATATACGCGCAAGGAATAAGGAATTTTACATACTGAAGATTGGAAAGGGGAATTTGCATATTTACAAATAAAAATAAAACAAACTCTGTGAGAAATAGAGGCAAAAAAAAAAACGGAGATAAAAATTAAACCTGAAGGCAAAACACGGAGATAAAAATTAAACCGTAAATAACAATAAAACCCAGAAACATATCAGCGAGTGAGGCCGTAAAATATTGTATATTGCGGTGGGAGATCAATCTTCCGGTTAAAACTGGGAGTACAGTTGGACACCAGTGCTTCCAGAACCAAGCGTTGGTACTTGTTTCCAATATCCCTGTATACAGAAATCGTATCGTCTAAATTAAAGGAATGGTCGAAATCTGCCATGTGTTGAAAGATGAGAGATTTTCGATCTTTGGAACGTATATTACGGTTGTGTTCGCGGATTCTAGTGGCGATGGTTCGACCAGTTTCACCAATGTAGCATTGCTCACAATCGTTGCATGATATTTTATAGATGCCGTTATTGAGGGATAGAGGGTTAAGTTTGATGGAGCCTTTTGTTATGGGGTGCCGTAAGGATGCTTCTAGGGAAGGCGAATTTTTGAAAAACGTGCGAATACCGAATTTTCGTAAAAATAACGCAATATCAGAGTTCGTGGTCGAAAAAGGAAGGACACAGACGTTTTTATACAGCGGAGGTGTAACTTTTTTGTGGTTCGGAACGTAAAAATGGCGGTCAATAAAATTATGAGGGTAACCGGCGGATAAAAGATGGGTGTAAACGGTACGCTTCTCGATCGTTCTAAATAAGGCAAGGGAACAATGAGTATATACCCGTTTGGAGAGAGTTTTTACCGTGGTGATTTTGTGAGAAACCGGGGCATGTGATAAAAAGTGTAAATAGGAGGGAGTGAAGTTAGGCTTGCGAAATACGGTGGTCTGAAAAGTGCCATTAGTGTTGATGACTAAAACGTCTAAAAACGGGATGCAATTAAAACAGGATGGGTTGTGAGTAAAACGGAGATCATGATGGTATGAGTTTAAAACCGTGAGTATGGGGAGATGGTCGGTATCACGATGGAGGCAAAAAATGTCGTCAAAGTACCTCGACCACATCTCGATCCTCAAATGATTATGGGAAACTAACCACCGGTCCAGATTAGACATAACAATCTCAGCTGCTATTGTGGAAAGAGGGCTGCCCATAGGGGAGCCTCTCATCTGTACAAAGAAACAGCCATTGAATTCTAAAGCATTCATGTCAAGGCAGATGGTGAATAGATCCAAGATGGTTTTTTGATCATTACTAGGAAGAGTGGAAGAAGAAAGAAGTTGCTCTAGGCCATCTATGATCAGAGAATGCGGGAGGCACAGAAAGAGTGATGTCACGTCAAAAGTCGACATGGTGAGACCACGAGGTTGGGGGACATTCTTTAATCTTGTAAAAAATTCAGATGGATCTTGTACCGAGTAAATATTATGTGTTTTGACCAGGGGTTTTAGAAGGCTAGAAAGGTATTTGGCTAGCGGTAAGGCGGGTGACAGATGGTAAGCAACTATGGGTCTAAGGGGGACACTGGGCTTATGGGTTTTTGGTAGGCCATATATATATGGAACCCTGGAAAGATTGGAGGTAAACTGCTGGAACTGATCGGGAGTTATGCATTCGTTTCTTCTGAGCAATCTGAGTGATGATTTGTAGGCACCAGAAATAGCACAAACACGTTCAGGTGAGGTCCAGGGTTCCATATATATATGGCCTACCAAAAACCCATAAGCCCAGTGTCCCGCTTAGACCCATAGTTGCTTACCATCTGTCACCCGCCTTACCGCTAGCCAAATACCTTTCAAGCCTTCTAAAACCCCTGGTCAAAACTCATAATCTTTACTCGGTACAAGATCCATCTGAATTTTTTACAAGATTAAAGAATGTCCCTCAACCTCGTGGTCTCACCATGTCGACTTTTGACGTGACATCACTCTTTCTGTGCCTCCCGCATTCTCTGATCATAGATGGCCTAGAGCAACTTCTTTCTTCTTCCACTCTTCCTAGTAATGATCAAAAAACCATCTTGGATCTATTCACCATCTGCCTTGACATGAATGCTTTAGAATTCAATGGCTGTTTCTTTGTACAGATGAGAGGCTCCCCTATGGGCAGCCCTCTTTCCACAATAGCAGCTGAGATTGTTATGTCTAATCTGGACCGGTGGTTAGTTTCCCATAATCATTTGAGGATCGAGATGTGGTCGAGGTACGTTGACGACATTTTTTGCCTCCATCGTGATACCGACCATCTCCCCATACTCACGGTTTTAAACTCATACCATCATGATCTCCGTTTTACTCACAACCCATCCTGTTTTAATTGCATCCCGTTTTTAGACGTTTTAGTCATCAACACTAATGGCACTTTTCAGACCACCGTATTTCGCAAGCCTAACTTCACTCCCTCCTATTTACACTTTTTATCACATGCCCCGGTTTCTCACAAAATCACCACGGTAAAAACTCTCTCCAAACGGGTATATACTCATTGTTCCCTTGCCTTATTTAGAACGATCGAGAAGCGTACCGTTTACACCCATCTTTTATCCTCCGGTTACCCTCATAATTTTATTGACCGCCATTTTTACGTTCCGAACCACAAAAAAGTTACACCTCCGCTGTATAAAAACGTCTGTGTCCTTCCTTTTTCGACCACGAACTCTGATATTGCGTTATTTTTACGAAAATTCGGTATTCGCACGTTTTTCAAAAATTCGCCTTCCCTAGAAGCATCCTTACGGCACCCCATAACAAAAAGCTCCATCAAACTTAACCCTCTATCCCTCAATAACGGCATCTATAAAATATCATGCAACGATTGTGAGCAATGCTACATTGGTGAAACTGGTCGAACCATCGCCACTAGAATCCGCGAACACAACCGTAATATACGTTCCAAAGATCGAAAATCTCTCATCTTTCAACACATGGCAGATTTCGACCATTCCTTTAATTTAGACGATACGATTTCTGTATACAGGGATATTGGAAACAAGTACCAACGCTTGGTTCTGGAAGCACTGGTGTCCAACTGTACTCCCAGTTTTAACCGGAAGATTGATCTCCCACCGCAATATACAATATTTTAAGGCCTCACTCGCTGATATGTTTCTGGGTTTTATTGTTATTTACGGTTTAATTTTTATCTCCGTGTTTTGCCTTCAGGTTTAATTTTTATCTCCGTTTTTTTTTTTTGCCTCAATTTCTCACACAGAGTTTGTTTTATTTTTTATTTGTAAATATGCAAATTCCCCTTTCCAATCTTCAGTATGTAAAATTCCTTATTCCTTGCGCGTATATATGTAAATATTTTCGCTTATAAATATGACACTTCTTTGTCTACACTTGTATAAGACCTGAAGAAGGGCAGTTTCTGCCTGAAAGCTCGTCGTGTTCTATTAATGAATCTTACCACGTTACCCTGTTTTTCCTTTGAATCTTGCAGCGTGGCGATATGATGTCATGTCCTAAACCATTAAATATTTTTGGAAACTCTCTTTTTGGATTTAAAAAATTTGATGATAATTGCTGAATCATTCTCACAATGTTTAATTTTTCACTTGTCTCCCCAGAGAGAAGTGGCTGTTTTAGTTTATCAACAATGTATATTTTCGAGTTTAAGTGCTGGCCTTTATTTTGAAGTTTTACGTGGATCATTCCAACTGTTTCCAAGGGTATTCCACTTGGACCTTGTAATAATTCATCAGATTTTTCCAGTGTTATTCTTTGGAAACTTTGATAATAATATTGTAGGGGGAGCACGTTGACATCAGCTCCGGTGTCAATTTTAAAATTAATTTGTCTATTATTTACCTTAATTGGTACTATCCATTTCTTGGAATTATCTTCTACAGATCCCAGAAAAGCTATCTCTGATTTTATTTTATTTATGGCTTCTGATCTACATACTTTGGCATAATGGCCCTTTTTCTTGCATTTGTTACAATACGAGTTCATAGCTGGACAATTTTTCCAATCATGATTATTTGAATTGCCACACCTGGTGCATCCATGTGATGACCCTCCCAACTGGTTTGACTTGAATTGTCTTATTTTTGGTTCGTGCCTTTTTGTTTCTTTTATGTGATTAGGCATTTTCTTTATTTGATCTACAGAATCTTGTTGGTAAAGGCTAGACTGCTGTTCTTTGACACTTTCTAATTGCTTTGCCATTAGTGTGGCTTTTACTAAGGTCAAGTCTGTATCAAGTTGCATTCTTTCAGATAATGCTCTATCCCTTACTCCAACAACTATCCTATCCCTAATCAACTCATCATGTAACATCCCAAAATTGCAGTGCTCAGCTAGGCTATGGAGTGCTGTGATAAATCCATTCACCTTTTCCCCTTCCTGCTGACATCTTTGATTAAATCTTGCCCTTTCATAAATTATTTTACGTCTTGGAATAAAGTGACTTTCAAAGCATTCAATAACTTTATCATAATTTTCTAGTTGGTCACTTGCTATTTTACATGACAACAAAATGTCATCTGCATTATCACCCATGCAGTACACGAGCATATTAACTTGCTCATTTTCTGGGTTATTAATTAACCCGCTTGCCTCCCTAAAACGTTCAAATCTCCTAATCCATTTTGGCCAATCACCTGGATTTGAAAAATTAAAAGGTTCTGGGGCTACACAATTATAATTTTGGGGCATTATAAAGACTTATTTATAATAAAATATAACTTACCAAAAAGTTTGCTTGATGTCAAGTTTCAAATTTTCTTCGAACAACGACTTTCTTTATAAATTCAGTTTGCCGCTTCTAAGCTTGCTTGATGTCGAATTTCAAATTTTCTTCGAACAACGACCTTCTTTATGAAATCAGTTTACCGCTGCCACCATGTGTTGTTATCCAAGACGAGGCAAGATTAACTAAGCATTAGTTTATTTTCTCTTCTTATTATATGTATTAT
Organism: Cordylochernes scorpioides; assembly: GCA_030710605.1. Taxonomy (NCBI): domain Eukaryota; kingdom Metazoa; phylum Arthropoda; class Arachnida; order Pseudoscorpiones; family Chernetidae; genus Cordylochernes; species Cordylochernes scorpioides. Next base: position 104,292,763 of record CP092864.1, read on the forward strand.
ATACAAGTCAAAAGAGATCACTAGCAGAGTATTAATTATTTTGGTTTCCAGAGCTCAACAATCTATGAGCCTAATACTCTGGGAAGACAAACTTCAGGATTAGACAGCAATTTATTTAAGGCAAGAACTGTAAGAGAATTAGAGGCTGGATCTCAGAAAAGATTGTTTAATTATCAATTATATTATATTAAGATGACAAGTAACAAAGAGAGTCAAACAAAGCAAGCGTAGTAGCAGACAAAACAAAAGCAAAACTGAAACCTATATACAGGTACGCCGGAGCGGCGCCAGGTCACGTGATGTCTGGGGGAAGTGGCCGTTGCTATGGTAACAGCCGACGTGCGAGTCACTTTTCAACACTCCCACCTGACGAGCACTTTGTTGTTTCAAACAGTCCAAGTTGGCTTCTTAGTCTTCTATACCTTTCTGGAGGTAGAGCTTTCGTGAATATGTCTGCAGCTTGATCATTGGAGCAGACATAAAGAAGGTCAATTGCATGTTTTTGAAAATGATCTCTGATAAAGTGATACGAAATATCAATATGTTTAGTTCTTTTGTGGTATTCTGGGTTGTGAACAAGTCTTATGCAGCTTTGATTGTCGCAAAAAATTGTTGTAGGCTTTACTTGTTCTTGATGTAGCTCGCGTAGTAGTTGTCTCAGCCAAATTGCTTCTTTCGTTGCTTTGGAAGCCGCAATATATTCAGATTCTGTTGTTGACAGAGACACACAATTCTGTTTTTGACTGCACCAAGAAATAGGTCCATTATTCAACATGAACACATATCCGGTGGTTGATTTTCTTATGTCTAGGTCTCCAGCAAAATCAGCATCGGAAAAACCTATCAGAGATGTAGTGCAGGAACTCCCACCAAAACAAATACCGATGTTTTTCGTAGCTTTTAAGTATCCAAATATTTTCTTTACTGCGGTCCAATGTGAAGGTCCTGGGTTGTTCATAAATTGGCTAACCCTGCTGACTGCGTAGGCAATATCAGGTATAGTTCCAGTCATGAGGTACAATAAACTACCAATTGTCTGTCTGTATGGAATCTTATTCATTTCTTCAATTTCCTGATTAACCTTTGGGCACATCTCTTTTGTTAGTTTTGAGTAAGGATCAGAAGGTACAGATTGTAACTTAATTTCAAGAAGGTTGTAATGTTCAAGTGTTCTTTCAATGTATGAGGCTTGATGTATAAATAATATTTTAGTTGTTCTATCTGCATTTTGCTTTATTTTGTATATGTCATAATTTGTATATAATTGTATGCACCTCCGACCCACTATGCATGTACAATGTATGATTTCCAAAGATTTAATAAAGAATGAGGTAACTGGAGGAAAGGAAGTGGCAACAAGACATAGGAAGCAGGCTAAAAGCGGGCACCAGTATAAATAACTTGTACAGTCAATACTTCCGGACAAGACAGGGCGTATCTGGTGACCAGAAGTTATAAAAGTTTGAGAGACACCCAATTTCCGGAACAAGACCGGACGTATTTGACAACCACGGAAGTAAATAGAGTCGAACTAACACTCGATACTTCCTATCAGGCCGGGCATATCTTTCACCAAAGAAAGTCGCCGGTCCAATTAGAAAGATCCACTAAGTAGGTCAACCAATAGGAAAACGGGCACGTCCCAGCCTTCGACCAATGGGAAGGAAGACGACTCGTGGTGTTAAATCGAGAAGTAAGAACAGGCAGTTACGCTTTGGCTCCCAAGGAGGTGACATCGGCTCTGGACCTCTCCCCCTCTGCTCATCCCGTAGCTAAGTACAATCACCGCCATGTGATCAGATAATTAACAATCAAAATCGCTCCGCTCTTCTCAAGCTTTCTTTCCTCCAACCCAGTTGCCTTTTATTTTCAAACCTCATCATGTGTCCTGATTATTCCTAACTGTGTGCTTCACTTGCCACTCAACGACTGCGTTTCAACCAATCCTCACCATTCAAATCGAACAACAAGAAATTCCGCAACGATATTGTCACAGAACGAATAAGTCGACAGGATAAAGATTATGGAGCTTAATCAGGATCAAAATGGAAATTAGCCCAGACACCAGCAAATCAAACGGCAATGACAAAACCAGCGGAAAAGAAGCGGGCAAGAAGAGAGGCGACCAGGCGCCTTCTAGCGGCCATCATATGGCAGATGACCGTGACCCTCCGACGTGTCGACGCCCCGCAAAGTGAGACGGAGTTCCGGAGCGCCATTCCCCGGGGAGGACGACGGACACAACCCCCGCCAACCCCAGGCGAGTGTCACCAAGGCCGGACGCCGACCACCGAGGAGTCATCCACCGCCATGCCGTACCCGTATCACAGCACACCCCGACGCCCAGGTGCATGGAATGCACCTCTTCCGCCGTCCAACTGCAAGTTCTGCGGCGCGAGGCACTGGCACAGCGAATGCCGACATCGACCAGTCCCGACGGCCCACGAAAAAGTGCGGACGGTGCAAGCAGTCCCAAAATCACCAGTCCCGAGTCCACAACAACCAAGTCAAGCCAGAGACACCCCAGCCGAGCAGACTTTTCGAGACTAAGGTAGGCACCCCCCCTATGGCGTCAAGAATTGACTTTGAACTCTTACCTAACCCTACCTACCCCTTTAACCATGTATCTAAACATGTACCAAATGAATGCAAGCACGGGCTAGACCAAAACCTGTCCCAAAGGACTCGTACAGCACACAAAGCTTTCACACATGGAAACCCTTGCCTGCATTCATTGCCCAAACCTCAAATATTTACATGCCACCATTCTAATATCACACCACGCAACTTTTCATGCCCACCACGACTCCAACCTACAATTCCAATAATGCCCAAAAAAGTGTCCGTACATCGACACAGCTCACCCACTTACCACGCAAATGTACCTCACAACATACACGCACCCATACGTCACCACGCGACAAACACGCACAACCCGCACAACAAATGCAACACACGCGCCAAAAGACAACAACAACAAACAAGCGCATGCACAACCGTTAAGAATAATACAATCATCCCGTCTACACAAAACATAGAAAAAATTCACGCCACCAAACAACCACACAATCGAAAAACATTGCGATCTTTCCTAAAAGCTGTGAACGCCTATAAAGAGTTCATTCCGGACCACGCCCGCTTGCGGACGCCACTTGTCAACCTTCTAAAAAAGGATGTCATGTGGGTCTGGAGTGACGAATGCCAGAAAGCGTTCACTAACCTGAAAGAAAGCCTTACCACACACCCCACATTATACCTTTACCAAGAAGATCTGCCATGCCAGGTACACTGTAACACCTCAACATTCAGCATTACAGGCGTTCTTAAACAAGTCTACCCTGATGGGAAGACATACACCGTTCAACATTTCAGCCGATCTCTGCGTAGTCACGAGCGAAATTATTCAGACTTGGAACTACAATGCCTAGCCATTGTGGAAAGTGTGGATAACTTCCGCGCCTGTCTTATGGGCAGAAAGTTTACAATACTTTCTGACCATCCTGCATTGCAGTGGTTGAAAGAGATCAAAGCCCCTTCAGGCAGATTGTTTCGATGGAGGTTAAGACTGTCAAGATACGAATATGAGGTCCGTAGCATAAATGGAGTACAACAATATGAAACGGGCGTTGTAACTCGTATCCCATTTTGTGGCTTTCTAGATGCGCCACTCATAAATAGCCAACAGTCTTCTCCACCGGGAAAATCTCGCGTGACTATGGATCACAATAAACTGCGCACCGTCTCCCGAAAAGGAGTACTTAAAACTATAGTCCCAAGTTCACTTACAACCAGACTTCTTAAGTCCGTACACACACAACACCACCACCCAAACATCTCCAAGATGACGAGACTCATCTCGTCACAATATTATTGGCAGAACATGACACAAGACATCGCAAAACAGGTAAAAACCTGCCCCATCTGCCGATTCGCTAGAAGAATCGATGAATACAACCAACCTTCACGTAAAAATACCGACACAGGCCCCAAAGCAAAACAGAATTCGTACATAAAGCACAGCGTACACACAACACAAACAATGCCAAAATTACACCACCCGCGTCAGAGAAACAATCACACAGCTCAACCTAAATCAATTACCACCGACATATCGCTAATAAAACCATTAACGATCAAACAGGAGAACTGCGAACCTACCAATCATTTAAATTCTACAATTAATAAGGTTCAGGCAAATATTTCAGAGTCCCCATTTACAAAAATCTGGAGGAACATGGGGCAATACCCTATTTTTCATCTGATTTTCATCCTTTGTTTGTTAGGTCTACCATACAAATGTATCCCAATTTTATTCCTTAATTATTTATTTATCTATACCATGTCCGCTCATAAAATTTTCGAACTACAAGAGGCAGTTTTTAATTTTGGACAAGCAATTTTTCATTGTGGACAAGCAATTTTTCATTGTGGACAAACATTTATAAAACTTCTCATAATTTTAGGAACCATCTTCGCAGAAAATCTAAATAAACTCCGAAGAGATAGAAGTAACTGAAAGATAACCAACCAATGTCGGAGAAGTCACACTCCAAAAACAAGATCTGAGCCGCACCAAAAAATAAATAAGCGGAAGGAAGAGTGAATTTTGAGACACCGCGACAGGAAGTGTAGTCCGCGGCGATAAATTCGGCCTATGCAAACAAAAGGGAGCGCCTCGTCCGATCTCCAATTTCATTCCCTCTCTTTTGCCCGACACACCCCACTTCCGTATCTCTAATTACAATGAGAAGGTCCCCTATTGAGGTCAACTGGGAACCTCTCTATGCCACCAATTTTGGATTCCAGTTCGAGTCTACATATCGATTTTTACCATCCAATTCCACATCCACAAGACAACACATAGAACTCGCTCACACATTTCTTACACAACAGACTTCTAACATTTTTTCACAACACACACAAAGACAAAAAATTACACATAAAGGTTATATAGATTTCCATGTCTCCTGTACACATAGCATAAACGCACTTGAGGGGTAGAATCACGTTTTCACCTAAGTGTCGCTACAGATGAGACAAAAAATTTATAGGGCATGTAGATACAAAAGGGTTCAAACCAATACACCTTATTTTTCATATTAATCATTTTCATTATTTTCTCTCAATTAAAAATGTAAATATTTAATCAATTTATCAATTTATTCAACTTATTATCACTTTTTATCATTAATTATCATTTTTTTTCCAATTAGTTTATATTATCATTTTTATTTATCAATTATCATTCTATTTACCACTTAGCTTATATTGCCATAACTCAATTATCAGCGAAAACTCATTGATTTTCGGTTAAACTAAAAACATTAAATCATCCTTTGTTGTTGAAACCTTTTTATTTTTCTTTTTTTTTTTTCCAAGCACTCAACTTTGATTTCGCTCAACCACTTTTTATTTTTATTTGATTTCAAAATACCTTATGAAATTTTATTTTATTTTTATTTTGATTTCTCAAAAGCCCTAATAAAATTCCCTCGATTTCCATTCCCAATTTCGAGCTAGAATATGGTTAGGCATTTTTCCTTTTTTTTTTCTCACCATGCACCAAGCATTCACTTTGATTTCTTCCAACTTTTTATTTTTATTTTTATTTTTGATTTCTCAAAAGACCTTATGAAATTTCCTCGATTTCTTTTCTCAAAATTCGAGCAAAAATTAGTTAGGCATTTTTCTTTTTTTTTCACCATGCAACGAAGCATTTTTTTTTTCCAACATGCAACCAAGCATTTACTTTGATTTCTTCCAACTTTTCATTTTTATTTTTGATTTCTCAAAAGCCCTAATAGAACTCCCTCGTTATTATCTCCAATTTCGAGTAGAAATTAGTTAGGCGCATTCTCCTTTCTTTTTAATCCACTATGTACCATAGCATTCATTTTGATTTCTTACAATTAAAATATTTTTTTATTTCTATTAATTATACTCAACCTATATCATCAACACCATTCTATTTTTCTTTTATATCACCAGCAATGCTTGTATATAGCCTCTCAATACCCACAACTAATTTTCCCACAAAATTATTTTTTCCTTTACAGAATTCTCTCAGGCTAACCCCTTCTTGAATTCTTCACATGTATGGGGCGCATCTGTCATAATTTGTATATAATTGTATGCACCTCCGACCCACTATGCATGTACAATGTATGATTTCCAAAGATTTAATAAAGAATGAGGTAACTGGAGGAAAGGAAGTGGCAACAAGACATAGGAAGCAGGCTAAAAGCGGGCACCAGTATAAATAACTTGTACAGTCAATACTTCCGGACAAGACAGGGCGTATCTGGTGACCAGAAGTTATAAAAGTTTGAGAGACGCCCAATTTCCGGAACAAGACCGGACGTATTTGACAACCACGGAAGTAAATAGAGTCGAACTAACACTCGATACTTCCTATCAGGCCGGGCATATCTTTCACCAAAGAAAGTCGCCGGTCCAATTAGAAAGATCCACTAAGTAGGTCAACCAATAGGAAAACGGGCACGTCCCAGCCTTCGACCAATGGGAAGGAAGACGACTCGTGGTGTTAAATCGAGAAGTAAGAACAGGCAGTTACGCTTTGGCTCCCAAGGAGGTGACATCGGCTCTGGACCTCTCCCCCTCTGCTCATCCCGTAGCTAAGTACAATCACCGCCATGTGATCAGATAATTAACAATCAAAATCGCTCCGCTCTTCTCAAGCTTTCTTTCCTCCAACCCAGTTGCCTTTTATTTTCAAACCTCATCATGTGTCCTGATTATTCCTAACTGTGTGCTTCACTTGCCACTCAACGACTGCGTTTCAACCAATCCTCACCATTCAAATCGAACAACAAGAAATTCCGCAACGATATTGTCACATATACCCACTTGGATGCAATAGCTTTTCTGTCTGATGGTAGTTACACATAAGTCCATGTTTGATTTTTCATCAAGGAATTGAATTCATCGTCCATAGCTAGTTTCCACTTTTTTGAGTTTTGTCCTACAATTGCATCTTCATAGTTCATTGGTTCTTGGTCATGGACATAACAAGCATATGAAATAGCTCTTGTACAGTTGGTTGATGATTGTTCCTTTTCTCTGATTCTATTCCTGAGAGGGTATCGACATGATTCTTCTGGTTTGGAACTGATATTTGTGTTATCAACACTTTCTTCACTATATATAGTTACCTGCTCTTGTTGGTTATCCTGAATATTTTCTGATGTATTAGCTTCAGTAAATATTACATCACTGCTTATGATAATTTTTCTAACAATAGGATCCCACATTCTATAATTTTTGTTAGTTTCAGTATATCCAACAAAAAATGTACGAATACTCTTTTTGTCTAATTTCTTTCTGTTATCTTTTGGTATATGCACATAAGCGTTACATCCAAAAGTTTTCAAATGTAAGATGGAGGGTTTTCTCTTGTACCATATTTCATAAGGTGTAGAATTTTCCAATACTTTAGTAGTACATCTATTTAAGAGATAGACTGCTGTGTTTACGGCTTCAGCCCACAGTTCAAGCGGCATTTATCTTCCATGTAACAAGCATCTAGCTGATTCAACTATTGTTCTGTTATCTCTTTCAGAAATTCTATTCTGTTCTGGGGTATATGGAGCAGTGAGTTCATGAACAATTCCTAGAGATTTTAGATAATCAGAAAAATTCTTATTTAAGAATTCTGTGCCATTATCTGTTCTGAATCTTTTTATTTTATTTCCAGTTTCAGTCCTAACTCTTTTTACAAATTCTTTAAATTTCTCAAGTACATCTGATTTATGCCTAATGAAGTAGGCCACTCTAAATCTTGAAAAATCATCCTTGAATGATACAAAATATAATGATCCACCTGGTGATCTTTTACTCATTGGTCCACAAACATCTGAATAGATCAGCTCTCCTGGATAGGTCGATTTTGGATTTGTTGAGGCGTGAAAAATTTTTCTATTTTGTTTTCCATAGATGCATGCTTCACATAGTAAAGAATCAGTCTTTTCTCTAATTTTAATGTTTTTTCCTGGTCCCTGTGTGCCGTGTCATCCTGAATTTTGTCTTTCCTAATTTTCTACATTACAAAATCATCGTTTTATCTAATGAACATTTTTCCCCGGTCCCTTGAAAAATACTCGATAAGTTGAATAAAATCAATATTAATTGGTTCCCTCGGTAATTGGAAGCTAAAGGAATAGTATCTTTGCCTTGGAATGGTATCATTATTCTTGTCTCAAATAAATTGCCGTGTCATCCTGATATAATCTTACTTTTGATAAATAATCTTTAAGATAATAAACTTAGTGATAATGAAACTTATAGATAAAAAAACTTGTTATCATCGTCGCAATGGTGGCGCTGCTTGCGAGTTAAATCTACAAATCTGCAAATAACTCTAAGGATATTCAAGATATTCAAGAAATTATTTTTCAGAAACCTTCCCAGTACTATACTAAACTATACTATACTTTTTTTGCCGCTAGGTGGCCGAATTGACTAGACGTGCTTCGCATCGCTCTCCAATCCGGTAAATATTGATTTTTATTTTTATTGTATTTTCGGAGTTTATCATTTACATATTTAAATTTCTAATATACAATTTTGCATCAAGTAAAATGACTTTTTTTTTCTTAATTCAGTAAATTAAAAAAAATGGATTATTTCTCAAAGTCAATAAATGCTAAACTTGACGAAATAAAATATTATTTTGATAACAAGTTCAAATCCAATTAAAAGAATTTCACAAAAAAAATGACATTTCTTACTTGTCGTCAATGATAGATCAGGCCAAAAGTGGAATTGAATCTTTAGAAGATTTAAATAAACAAAATACTATAGAAAATCTGACTGAGATTATTGACAAAACGAAAGATAGAAAATTTCATAATATACTTAAAGAACTGCCCAAACCTAAATCTTATTCTCAAGTAGTACGACAAGATAGTGAATTTTTTAAAAATATACAACAAGCACATAAAAATGAATCAACACTGATAGTAGCCTCAAACAACGGTGAAATTAATTCTAATTTAATCAATACACAATTTCCAATAATATAAAAGTTTTGAGAGAAAGTGGCAAGAAAGTCAATATAAATAAAATAATTAACACTAGAAAATCAGTAATAATAAAATCTCCAAGTCTTCTAGATACAAATATACTGCAAAAAGAATTAGAAAAGTCAGAAGAACTGAAAGCGGTTAGCAAAATTTACATACCCAGGCCAAGAGATCCAACAATAGTGATTAAAAATGTATGTAAATTATCTGAAACATCGTCATTGGTACAAACGGTATGTAAAATGAATTTGGAGTTGGAGGGAATGGAAAGTGAAATGAAATTTATTTTTGCAATGAATTCTAACACACCGTATCAAAATTTAGTTTTAAGAGTGTCTCCGAAAGTTTATCAAAAATTAAGAGAAATTAATAATGTGATATATACCGAATTCGAGAGGTGTTACGTACAGGATAGAATTTTTGTTAAACAATGTCAAAATTGCTTTGAACATAACCCGACTCATAAATTAAGGGATTGCCCCAAAGTTAGAGTTTGTAAAAACTGTGGAATACAGGGCGATCATTGCTGCACTGGAGAACTAAGATGTTTCAATTGCTTGAATCACCCTAAATATAAAAATAGCTCAACAAATCATAGGCCAAATCCAAACGTGTGCCCGCTTTATAAAATACAAACAGATCGAATAATCCAAAGAACACAATATTCTCCCATAAATGAAGAATTAAAACACCCAGTTTAAATTATTTCATTGGGAAAAGGAATTAAATGTTTACAACAAAATTTAAGAAAAAGTTTCATGGCATTGAATGAGCTTCAAGCTGCAATAAAAGACAACCCACCAGATATCATCCGAATACAGGAACTCTATCTAATTAATAGAGATGTAATTTTCGATTTAGAATCTCAAATAGTGCATTCAACGACAGATGAACAAATATACACTGCCACGATCTTTATGAATAAGAGTTTAAAATTTAATAAAATCAATAAATTCACAAACTCCTTTTGTACAACCACTCTATAAATTCAGCAAAATCAAATACTGTTATTGCAAACTTTTATATTCATCCACATAGATTTTACGACCCACATCGAAAATTTATCAAGGAGCTTCTGGATACCTACAATCAACAACCTATTATACTATGTGGTGACTTCAATTCTAGACACCCAGTCTGGTTTGATCCGACAACAAACTCCAATGGTTTCAAATTCCACTCCATCATAGATGAACATAGTCTATTTATTCATAATCTTAAGATACCCACCTGCCGAAATTCAAGCATTATAGATCTTACGATTTCAAACAAAAAATCAATTAGTTCTGTACAAAACTTGTTGAAATTGGTAAACAAATCAATTTAAAATAATCTGTGATGTAAAATATGTTCCTTTTTGATTAAGTTTGTTTTGTTTATGTTGTAGTAATAGCTTAGAATATAAAAGCTCAACTTTTTTTCATTTGTTAAGTTAATTAGTTTGTTTAACCTCTCCTTGTATTTGAATAATAAATTTGTTTAAATTAATTAGCTGCAGTTATGCTAAATTAAAATTCAAAATACAACAACTGGTAGCAGAGCGTGGTTAATTGTTATTGCGTCAGAAGAAAACAGCCGATTTTTTTAAAGAAAGGTTGAGTACGATTATATATATTTTTTAAAATGGCAGAATATTTTGCGATGAATATAATAGAGCCACTGACATCTTCAAATTACCACATATGGGCGCTTAAAATATCAGCAATTTTGAGAAGCAAAAAATTGTTCAAAAAAGTGATCGAATCGCCTAAGCCTAACCGTGGAATGGCAGATTCAAAGGAAGAAGAATTTTTCAAAGAATGGGAGGATAAAAATGATGAGGCGTTTGGAATAATAATAGTAAATTTGTCACCTGAGCAGGCTGGCATATTTATAGGAGAGACAAATGCTAAAACTGTGTGGGATGAACTGAAGCGTATCCATACTGGAAATATTGAAGATAAAATATTCGACATTGGACTTGAATTGAAAAATATTCAAATGAGAAATAATGAAGGCATTGAGGCCTACATAACAAGGGCCAGAAATATTGCATCCAGAAGTGCTAACTTGGGACAGCCTATTTCACCAAGGGAAATGGTATATCATGTAGTGAGAGGTTTGTTGCCAAAGTTTGAAAAATATAGCAGCGGTTTTACGACCACAACAATCTGCGAGTTTCGAGGAAGTTTTCCAGGCTTCAAAAATGGCTACCCATATATACCATCAAACTATAGAGGAATATCATTGTTATCCAACTTATCGAAACGCTTTACTTCCATATTGAAGACAAAGTTGAACAGTTAAATAGAAAGAAGAGTTTCATAAATAGATATTCCTGTTAAGACCATTTTTTTTTCACACTTACTTTACTGATTCAAATGACGCTGATCTGAAAAAAGAAGAAGTTGTACGCTTTTTGTGGATATCAAAAAGGTCTTCACAAAGGAATTACATCTTCTTTTGGGAAAGTTAGCAGCTTATGGTTTGAGAGACCGTTTCATCAGCCTCATACACAGATATATTATACTCAAATGTAATAAACAGTTAGATGGACTGGCACATTTGCAGAATTTATAAAGATACAATCTAGAGTCCTATAGGGTTAAGCGATATTACCTCACCTTTTTATCCTTTCTCTAAACGACATAGTTTCTTTATATGATGATGCGGACATGACAAGTATCTATTTACCGAATAATGGAAACACTCCTCCTTCTGTTCGCAGACGACATTGTGCTTCTGGGAGAATCCAAAATAAATCTTCAAGTAAAAATTAATTCACTCAGAAAATATTTCAAAGAAAATTTCCTAACTTTGAACCAAAAGAAATCAAGGGTTATGGTGTTTATAAATGGAGGTCGACTGGCTCGATCTGACGTTTAGTTCTGAAGACAACTGCCTCTCACTACAACATCTAAATACACGCATTTGAGTAACCAACTAACAACTTCAAATTCAACTCAACAGGCGGAGTAACCTTTTGAAAACAAGTCTCTAAATGCCATTAATGCGGTTTGGGCAATATTGACCCAAGCTCTTGGATTCAATGGTTCTGCCAACCTTTCTATATGAAACTCCGATTTGAATAAATAACCAGAAAGGTTTAGTAGACAGGGTTCAGGACAATTTTATCCGGCCACACTTAAATTTACCTAGATATACTTACGGTTATATTCTGAGCATGAAATGTGGACCAACGTCACTGGGAGTTATGGTGGTTGAGACAAACACTCAGGTTCTGGCTTAGAATCCTGAAAATTAACAATAGCCGACTACCCCATATATGTTTAACTCAACTATTCGAAATATATATTGGGCTTGCGCAAAAGGTGTGACAAATATGTTCAATTCAACCGGATTTTCTTGGATAATTCACTGCAATGATATAAGCTTGCTCAGAGGGAAATGCCATCAATAGTAAAAATAGCAACAAAACAATCTATTCAAAGTGATCTGGTTAAAATAGAAAATTCGAAATTTTATTATCACTATAAGTACTTGTATAGTTAATTTTTGACTGACTATTTAATTAGTGGCCTACCATTTCCAATAAAACGCTATATTGCACAACAAAGAATACTCAAATCCTTTTTTTCAGGAAAACCACACCAAAATCTTCAGTGAGTGGGATACAATATGCCACCTTTGCAAGGTGAAAATAGAAATATATCATTACATCTTTGAATACGAGTATAATAGCGAATAAAAAAGAGAAACGATCTTCTCAAAAGTAAACGGCAGCCAACTTATCTCAGTGCAGAGTATTTTAGCCAGCGCCATATCAAGTCGAAATGTTGGTTGGTCCCTATACAACTTTCACAAAGCAGTAAGTAGAAAAAATTATTTGAATTTATCGTTTTATCCTCCACTGCGTGATGCTGATTGATCATCGTGAGGATATCGTTGCAAGCCGGCAATGAGAGAGAAGAATCTGTATTTTATTTAATAAAGGCTTTGTGTGTGCATGAACAAGTTTGGAAAGGTTTCGTCAAGAGTGTAAGATGAGCTTCGCCTTGCGTCCTTTAATAGCAATGTCCTTATTTTCACACTACAACTGGTGGACCTTTTTTTCAAATAAAGCGGACTAGGAGTCATTTACTTCGTTACAAGTTTTGCTCCTTGGCACATTGTGAGAATGCGAGTCAAAACAGTAAGCCAGAAGAGCAAAGATACCGGAACTTTAATTTTAAATTCAGTTTTATCGTCACATCTTTAAATAAGATATAAATACCCGTTTCCACTTACTATTTTCCAATTAAACTATTTTTCGTCGTCTTTTATTGCAATGGAAATTTTTCGAGAGTGGTGAACCATCTCTCAGCGATTCAGCCATATTAACTCACTAAGGAATTATGGAGATAAGCTTTAGGTAGAGTAGAAGTTAAAATAACAAACAAAATGGGAACTATATATATGGAATTTAATTCGTGAAATCAATTTAAATTATAATCGAAAGTCTCGCCAAAAAAAAGCATTTTAAAAGATTTTTTAAATTTAGATGGGAATAATATTATTTTCACACAATTTTGACTCTACGTTTCAACTATATTTTTAGACATTTCTTGTGTCCTTTAATCTCAAATTGCATTTTTTTTATTGGTGACCTAGTCACAAAACCGAAGTTTAAAGTATAAAATATATATTTTTTTAGCATACGAGTCCTAATACACCTGGTAAAAGCAACTGGCTATATATCATAATTAACCGCACAGGGCGTATTTTTAAAAGTTCTTATTTAACTTACCTACATATCTGTTTAGGAATTTTGTAATATATTTTTGACATACTTCCAGACTACGAAGAAGCCTAAAAATTTAGTCTCGCTCATTCTCGATGAAAATGCAAGTATTCAAAACTTCAGACTTCTAGCTAGTCAGGAAGTATATTTAGTAGAAAAGTATTTCGGATGCTGTAATAAATGTGTTTAATATACTTTCAGACGACCTAGAAGCCTAAAATTTGTACACTCTGTCAATTTTAAATACAATACAAATATGCAAAATTTGAGACGCTTAGATTGACGAGACGCATGTTAATTTTATGTTCGTTTTTTTTTTATGCATTATCATCATTATTCAAATATATATAGATATAAATTTATGTCCGAGACTCCGATATTTTAACCGTATTTGAAGAGTATAATTGCTATTTTTCAATTGTGTGTGTCCTGATACACCAGAAAAACATAATTTAAAATTAGGAGCGAATAAAACATTTTTTTGGTTAGAAGTATAATTTATAAATATAAAAATGCTGGTTATTAGCCTGGTGTAGCACATGGTTATCAGAGTTCTTTACTCGAACTGAAAACAAATACACAACCGTTACATTTGTAGATGGTGGAATAAATAAATGTTATATATCTGTCGCACGGTAGAGACCCTCGTACTTCATATCGCAACATTGCCTTCACAAAAGTTTTAAGTAAATATATATTGTGGCGAAGAAATATTTTATATTTTATTATTTAATTTATTAATTCAATGAAAACATTTAACACAGATTATTACTATGAATTTGTGAAATCATCATACATGGTCCTTAGCTTGCTTGTTCAATATTCTCTAGCTGTATATAGTTGTTCTGGGACGTGTTTGATAGTTGTCGACTAGTCGTACTAACGCCATCAATAAATACTTTCACATCCTAAGATATTCCAAGACTCGATTTCTACGCTACAATATAATCAGCATTCTAATAGGCTCAAACATCGGAAATACGACGATCATACAGGCTACATGCAATTTATGTCTGTCTTCTAAAAAACTATTCTGCTCTACCTACAATTTGATATTGAAAGTCAAACATAGAAATTACTCCTCCCGTCTACCTTCTTAAAACTTCAAGACTACTGCTCTGAACAAATGTAGAAAACTAGCGGGAACCAAGATCCGAGTCGAACTTATTCCGTAAATAGTTTCCGTCGTGCACTTACAGTAAAAGTAGTGTTCGTAAGCCCTAACCAATACTATGATTATCATGTCCTGTAACACGTATCTTCTGAAGAGAAAGAAAATTCCTGAATAAAAAAACAGTGTTAAAGAGAGGAAAGAGGGTGTGAAGAAAGGCCTAGAGGAAGTTAAATTCTTAGTCACCAAACCGCTCCATCAGTGAGGTCACCAACTTTCAGTGCAATGGAAGATTGAATACACTACTACCCCTTTTGGAATCGAGGTATTTGAAGAGTTAGAAGTCCTACCTGACAGAGGGCCATCTCTCTCCAATCTCTTCGCCATGTCATAGATGTAGAGCTGGACTTCAAAGGACTCCTCCCCGGGTTCCATGGCCGCTGTGCTGTGTGACGACGGTGGCTCCGCCCTGGATCCCGTCCAAGCGGCCTACTTGGCGTCCTCATCCTCTTCCGACGGGTTGTACTGTATCAGTTGGCCACTACTTTTTGAAACATTCAAGTCTACACTTCCTTTCAATGAATATTGCCTCTTTTTAATATTTGTAATACATAGACATATAATTTTAATAGAAGAGGCGCGTATTGAATTTTAGACGATTGCGCACTGCGCTTGTTGAAATATCATTATCACTTGATATCAGGTAATCACCTCTCCTTACCATCTTGGTTAAAGATCGTTTTACCCATTAGGACCAGTTGAAGAGCGGTTTGCTCGAAATCTCGCGATTTATTCGCAAATAAAAGATAACCTCCTTTCCATCTAATCACTTCATATTGAAAATTGGTCTTGTGTGCATTAAAATAGTTTTATGGTGATTTTAGCTTCAATCTACAAATGGGGCTTCTGTTTAGGAACAGATATTCGAAATTGAGCATATTTTTTCGATAAAAAATAACAAAGCTAAAATATTATATAGATCATGATTTTCGATCTTTTTTTTATTTTCACGACTTTCATCCTCGCTAAAACTATATCGATATAATTATTATAGGTAATTCAGATTAAACTCGATTGTAAAATTTTCTCTTTTAGCTACTAAATAAATAGCATCCTGAAAATGCTATTTAAAATCACAAGGCAAGTGTTGAATCACACGGAATACTTGTATGTTCGGCAGAAATGTACTGCCTCATTCCAAAACAACTGTTTAATATAGAAATATTGGGACTGGCTAAAACACGTCAATATCGCCTTCTATCTTGATATTCGTTTGTGGATGAGGGTTTTAATTTATTAGATGATGCCAGGGAGGTATTCCTCTTTGTAAGGTTTCCAGGATTTTTCAGAGGTTGTCTATTTTAAAATTAATATAACAAAGAATCAGAGATATCAAAATTCGAAACCATTATAACAGATGGCCCGCTAATGCATCATAATATAATCAGAGATATAAATACATATATAAAAATCAACTCATTTTAGGTTTCACAAAGGTGATCGCTAAGGTCGCTCATTAGATGAATCACTTACGTATAGTATGGTTGAATTTAAAGTGTTGAATACGATCCATGGTACTTAGTAGATAAACAGTGAAACTATTTATAGAGCTATGTTTCTTTTAAAACAATTTTCTACTTCCTCTTTTACTGATATTTTTAAAATATTAAGAGGGCCTGGCCGGTGAATCCTCCCAGTGGTATTGTTCTATACAAAGACAGAGGATATTTTAAAATTCAGATGGCGCGCAGCATATATAGTAGTGTGAGAATATGCGAATATGTATTATCTAACTGAGTTATTGCATTGAAAAGTCGACGTTTGGTTTCAAGCAGGTGTACGTTCCCCAGACCTACAAAACGCCAGACAGAATGGCCGCTGTTCTCTTGTCGTTTTTTTCTATTTTCGGTATCGTTCTGCCCCACTTCTTGTCACCAGAGGGCCATCATCCCTCTCTCCCCCCATAGGCGAGGGCCCGGAATTCTCTGGTTGATTCGCGCGAGCGCGAATGAGGAAAACATACATACTCTGCTTGTGTTATGTTATATACATAGAATATTTAAGGAAATATTATAATTATCAAAGTAGACGTACTAAAACTGATGAAAATTCGCTAGAAATACGTCTCCGTTGCACGGCTATTCCCTTAATTTGAAAGACCAATAAAGACATTCTTCTACTAAAAACTAGTGATCTAATTGTATAAAGAAAAACGTCAGAAAATTATCATGCCAGATTCGATTCGAATAGCTTCAGGCTAAGACTTGTTCTTCATGTGGATGTCTAAGCTATATAAAATTTATGTGATTTAATTCAAATGCCACCTCAATAAAGAAATAGAGCTCCACGATTCCTTTACAACATATAAGTGAAAGTAAAATTTTCCCTGAATGCATGAATAGTGATAACTAAACGCGATAACTATTCTAAAAAATAAATACCAGTATTTTTATTTCTTTGCAACCAATTCTATATATAATTCTAGAGAAGCATATATTTTAAATTGGTCTAAAGCCTACCTCTATGCTGGCTACATTCGTGTAGAATTGTGGGATCCACTTCAAGATATTTTAGAGGTATTATATTCACACATTTGTCAATTGAAAATCTCCTGAATATTAATTAAACAAACGCCACAGGTTTCTGGAAATGAGGCATCTCTGCCCTTCTACGGGACTGGAAGAACCAGGATGCGCCCGGGGTTCCACGAGTTTCGGCTCGTACTCCACACAAACTGCGCCTGCAGCCGGCCGATGGTGATTTCAGTTGGAACGTAGCCGTGAAGTTGGTGCAGGATGGATCCCAGGACCAGGCTGTTTGCCACGCGGGCACGACCCACCAGCGACAGGCCGCGGGTGAAGTGTTACCACCTCGCGATGGCTCGCTCCAGCAGCCCACCAGGTGGAAGGCGTGAGAGGCGACGGTATTCCGGGCAAAGAATCAGCAGCCCAAAACGGCCAGCGACACGGACGTCAAGGAGATTCCCAGAGGAGAACCCGTCCGGTATTTCCAGAAACTGTACCAGAACCCGCTTCTCTTGATGAAGTTGACAGCCACCCTGGAGGCCATGCGGAACTCTACGAAGATCAAGGGCACGAGCTCAAACTGAACGTCGCCCCTAATGAAGAGAGCTATGTCATTCGCATAGACGACCAGACTACCGTGGCCCAAGATGAGGCGGCGCAGCAGAGGTCAAACTTCGATGCTGAAAAACGCGGCGGTGAGACGGCAGCCCTGCCTCACCCCGTTGAGAAGTGGAAAGGTCTTGGCGTAGACATCTCCTACACGGAAGGAGGCGTCTGCTTCCCCGTAGAGAGCAGCTATCCACCCTAGGAAGGCAGATGTCAAACCCAGACTATCCAACAAGGCGAACCGATAGCTCCTGCTCAAGATGCCGAACGCCGACTTCAGGTCCAGAGAGATAACAGCCAACGGCGTGTCATGTCTTGCTGCCCAGGCGACTTTGTCAAACACTAGTGCAATGATCCAGGAAGATGACCGTCCTGGAATGGCGTAAATCTGACAGTCGGGCACCAGGTCTGGCAGATGACGACTCAAACGGCTCATGAGCACGCCCCTGAGGACCCTGTGGTCGGTCGTTGGTAGGCTGATTGGCCGAAATGCCTGTAGACCCGGACCACCGTGCACTTTCGTCAGCAAGATGACCTTGCTGGGCCTTGAAGATATAGGCAAGGCCCCGCGGAGTTGAGATGCCTCGAAGACTTGCCAAAGACTTTTGGCGAAGAAATTTTCAGAGATATAGAAATGGTTCTAATATGGTTTTAATAGAAGGACTCAGGTGGACAACGTGCTTATGCTTCCTGCTACCGATACCTTCGCTGAGCATCGTTCACCCTTTCATTCTGTCTTTAAGTGGTTCAAAAAAGCTGTATTGCGACTCAATCCAAAAAGGTGTTGGGCCTAGGGTCAAACCAAATAAAAATTATGGGACAACAAGTAGATTAAGAAGGAATCAGACTTTATTAGGACAAAATAAAGGCAATTGATGAATTCCCGAAACCGATAAACCTACAACAAGTAAGAAGATTCTTAGGATTATCGTCTTATTATCCAATATTCATCAAAAACTATTGCAATATCGCACGGCCACTTAATGAACTCTTGTCCAAAGAAATACCATTCAAAAGGGTGAAAATCAAAATCATCCATTCGGAATTTTGAAGCTGATTCTTAAACCAAAATCTGTTTACGTACATTTTTATGAGAATGCACCAACAGAAATACACACTGACCTAAGTGAATATAGAATAGGAGAGACATTTTAGTTAAGATACAAAGGGGGGGAATCATCGCATATGTGTTTCGTACTCTACTAAGAGCCGAGAAAACTATTCGACCAATGAAAAAGAATGTTTGGCAGTTGTATGTGCGATTGGCAAGTTCCGACCCTACCTTGGCCGTCTTTGGACTGTTCATCACTCCTTGTGTTGGCTAACAAACCTGAAGGACCCATACGGCAGATAGCCAGATGGGCTCTTCAGAATACAACATTTCTATTACCTACTAAACGGGTAAGACACAATAATATGCAGAATGTCTTTCGAAGAGTCCTTTAAAAGACAAAGTTGACGAAACCTATGATAATGAGTTTCTATTTCTGAAAACGCTTGAGAATGTTAGGGAGGAATAGCGTAAAGATATTTTCATTTTATAAATTCTCGACAAGTTGCTGAACCGGACACTTTAAGATCTTGCAATCTTTTGTGTACTTTTGTGGTTGGTTGCCTTAATTAGGTTACCCTCACTACTAATACTTGATAGAAGACATCAATTTCAAATCATTTTTATAGATAGTTAAAATTATTTTATTAGTATTTTTTTTTTCATTTTACCTAAGTTTTTCACTTTTATTTTTACAAAAAGAAAATTTATCTTTTCCAAGCACTTGTTGAATTATTCTCAGTTTATTCCACTTCTCATCTAATCAACACCTGCCTCTCTTAACTTCCTTGGCCTTGGGAATCTAACCTTTTTTGAACAACCTCGGTGGCGTGGAGCATCTTGGTACTTTTCTACAGTGCATTGCGGTTTGTCTGCTTGCTAGTAGTCTGTAAAACCATATTCTCTCTCTAATACTGGTAATTCCAAAACAACTTAGACCTGGTATAATGAATGAACTGCACGACGCACCCATAGCAGACCATTTAGGTTTAGCTATAAAACCCATAATAGAGTCAGAAAAGGGTATTTTTGGCCAGGGCGCTATCGGAGTGTTAAATGAGTTACTGCCAAGAATGTCGAACACGTCACAACTATCGCCCCCAAGTAGGCCATTTCAAATTCTAGGTATGGATCTATTACACCGCTTTTCTTTATCGTGCAACAAGAAAAGATGGATAATAGTATGCACTCACTATTTATCTAAATATGCGATTACAAAGAGCTTGGCGACGAGGAAGCTCAGGAAGAGGCAAAAATCCTCTTTGAGATTGTGATGAACCAGGGCCGCAACTTCCAGTCGAAGCTCATTCAGGAATTGGCCCACTGCTGTGAGATTTTAAAGAGGACCACGATGGCATATATACTTTGAATTTGATTTAACTTTTGTTATATTATATATTTTGAAACATTTTAAACCCAGTTTATATTTAAACATATTGAATTTTGAAATTATATATTAATATTGCTAAATCTTTTGGATTGAATTAAATACTTTAAATAACGCTAATAATTCATTAAAATTTTACGCTGTCAATAGATATGCAAAACAATGAATGCATTAATATTAGACAGGTTGGATGAATTATGTAAATATTTTGTAGACAAATTTGATAACAATCAAAAAACGTTGAATAAACAAGATATTGGATATGTAAAAAGTACAACAAAACAGCTAAAGGATAGTGTAATAGAATTAGTGAAACTAGAACAGAGTTTAAATGGAATTGGGGAATGTATGCAGAAAAATTATACCGACATTAGAAACGATTTATCCCAAATAGTAAAACAAAGCAGAAACAAGGACTCGTATGCAGAGGTGGTAAAATATGGGGAAGATAAATTTATTCAAAAAGAAAAGCAAATTCCTGAGGAACAAACTATCATAATAACTGCCAATGAAAATCAAAACATTTCACAGGTACAACAAAAGGTGAATGATAGTTTCAAATATTTACGACAGGAGGGAAATAAAATTAGGATTAACAAGGTATTTAATACTAGGAAAGGTACAGTAATAAAATTGCCTAAAGATCAAGATATAGATCGAATGATAGAAAGTTTTACTAAGCAAGATGATCTAAACCAGTGCAGTAAAATATACAAGCCAAAACTAAGAGATCCAAACATAGTCATAAAATCAGTCAACAAGATGACAAACTTAGCTAATTTATCGACAACGTTATGTGAGATGAACCCTGAACTTTCTCAACTCAGTGAAGAGATCAAAGTGCTATTTCCAATGAAAACCAATAGACCAGAGCAAGATGTAGTACTGAGGGTTTCACCTAGAGTCTACCAAATTATGAAGAGAAAGGGAAAAATTTACACGGATATTCAACGATGCGATATTAAAGATAAAATATTAGTGAACCAATGTCAGAACTGCTTTTTATTTAATCCTAATCATAAGAGGAATAACTGTCCCAATCCCAAAAAATGTATTAAATGTGAAAAAGAGGGAGAACACGAATGCTCGACTACAGTTAAATGCTGCAACTGCGTCAAACATCCACATTTTAGAAATCGAGATTTGGAGCATAAACCGAATAGTCAAGACTGCCCAATTTATAAAAAAGAGATGCAAATCATAATACAAAGAACAGACTATTCTACACTTATCGAAGATGCGGGCCAATAATAAACTTCCAGAATGATGGGGCGAAAACTATATATTGACAAAATAAAAATTATTCAACAAAATACCAGAATAAGCAAAAATTGCATAAATGAGCTTTGTGCATCTGATGAAATTAGAAATGCAGATATAGTAATGATTCAAGAACCTTATATAATCAAAGAGGAGGTAATATTTCCAGGACCTTGTACAAAATATCAATTGATGAACAGTCCCAATATAAATACGGCAATAATTGTAAGAAATAGCAGCCTAAAAATTCAATTAAGTACAGAATTCACTAACTCATTCGCTACAACTATAACCATACAAACAAAAAGTAAGAAAATATATCTTTCCAACATTTATATACATCCGAATTCAATGGAAAGTGAGCACGAGGAATTTATGAAGAAGTTAATTAATACAAATTTACATATACCGGTGATAATTTGCGGCGATTTCAACGCCAGAGTTCCGTTATGGTATGATATCAGGAAAAATTATAATGGACATAGACTGATCCCTATCATAGATGAAATAAACTTAATTATCCATAATAATAAAACTTTCACGTGTCGTGATGCAAGTGTGATTGATCTCACACTAACAAATAAACAGGCAATTGCGGCGATCAGAAATTGGAAGACACAGCAGATATCGCAAATTTCAGATCATGTAGCTATATCTTTTGAAATATTTACAAACGAACAATTTAGTTCAGAAAAATATTATTCCAATTGGAAATTTAATGAGAAAAATGCGAACTGGTTAAGTTTTAGTCAGAGAATTAACAGTACTGAACAAGAAAAAATTGAAAACTTACTAGACATAGTGGATACACCAGAAATGATTGATCAAACGGTAAAAGAACTTACGAACATACTGATTGAGGCAGCACATAATTCACTTAAAGTAAATAATAATATGACAACAAAAAATAATATTAGTAATAAGTGGTGGAATACGAATTTACAGCTTCTAAAGGATCACTGTCATTATCTTAGAAACTGTTACTATAGAAACAAAAATTTCCCTAATCATATTAAACAATATTATAAAAGCATACGAAATAAGTATTTACGGAAAATAGAAAAAGCTAGGAAAGCATCATGGAGAATTTTTCTGGAGGAAAACAAATCGAACAACCCTTATGGAAACTTATATAAGGTGTACAAAAACATCAAAAGTGGATCTAAGCGGAAGAGAAATATGCAAATTTTAGAGGGTAATACTGATATGGAATGTTTGCAGAAGGGTGAGGAATTATTGAATAACTTATTTCCAGATGATAAATGTGAAGAAGATACAAACATCCATAAAAGTATAAGAAATTATAATTTAAAACTACTCAATAAAGAAAAACCGATGGTTATGATTACTGAAGTCAACGACTTGATTGACAAATTAAATCCAAAGAAATCTCCCGGAATAGACAACATCTCTAACAACATGATAAGTGTTGACTTTGCTTAGTATTATTAATTAAACTGATTCCAATAATTATTAATTAAACATTATATTTATTGATTAACAAGAGAGATAACAAAATATAAAAAAGGAAACTTATATTGAAACAAAGGAACCCTTTTTTCTTCTTGTTTTTTAGCGCCTATTTACCCGTGAGCTTACACACACTCTGTGGTAACAAATAATTAAAATATGTACAACACACGCTCCCCTGTGTGTAAGCCCTAATCAGCAAGTCCAAGACTATCTGCACATTTCCGTAGTTTGTCCTTAGGTAGACTCTTCGTTAGTATATCCGCCTCCATGTCTTCACTTTTAGTGTATTCCAGCTTGATTCCATTTTGAATTTCCTCTTTCACAAAATAATACTTTCGGTTTATGTGCTTTGTTCGTGAAGTAATCTTGTCAGATTGTATCCAGTTTATTGCAGCCTGGCTGTCACTTTTCAAGGTAATTGGGAAAGTTAAATTTTCACAAAGTTCTTCTAGTAATCCCTTTAACCATAATACTTCTGAAATGCCTTCACATATTGAAATAAGTTCTGCTTCACATGTAGACAAGGCTACTAAATTTTGCTTTCTACTTCTCCAGTTTATTAAGTTGTCGCCAAGTTTGACTGTATAGCCTGAATAGGATTTTGCGTCTCGGGTTGTGCACCAGCTCGCATCAGTACTTATTGTGATATTGTTGTTTTTTGACTTATATGCCAACATTTTATTTCTTGTTCCCTTCAGATATCTATGATCCTTTTAACTCCAGTTAAGTGTATTTCTCTTGGATCATTACTATACTGTGATATATTGCTGACGTTGAAGGATATGTCCGGTCGAGTACCCGTAGAAAGGTACATTAGTGATCCAATCATTTCCTGGTATACAGTTTTATCTACTGGCTTAGAGTCCAAATATTCATCCAAATTTTGATTTTGATCTCCAGGTGTCTGCACACTGTTGCATTCTTCCAGTCCAAATCTGTGAAGAATTGTATCAATATAATGAGTCTGAGATAGATAAAATCCATCTTCTTCCCTTTTTATTTCAATTCCAATAAATGGTTCGCTATCTTTCTTTTCTGTTAGAGTAACATATTTTTCTATTTCTGAGGCTAGGTTGTCATTAATTTCCTTACTAGTTCCAGCAATGATGAGATCATCTACATATAGACCCAGTATTGCATATTCTTCTCCTCTCTGGAGTTTATAGACACATGGATCACATTTGGTTCTAATCATTCCCAACTGGTATAAAATTTCATTGATCTTTTTGTTCCAACATTTTCCTGATTGTGGTAGA
The DNA here is from genome assembly GCA_030710605.1 of Cordylochernes scorpioides. Taxonomy (NCBI): domain Eukaryota; kingdom Metazoa; phylum Arthropoda; class Arachnida; order Pseudoscorpiones; family Chernetidae; genus Cordylochernes; species Cordylochernes scorpioides. The sequence goes on from CP092864.1 coordinate 104,317,193, forward strand.
CCATACAGGCTTTTTTCCAATTTACACACTTTGTTTTCTTCTCCTTTTTGTATAAAACCATCTGGTTGTCTCATGTATACTGTCTCCTTTAACTCACCATAGAGATAAGCTGTCTTCACATCATAAGTCTTTATGGTTAAATTCTGTTGTGTTGCAAGAGCTACTATTGTTCGCAAGCTTTCCTTTTTGAGTACAGGCGAAAAAGATTCCTTATAGTCCACACCATATCTTTGATTGCATCCAACAGCAACCAGTCTGGCCTTTCGTTTATATATGCCGTCACTTGGTGTTTTCTTCGTACTGTAGACCCATTTACTATTGATGACTTTCATACCATTTTCCCTTGGTACTAGTGTCCATACTTTATGTTTCTCTATCTCACTGAGCTCATCTTCCATTACTTTGTGCCATTCATTTCTTTCTCCACTATCCATTGCTTCTTTAAAGTTCTCCGGAATATAATGATCAATTTCCATAATTAAGTTTGCATCATTCCTATCCTTTATTCTTTGTGAGCGTCGAACTCCTTCTTCAATCAATTTCCTTTCTTGTTCTTCAAGTCTTGCTTTGTGCCGTTCTTCTAAGATGCTCTTTGTTTCTCCTTTCTTTCTTCCTCCTTTTACACATCTTTCCTGTATCGGTTCAGTTTGTGATGAGTCATTTTCACAGTCACCACCTAGTTTTACTGAAGTATCCTCCTGAGACTTCATTTTACTCTCTGTGACAGGTTTGTCTTCTTTCAAGATAAGAAAGTCTTCAGCAACTGTTTCTTCACAATTTCCTTTATAGGTCAAATTATCACAATCAGTATCTTCCTGAATATAATTTGCATAATCAATTCCTCTCTTATCTTCACTAAATTTTACTGATCTGACTTCATGAATTCTCTTTGTCATTATATCATATATTCTGTAGGCTTTTCTTTTAATGGAATAACCAATAAATATTCCCTTTCTACCCTTTGGTGAAAACTTGTTTCTTCTTGGTTTGCTCTCAAGCCAATGTGTCAAACATCCAAATATTCGAATGTGTTTGACCGATAGTTTCCTTCCATTCCATCTCTGCATAGGTGTATGGTGCTTGATAGACCTGTGGGGTGTACAATTCTTAATGTATGCAGCTGTAGCAATTGCCTCTGCCCAAAATATCATGGGTAATTTTGAGTCAATTAGTAAGGTTCTCGCTGTATCTATAAGAGTCCTATTCACTCTCTCTGCGACTCCATTACTTTGTGGTGAGTATGTGGTGGTAAGTTGGTGATGGATCCCACTTCTCTTGAAAAGTCCTTCAAATCTAGAGTTACAAAATTCAGTTCCATTGTCCGTTCTTACATCTTTTATTCTAAGACTTAATTCGTTTTCAGCTCTTGCTTTAAATTCTTCAAATCTTTCAAAGGTCTCATCTTTTGATCTCAGGAAATATACAAAGATTCTTCTACTGTAATCATCTACTATAACAAGGAAATACTTAGATCCTCCTAAAGATTGACATGGCATTGGTCCACATAAATCCATACGAATCAACTGCAGGGGCTTAACTGTATAATTATCTGTAATATTATATGGCTTCTGCACCAGTTTTCCCATTATGCATGCTTCGCACTCTGGTAACCTTTCGAATTTTAGATCCAATCCTCTTACAATATGTCCTTGAATCATTTTTTTCATGTATTCTTCATTTATATGGTTTAATCTCTTATGCCATAAACTTATATTGCTATTTTTATTTGATAAATGTGTATTTATAACCATGACATTTTCATTTTTTGCTATTGGTACATTTCTTTGTTTTGTTTCCATCATAAACATTCTATCTTTAATATATGCTTCAGCAACTAAATCATTCCCTTCATTATAAATTTTTGCTCCATCCTTATTGAAAATAACTGAATTTCCCTTGTTGACTAATTCGTATACTGACAAGAAATTATTCCTTAAACTTGGTACATGTAAGATATCTTTGATGCGAATATTTTCTTGGCCTTCACTTGTGCATGTAGTAAGTCTCATATCTCCTTTGGCTATGGCTTGGGTAGTTTTGCCCTTTTCAGCTAGGTTGATTTCACTTTCATAATCTACCACATTTTCCATCAAAGTTAGGTTTGGGGTTAAATGTGCGGTGCATCCTGAATCTATACACCATATTTGTCTATCATTTCTCTCATCTGGTGAATCTTCAAATTCTTTTACATATGTTTCAAATGCTTGCTCATTAATTCCACTTTTCATAGTATCCACTAGGTTATTTGTATGTTCCCTACTGTATTTGTGATTTCTATCACCGGGAGTCCATTTCTTTTGGTATCCTTGTTTCTGTTTATCTCGAAACCAGCAATCATTAGCTAGATGTCCCTTTTTATTACAAACAAAACATATTTTTGGCTGAAATTGTTGGACTTTTCTATTTTTAATTCTGTATGCTTGTTCATGCCCATTCTCAACCGATTGATTCAATCTCATATTTCTTCTTGACTCCTCTTCTTTTAGAGTTTGTTGAATCTCTTCAATTGTTGCCTCTCTCTTTGATCGTAAGACAATAGCAATATTTTCATACCTTGGATGTATGCCTCTGACAATATGAAATGAAAGTTCTCTTGAGGGAAATTGATGCCCTAATGATGAACTTCTAGCAGCAATATTTTTTGCCCTTGTTATATATTCATCTACAGTTTCATTATCTTTCATTCTAATGTTCTTTAATTCTAAGCCTATATCAATAATTTTATCTTCCAAATTGCCTGTGTATGTTTTTCTCAGTGAGTCCCATACTTTCTTAGCATTTGTTTCTCCTATGAACATTCCAGCTTGTTCATTTGTCAACGTAGTGATGATTATCCCAAAAGCTTCATCATTTTTATCACTCCAAATCTCCCAAGAACTTTTGTCTTCCATATCAGGTTCTGGATCGGAAATTACACATTTAAATAATTTTCTTCCTCTCAGAACTGCGCCGATTTTCAACGCCCATATTTGATAATTATTTCCTGTTAATGGTTCAATTTTTGTTTGGGATAAAAAATTATATTCAGCCATTTTCGTCTTTTGAGCTAATATAAACAAACCAATATATAATTTAAAACGAATATATATTTTAAATTTATTTAAATATTGGGTAGCTTTTAAACATGCAATATATAGATATAATTTAACTTAATCTATATAAATACCTTTAATCTTCTTATAAGTGCTTCAGTTTACCGATCAGAATAGACTTCTTGCTTAATCTTCAGATTAAATATTTTCGTTTTTGAGCTTTATATCAATAAACCACGCTCTGCTACCAATTGTTGACTTTGCTTAGTATTATTAATGAAACTGATTCCAATAATTATTAATTAAACATTATATTTATTGATTAACAAGAGAGATAACAAAATATAAAAAAGGAAACTTATATTGAAACAAAGGAACCCTTTTTTCTTCTTGTTTTTTTAGCGCCTATTTACCCGTGAGCTTACACACACTCTGTGGTAACAAATAATTAAAATATGTACAACAATAAGGCACACTAAACAATTTATAGCTCCTATATTGGTGAAACTATTTCAAAAATGTTTAGACATACAATACTATCCTGCTGAATGGAAAAGAGCAAAGGCAATAATTATTCCGAAACCTGGAAAAACAGATTTTAACAACTATAAAAATTATAGACCTTTATGTCTTAATTCCAACATTCCTAAAATATTTGAAAAAATAATTAATAACAGAATAATAAAATATTATGAAGATTTTAATTTACTAAGTGATCGACAACATGGCTTTAGAAGATCGAAATCTACTATTACTGCACTAACTGAAATAATAAAAATTGCGTTAGAACATAAAACAAGAGAATATGCAGCAATAATTGCAGTGGATATTAGTGCAGCGTTTGATAATGCATGGTGACCGGCCCTGATGAAAAGACTAGATGAAGATGGTGTGCAGGCTTCAATAATAAAACTTCTACAATCATACTTTGATAATAGAAGAATAAGATTTAGATATTCCTCAATTGAAATTAATAAGAAATTAAGTAAAGGAGATGTCCACAGGGAGGACCACTGTCTCCCACATTATGGAATATCCTTATTAATGAGATACTAAATAATAATCTGGATGATAATTGTGAAACAATAGGATATGCAGATGATATTACGTTAATATGTTGGAATAAAACTCCTGAACAACTAAGAAAGACAATAGATAATGTATTAAGAAAAATCAATAAGTGGTGTGAAAGTCGTAAATTAAAATTGTCAGATGAAAAAACAAAAATATTATATTTATATAAATGCAATAGCGATATAATAGTCTCAGGTAGCAAGATAATTAAACCGGTTGAAGAACTTAAGATTCTAGGAGTGACTATTAAAAATCACCGAGTCAGAAGCAAACTGGACTTTACGCCTCACGTTAATGAAATGATCATAAAGGTAACTAGAGCTAGTGGATACCTATTTGGCCTGACAAAGAAAGCATGGGGTCTGGACTTTAGACGAAGACTGATATTGTATAAGACATTATATCGAAGTACAATTACTTATGGTTATCCAATATGGTGTCCATTTATAAACAAAAAGTCTAAAGACAAACTTAATTCTCTTCAATATAGTATATTAAAACATTGTATACAGGCCTACAGTACAACATCATCGGATTGTACACATATACTTGCACAAGTCCCCAAACTTACTGAATATATTGAATCTAATATGTTGAAAACCGAAATAAATTACAACCGATTTGACTCTTCAAGTAGGAATATAATTTCTAATTACATAAGGGAAAAATTGCAGAAATACTATGAGAAGACTAATACCATTTTCAGGTCCATCTTCACTGATTCCCAAATACCCAAATATGTCAAGCCAAACTTTTTCAATGTCCAATTTTTTACTGGACACGGTAACTTTAGATCATATTTTTACAAAGTCAGAAAGACGGATTCGCCTAAATGCTCATGTGGTGCAGAAGAAGAAAATCCTGTACATATTTTAACGGACTGTCGACTTGTAGAGGACTTGAGAGTCAAAAATCAAATAAATATAAATTGTCTAAATCAAATAGTTAATAATAGATATATGTATATAAATTTTAATAGATTTTGTAGGTTTTTTAGTAATAGATAGCCTGGGCTGTAATAACTGATATATAGTTATATGCTGTAAATAGCTCTAAATTTCTGTTCTTATGTGATGTTCACTAATATTCATTTGTATATTTTATAGGAACGTTTTTATAACACTTTTAAAATGTATGACGAAAACAGGAGGGAAAATTATATTTATTATAAATTAAGAAAATAAGTAAAGTATTATATCTATATCTATATATATAAAAATAAATGTTTGTATGTTTGTCTGTTTGTTTGTATGTCTGGTATACAAATTCGCAGTAGTTCACTAATTCAAGCCAAATTTTCCATACATAGGTAAAAAATAACGGGGATGACGATAGGCTATTTTAAAAATATATAAATCAATTATTAAAACTATATATTCAAATTATTCGACTTAGCTCACGAGCAGCTCCCTCTAGAACACTCGAGCGACCTGCCGGCGAGCACGTGACCTTCCTGTGCGCGCGCATGGCGGGCGGTCGCGTGGAACAGCCCTAGCCGAAAGCCATGCGCGCGCACAGGGTAGTCACGTGCTCGCCGGCAGCCAACGGGCGCGCGCCGCCGGCAGGTCGCCTCAGCATTCTATATATATATAGACGAGAAGCTTTACTTAATTACAATGCATATTTACAGGTTTTCTAATTTATAACTATTTCACATATTTATATATAAGTACTGGAATCCCATTCAATAAAGTAAGCAAAAATACGAGATTCACGGGACGAGTGTCTTTTGTACGAAGATATATTTTAAATCGCTCAAGCTTTCGGGCTGACCGGCCCTTCTACAGGAGACAAGTGAACATATGGCACATCGGGTACTATATGGTGATGGGACTATTTACATATTCAAAATTTTTTTTTAAATTTTAAAAACTTATTATAGGGATTTTGCATATCTAAGCAATGTTGGGAGGAATAATTAGCATAATAGTAAAATTAGGGACAGAAGAAATTGACATGTATGATAATAGATATTGAATATAGTAGAGCCTGTAATATTTTCTACTGTCTATGAGAGAGGAGGGGGGGGGGGGGGGGGGGAAATCCGCACAGATGGAGGATACAAGGCTATGGGAACAGGGATTGGTAGGATTCAGGGAGGTCGATATGTCTATTGATGGCATGGAAGCCCTGGGAAACGAGAGCTTCCAAGGTGAGGCGCTGCTGCTTGTTGTATATGCGGCTATAGTGCACAGATGGATTAGCCAGGTCGAAAGAGTGGTTGGTGGTTCGGATATGTTGGTATATAGTTGATTTCTCATCTTGTCTGGAGATGTTTTTTCTGTGTTCCTCGAGTCTTGTCCCTACGCTCCTGCCCGTCTCACCAACGTAGACAACATCGCAGTCAGCGCAGGGAATGGAGTAGACACAGCCAGACAAGAGAGATGGGTTATATGGGCTATTGCTTTTCGTATCTGGGTTCCTAATGAGGGAGCTGATGTTAGGAGAGTTGGAGTACAGGGTCCTGACTCCAAACTTGCTTAGGGCTCGTGCTATGGAGGAGCTAGTGGAAGAATATGGGAGGACACATATGGATTTATATACGGGGTTGGAAGCGGTGTGGTTGGGGTTGTGGAAATGGCGTAATATGAAAGACTTCGGGTATTGGAATTTTATGAGATTGGCTATGACTCTATTGGTTTCCATGGTTTTGAAATCAGAGGTGGAACAGTGGGTGTGAACTCGTTTAGATAGGGTTCTGACGGTGTTGATTTTGTGACTTAGGGGGCAGAAGGAGTTGAAGTGAATATAATTGGGTCTGAACGAGTTCTTGTAATGTACTGTGGAGTGGTATCTGGTTGGGGTCCGGATGATTAGGAAATCTAAGAATGGGAGGGCGTTGTAGGTTTCGGTTTCATGGGTGAAGGAAAGGTCAGGATGGTAACTAATGAGTTTAGAGAGGATATTTTCAACCTGGCTTTTTGTACATATGCAGAACACATCATCTATGTATCTACGCCAAAGGCGGATATCGGATGGAAAATCTGAGGTGATCCGCATATCTATAGACCGCATAACAATCTCAGCAGCAGCTGAGGAAAGAGGGTTCCCCATTGGGGACCCTTTTATCTGTAGAAAAAACTGGGAGTTGAAGGAGCAGACTGAGGATTGTAAACAGAGATGGGTGAGTTCTATAATTTTGGAGGAGGTATGGCAATCGACATGGGAATCAACTAGAAAGGACCTGAGAGAGTCTATAATTAAATCATGGGGAAGGCTAGGGTATAAGGATACTACATCAAATGAAACCATGACGAGGTTCGGACAAGGAGGGGTACCATGCACATCATTAATGAAAGTACTGGTGGAGGTGATGGAAGTAAGGGAAGGGGTACCTTTCAGGAGGGACGAGAGGAACGACGAAATGAACTTGGAGACTGGAGCCATGGGGGATAGGAAGTGGGCCACGATTTGTCTTAACGGAATTCCGGGCTTGTGGTGCTTGGGCAGGCCATATATATAGGATTCGGTAGCGGTATCAGGGAGAAAGGACTTGTGTTCTTCTGGTGAAATGATCTGGTTTCTTTTCAGACGGTTGAGTTCTTTTCGGACGGAGGAGTATATGGTGGATCTGTTTTGGGCAGAGATGGGTTTGAAAGTGGAGATGTCGGCGAGAACAACCTGTAATTTTTCTTTATAATCTTTAGTATTCATGATGACTGTTTGGGAACCTTTATCTGATTGCATAATGGCTAAATGGTTTTTCTGCCGTAATTTTCGGACGATATCGAATTCAAGTGGGGAGGCACGGGATTGGGCGAACGGGAGGCTCAGTATGTTGGAGACTGTGTGGCGTATTTTATATTTGTCTGAATTATTAAGGTTGCGGATGCCAGCTTCAACAGCACTGATGATTTTTAGGGGATCTGGCCTAGAGACAGGTCTAAACTTGAGGCCTTTGCTTAGAAGGGTAATTTCCTGGGGAGTGAGAACCGTTGAGGAGAGGTTAACGAGATTGGAGGAATGGTCGGTGTCATGGAGTTGTAGACGAAATTTAACTGACCAGTAGCGGAGTTTTTTATCGTGTCGGATTCTTATATTCTTCTGTAGACGCTTTACTTCTGCGGTTATATTGGATATGATGTGGGTCAACTGGTTAGGGGGGATTGTCTGGGAGATGATGCATGCGAGCTGTTTGAGGGTTTTGGACAGAAAGCGTATGTTGGAGTGGCATCCCTGTATTCTGGCGTGGAGGAGGCGTTTCTGTAGATCGGATATAGCTCTCTGTGAATGTGAGTTGCCAACTGGGTCTTTTACTCTCAAGGACGGGGGAATGAAATCCAAGGCCACGCAACGTTTGTTGAAGTCGAGATGGCATCTCCATGTGGCAAGCTTCAGGGACTTGCGGCGGAAGACAATCAAGTAGTGGTCGATGTTAATGGAAGGCGGGTTCATAACTTGGTATAGAACTATAAGTACTGGAATCCCATTCAATAAAGTAAGCAAAAATACGAGAATCACGGGACGAGTGTCTTTTGTACGAAGATTTATTTTAAATCGCTCAAGCTTTCGGGCTGACCGGCCCTTCTACAGGAGACAAGTGAACATATGGCACATCGGGTACTATATGGTGATGGGACTATTTACATATTCAAAAAAAATTTTAAATTTTTAAAAACTTATTATAGGGATTTTGCATATCTAAGCAATGTTGGGAGGAATAATTAGCATAATAGTAAAATTATGGACAGAAGAAATTGACATGTATGATAATAGATATTGAATATAGTAGAGCCTGTAATATCTTCTACTGTCTATGAGAGAGGAGGGGGGGGGAAATCCGCACAGATGGAGGATACAATCCCATTCTTAGATTTCCTAATCATCCGGACCCCAACCAGATACCACTCCACAGTACATTACAAGAACTCGTTCAGACCCAATTATATTCACTTCAACTCCTTCTGCCCCTTAAGTAACAAAATCAACACCGTCAGAACCCTATCTAAACGAGTTCACACCCACTGTTCCACCTCTGATTTCAAAACCATGGAAACCAATAGAGTCATAGCCAATCTCATAAAATTCCAATACCCGAAGTCTTTCATATTACGCCATTTCCACAACCCCAACCACACCGCTTCCAACCCCGTATATAAATCCATATGTGTCCTCCCATATTCTTCCACTAGCTCCTCCATAGCCCGAGCCCTAAGCAAGTTTGGAGTCAGGACCCTGTACTCCAACTCTCCTAACATCAGCTCCCTCATTAGGAACCCAGATACGAAAAGCAATAGCCCATATAACCCATCTCTCTTGTCTGGCTGTGTCTACTCCATTCCCTGCGCTGACTGCGATGTTGTCTACGTTGGTGAGACGGGCAGGAGCGTAGGGACAAGACTCGAGGAACACAGAAAAAACATCTCCAGACAAGATGAGAAATAAGCTATATACCAACATATCCGAACCACCAACCACTCTTTCGACCTGGCCAATCCATCTGTGCACTATAGCCGCATATACAACAAGCAGCAGCGCCTCACCTTGGAAGCTCTCGTTTCCCAGGGCTTCCATGCCATCAATAGACATATCGACCTCCCTGAATCCTACCAATCCCTGTTTCCATAGCCTTGTATCCTCCATCTGTGCGGATTTCCCCCCCCCCCCCCCCCCCCCCCCCTCCTCTCTCATAGACAGTAGAAGATATTACAGGCT